>JAVSCE010020993.1:0-130522 GCA_032199065.1 Smutsia gigantea
AGGACTCAGGTTCAATATCTTCCTTCTAGTTAGAGTACACAGGAGGGGCTAGCATGGGATTCTCTGTGTCAGCAGAGTGAGGGAACTATGATAACAGTATCCCAGATTTCTAGGACAAGGGGAAGCTGACACGTCTCCCAAATCTCCTGGGAATAACAGAAAACAGGACGATTGGAGAATATGGAAAATAAGTAGGTAAAATTTCAGCTCACTGGACCCTCATGATCTGCATTTTGGTCTAAATGTTTTAAACAAGGATTATATGCTATATTCTTATTGTTAAAGATAACACAAATACATACTGTAAAAATGTAAGAGAGAATACAGGGAAAATAGTTAAACATTTAAAAAATATCCTTCATACTCATGTAACTTTTTTCTTTCCATCCCAATGTTGTATGTCTTTTAAGTGGTAAGTGTTGACTTTCCTCTAAAAAAATTCTTACCTGGTGTTAATCACAATTAATAGCACATGGGAGAAAAAGCCCATTTATCTGCATCTTCACCTAAACGAGATTTTGTTAATGTTTTTAACTCTTGGATCTAAAAGTAATGGTGGAAAAACAGATAATACGCTGCTGCTTCAGTTTGCATTTTCCTGATTACTAGAGATTAAACATGTTTTCTCATGTTCTAGATCACTTGTATTTCTCTGGAAATTGTCTATTTGAATTGACCATTTATGTCAAGGTAGTAGTCAATATCTCATGTAGTAGTCAGCTCCTGGTAATTAAGTTTTATGAAAGAGTGGAATGTGCTTTCTTTTTTTGACTTTACCTATCTACTTACCTACTCTGGAAGGTTGTAAGATCTTGACCTTGGTTTCAGAGAGCTCTAAGTTTCAACTCTTAGCTCTAATTCCTTATTGTATGACCTGATTCTTAGAGTTTCAAGCCCATCATCCGAAAAATGGGGACATAGAACTTATTCCATAGAGTGATTATGAAAATTAAGTGAGAAAATTCCATGTAAAGGACAGTATAAAGTTTGACACATTATATAAATGGCAGTGATGTATTTAATAAGAGGAATTTCAGATAGCAGATAGTTAATTATGAAGAACAGCCCCCTCCACCATAGTCGGTGTGATTCTTCCTCTCCAACTTCAAACTCACATCACGTATACATAACTCTGGGCCTTCTATTTTGAGTTGGCCTGAGTTAGCCGCAATTCCTTTGGAGATATTTCTGTACATGAAGGCTCACTTTGCACTTAGGGGTTACTTCTGGTAAACAGTTTAGAAATTTGAAAATATGCAACCAAGTTAAAATGTTTGGGGATTGTTGCTGTATGGGATCTTGATTGAAGCAAAGTACAGAATTGACTAGAATCACAATAATTATTCTGTGTAAATTATGAGATCAATAACTAAAATGAATGAAAATCTGAGTATGTGAAAAAGAGAATCCACAGCTTTCTGCTAGAATATTCTGGAGAGTTATTTTTCATTACTGTCAATAACTATACTAACATGGAAATTATTACATTAATACTATCTTTATAGATTTGGTTATAGCTAAGGTGATTTCATAAAAGTGGAAATTGGTAATTTCTCCTAAAATTCAATTAAGAAACACTACTCTGAATAATTATGACAGACAATACACAGTGTTTCTTCTTTTTCCTCTTACCACTGAATTATAATGTGCAAAACTATAAAACACTACATAAAGGACCTATAAATGTCATCTAATCTCTTACCAATAATTTTTATTATTGGTAATAGAAATAAATAAGAATTTCTATTAAAATGCAGTAGGTAGAACTAGAAATTTACAGTAATAATCTTGATAGCTCCATGCTTCAGAGGCCTTTTTCTCACTAATCTCTAACATTTATTTGGGATTTTTAAGAGAAAACATGTTATGTCCTCTTGGTGGATATCAAATGTATGTGACCAAAGGATATTCTTTGATATCTGGGATATCTGGGACTTGCTGTATGAAAGCATGCTAGAAACCAGGCTGGTACCATAATCAAAGCCCCTCAGTTCCCAGAACTAGACCGCTGGAGCTCAAACAAAATCAAGGTTGAGGCAGTCAGGTTGCTGATAACCTCAGGTGTCCAGCCTCTTGCATCTCTAAATGGTGTCTGTATCCATCAGTTCTAGGAAAATGAATAATTATAAATCAGTCGGTGTTGGGATTCACTTCTAACTCTTGGGGGCCTTTCCTTACTGTCACATACGTTGTTGTAAATTGTTCAATATCTGTTAATCTTCAGATTAGTACAGAATGAAAGAGATCAAGAGGATGAGCCAATTCTTTATTCTAGAAGGAGTTTACTTGCTAGATGGGAATGCAGCTGTGGTAATACCCATGGACATGCTAGGCCATCTGAGGAAAAGCAGACACCTGAAGGCTAGGTGGACAGGAAGATCAGTGAGGACAAGACTTATCTTAGTGGCTTGATCTTCCTGGCTCAGGGATTGATGCTTCAGTTTGGATCACAGGATGAGGAACACCATGGAAATCCATGCACACCTTTACCAGCTTCTTTATTATACCAGAGTTCTATCCTTCTAACTCTCATATGTGCTGCTCTATTATAGATATGACAAGCTCTATGAAAATTAGATGAGATATTAAGAAAAAAAAGAAAAAAGGATACAGGAAAAGTAGATGGAGGGGAGTTTGTTAAGATAGGTTTCTTTTCAGACTGTGGGAAAATACAGTGAATTTGGCTATTCAGAATAAAACAGCACAGAAAGTTGAAACAATTCTAATTGAAAGGTGCATTTGAGTAAGTGACTTGGAGAACTCTTTCTATTGTACAATGGCACAAAATTAACATGGTCATTATATGCTTCTACAAGATTTGGGCCTTAATTTCAGCTTTGTCTGTAAGTAGCTGTGAGATTATGGGTAAATCATTCAACATTTAGTTTCCCAGTTTCTTTCCTTGTGAAACCAGAAGATAGGACTAGATTAGCTCTAAAAATGTTAATGATTTGTGGACTTCTGGGAAGATGGCGGCATGAGCAGGGTGGCAGAAATTTCCTCCCAAAACTATATATATCTACGAAAATACAGCAAATACATCTATTTCTAAAAGAGAGACCAGAATACACAGGAAAGCGCACAGCATGCAGCTACACTGAGAGGACACGGCACCCCATGAGGCGGGTAAGATACAGAGCCGCGACCCAGCAGGACCTGAGCACTCACCCACCCCAGCACACTGGGCGGAGGAGAGGATTCAGAGCCAGGAGGGACTGGAAGTACACCCCATGAAATAAACAGCCCCGGTGATCTGCACGGGGAGCACTGACACACGTCACATGGTGTAGCGGAGATTGGAGAGACAGAGGGTGCAGGATCTGAGCAGGGAACACACCAGGGTGCTTGCAGCCGGCAACTGGGAAAGAAAAAAAAAAGAAAACCATGTGCTTTTTTTTAGTGGTCTTAAAGAGACAGGAACCCAGCGGAGGAGCCAGATCGCCCGGGCACAGACAGCCCAGGAGGCTGGGACTCCTGGGGAGCTTTGGACCCCTTAGCTAGTGACTGGGAAAGGGTGGTCGCAGTTAGACTTCCCACAGAGATCAACAGACTCCCATTCGTTCCCACCCCGGCCAGAGCTATAAAGGGCCCTGCGGAGTGGCATGGCCATGGCTGCAGAATAGTGGAGCAACAGCACCACCTACAGCATCTCCACAGAATCTACTCCCGGTGGGCGTTTTGTTTTTTGTTCTGTGTTTTTTGTTTTGTTTTGTTTTTTGTTTTTTCTTCTCTTTCTTTTTTCTTTTCTTTTCTTTCTTTCTCTCTTTCTTTTTTCTTTTTAAAGTCCTAAAGAGCCCAGCTGACATATGTGGCAACTACCAGTGACCACTTCTATAGCCATGAAAAGACAGAGGAATATGGTCCAGACTAAGATCAACCAGACAACCCCAGAGAGGGAGCCTGAAGGGATGGAAATGCACAGTCTTCCTGAAAAAGAATTCAGAATAAAAGTTATAACCATGCTGATGGACCTACAGAGAAATGTGCAAGAGCTGAGGGAGGAAGTGAGGGAAGTAAGGAAAGACAATGCGGAAATCAGAAAAGCGATCGATGGGCTTAGCAGACTGGATGAGATGCAAGAGACTGTTAATAGAATAGAAATCAGAGAACAGGAATACAGAGCAGCTGAGGCAGAGAGAGATAAAAGGATTTCTAGGAATGAAAGAATATTAAGAGAACTGTGTGACCAATCCAAACGGAACAATATTCGCATTATAGGAGTACCAGAGGAAGAAGAGAGAGAAAAAGGGATAGAAAGTGTCTTTGAAGAAATAATTGCTGAAAACTTTCCCTCACTGGGGAAGGAAATAGTCTCGCAGTCCACCGAAGCCACAGATCTCCCAACACAAGGGACCCAAGGAAGACAACACCAAGACACATAATAATTAAGATGGCAAAGATCAAAGATAAAGACAGGGTATTAAAGGCAGCTAGAGAGAGAAAAAAGATCACCTACAAAGGAAAACCCATCAGACTATCATCAGACTTCTCAACAGAAACCTTACAGGCCAGAAGAGAATGGCATGATATATTTAATGTAATGAAACAGAAGGGCCTCGAACCAAGAATATTGTATCCAGCAGGATTATCATTTAAATATGACGGAGGGATTAAACAATTTCCAGACAAACGAAAGTTGAGAGAGTTTGCCTCTCATAAGCCACAACTACAGGATATCTTAAACGGACTGCTCTAGATGGAAGCACCCGTAAGGCTAAAAAGATGTCACCAGAGAAAATAAAATCATAGCAAAGAAAGCAGACCATCCAAATACTAACTAAAGGCAAAGAATAAAACACCCAGTATATAAAGAATGGAGAAGGAATAATACGAAGGGAGAGAAATAAAGAAACATCAGACTGTGTTTATAATAACTTAACAAGAAAGTTAAGTTAGATTGTTAGATAGTAAAGAAGCAACCCTTGAACCTTTGGTAACCACGAATCTAAAGCCAGCAATGACAATAAGTACATATCTATCAATAATCACCCTAAATGTAAATGGACTGAATGCACCAATCAAAAGACACAGAGTAACAGAATGGATAAAAGAGGAAGACCCATCTATGCTGCTTACAAGAGACTCACCTGAAACCCAAAGATATACACAGACTAAAAGTGAAGGGATGGAAAATGATATTTCATGCAACAACAAAGAGAAAACTGCAGGTGTTGCAGTACTTGTATAAGACAAAATAGACTTCAAAACAAAGAAAGTAGCAAGAGATAAAGAAGGACTTTACATAATGATAAAGGGGTCAGTCCAACAAGAAGATATAACTATTATAAATATATATGGACCCAACACAGGAGCACCAGCATATGTGAAAAAATACTAACAGAATTAAAGGAGGAAATAGAGAGCAATGCATTCATTTTAGGAGAATTCAACACACCACTCACTCCAAAGGACAGATCAACCAGACAGAGAATAAGTAAAGACACATAGCACTGAACAACACACTAGAACAGATGGACCTAACAGACATCTACAGAACTCTACACCCAAAAGCAGCAGGATACACATTCTTCTCAAGTGCACATGGAACATTTTCCAGAATAGACCACATACTAGGCCACAAAAAGAACCTCAGTAAATTCAAAAATATTGAAATCCTACCAACCAACTTCTCAGATCACCAAGGTATAAAACTAAAAATAAATTTTAGAAAGAAATCAAAAAGGCTCACAAATACATGGAGACTTAACAATATTCTCCTAATTAATCAATGGGTTAATGACCAAATCAAAACAGAAATCAAAGAATATATGGAGACTAATGACAACAACAACACAAAGCCACAACTTCTGTGGGACGCAGCAAAGGCAGTTCTAAGAGGAAAGTATATTGCAATCCAGGTCTATTTAAAGAAGGAAGAACATTCCCAAATGAATAGTCTAAAGACATAATTACTGAAATTGGAAAAAGAAGAACAAATGAGGCCCAAAGTCACCAGAAGGAGGGACATAATAAAGATCAGAGAAGAAATAAATAAAATTGAGAAGAATAAAACAATGGAAAAAATCAATGAAACCAAGAGCTGGTCCTTGAAAAAATAAACAAAATAGATAATCCCCTAGCCAGACTCATTAAGAGAAAAAGAGAATCTACATACATAAACAGAATCAGAAATGAGAAAGGAAAAATAATGACGGACCCCACAGAAATACAAAGAATTATCAGAGAATATTATGAGAATCTATATGCCAACAAGCTGGAAAACCTAGAAGAAATGGACTTCTTAGAAAAATACAACCTTCCAAGCCTGACCAAGCAAGAAACAGAAAAACTAAACAGACCAATCACCAGCAACGAAATTGAATCGGTAATCATAAAACTACCCAGGAACAAAACCCCGGACCAGATGGATTCACCTCTGAATTCTACCAGACATATAGAGAAGAAATAACACCCATTCTCCTTAACGTTTTCCAGAAAATAGAAGAGGAGGGCATACTTCCAAACTCATTCTATGAAGCCAGCATCACTCTAATACCAAAACCGGGCAAAGACCTCACAAAAAAAGAAAATTGCAGACCAATATCCCTGATGAACGTAGACGCAAAAATACTCAACAAAATATTCGCAAACGGAATTCAAAAATACATCAAGAGGATCATACACCATGATCAAGTGGGATTCATCCCAGGGATGCAAGGATGGTACAACATTCGAAAATCCATCAACATCATCCTCCACATTAACAAAAAGAAGAACAAAAACCACATGATCATCTCCATAGATGGTGAAAATGCATTTGACAAAATTCAGCATCCATTCCTGATTAAAACTCTCAACAAAATGGGTATAGACGGCAAGTACCTCAACATCATAAAGGCCATATATGAAAAACCCACAGCTAACATCATACTTAATGGAGAGACGCTGAAAGCTTTTCATCTAAGATCTGAAACAAGACAGGGATGCCCACTCTCTCCACTGTCATTCAACATAGTATTGGAGGTCCTAGCCATGGAAATCAGAGAAAAAAAAGACATACAAGGCATCCAGATTGGTAAAGAAGAAGTCAAATTGTCACTATTTGCAGATGACATGATATTGTACATAAAAATCCTAAAGACTTCACTCCAACACTGCTAGAACTAATATCTGAATTCATCAAAGTTGCAGGATACAAAATTAACACACAGAAATCTGTTCCTTTAGTATACACTAACAATGAACTAACAGAAAGAGAAATCAGAAAAACAGTTCCATTCACAATTGCATTAAAAAGAATAAGATACCTAGGAATAAACCTAACAAAGGAAGTGGAAGACCTGTACTCTAAACTACAAGACACTCCTAAGAGAAATTAAAGAGGACACTAACAAATGGAAATGCATCCCATGCTCTTGGCTAGGAAGAATAAATATTGTCAAAATGGCTATACTACCTAAAGCAATCTACAAATTCAATGCAATCCCTATCAAAATACCAACAGCTTTCTTCAATGAACTGGAACAATAATTCTAAAATTCATATGGAACCACAAAAGACCCCGAATAGCCAAAGCAAGCTTGAGAAGGAGGAATAAAACAGGGGAAATTAGGCTCCCTGACTTCAAGCTCTACTACAAAGGCACAGTAATCAAGACAATTTGGTATTGGCACAAAAACAGACCCACAGACCAGTAGAACAGAATAGAAAATCCAAACATTACAGTTAATTAATATTTGATAAAGGAGCCTTGGATATACACTGGGAAGATGACAGCCTCTTCAGCATCAGGTGTTGGAAAAACTGGACAGCTACATGTAAGAGAATGAAACTGGGCTACTGTCTAGCCCCATACACAAAGGTAAACTCAAGGTGGATCAAAGACCTGAATGTAAGTCATGAAACCATAAAACTCTTAGAAAAAAACATAGGCAGAAATCTCTTGGACATAAACATGAGCGACTTCTTCATCAACATATCTCCCCGGGCAAGGGAAACAAAAGCAAAAATGAACAAGTGTGACCATATCAAGCTGAAAAGCTTCTGTACAGCAAAGGACACCATCAGTAGAACAAAAAGAGATCCTACAGTGTGGGAGAATATATTCATAAATGACGTATCCGATAAGGGGTTGACATCCAAAATATATAAAGAACTCACACACCTTAACAAACAAAAAGCAAATAATCCAATTAAGAAATGGGCAGAAGACATGAATGACACTTCTCCAAAGAAGAAATTCAGATGGCAAACAGGCACATGAAAAGATGCTCCACATCGCTAATCATCAGAGAAATGCCTATTAAAACCACAATGAGATATCACCTCATACCAGTGAGAATGGCCAACATCCCAAACACAAACAACAACAAATGTTGGTGAGGATGTGGAGAAAAGGGAACCCTCCTACACTGCTGGTGGGAATGCAGATTAGTTCAACCATTTTGGAAAGTAGTATGGAGGTTCTTCAAAAAACTCAAAATAGAAATACCATTTGACCCAGGAATTCCACTCCTAGGAATTTACCCTAAGACTGTAGCAGCCCAGTTTGAAAAAGACATATGCACCCCTATGTTTATTGCAGCACTATTTAGAAGAGCCAAGAAATGGAAGCAACCTAAGTGTCACTCAGTAGATGAATGGATAAAGAAGATGTGGTACATATACATAATGGAATATTATTCAGCCATAAGAAGAAAACAAATCCTACTATTTGCAACAACATGGATGGAGCTAGAGGGTATTATGCTCAGTGAAATAAGCCAAGCCAAAAAAGACAAGTATCACATGATTTCACTCTTATGTGGAGTATAAGAACAAAGAAATAAACTGAAGGAACAAAACAGCAGCAGACTCACAGAACCCAAGAACGGACTAATAGTTACCAAAGGGAAAGGGACTGAGGAAGATGGGTGGGAAGGGAGGGATAAGAAGGAAAAAGGGGCATTACGATTAGCAGATGTAATGTTAGGGGTCCTGGGGAGGGCTGTACAACTCAGAGAAGACAAATAGTGATTCTATAGCATCTCACTACGCTGATGGACAGTGACTGTAATGGGGTTGGTGGGGGGGACCTGATGAAGGGGTAGTTTAATAACCATAATATTGCACATGTAATTGTAGAATAATGATACCAAAATAAATTATTTAAAAAAATGTTAATGATTTGCTAGTTTTGACACACAATAATTACCTCTTTCTTTTTTTTCAGGAAGGACATCTGTGTTCATTTTTTCTGGTGGTTTATTCATACATGCTTTTATGTCAGCAAATGAAGAAACAACTGGTATTTAAATAAAACATTATTGCAGATATGGTGTCCATCTTTCTTGAGGCTGTAGTTCTGTAGGAATAAAGAATATTCTTTGATGTCTGGGCTATCACCAGATCTCCACAGAAATAGGACAAAACTGTGCTTAGCCTAGTTGCCAGAAGATTGGCTTTCATTAAATGCATGATATTTTGCGTTTTTTATCTCAAACTCCAGTCTGCTGCAAAAATGCAATTTGGTCCAAATACCACATCCAGGGATGAGGTAAATTTAACCTCTTTTCATTTTGGATGAAATACAACTCATATATTTTTTCACTATTTTGGTGTAATCTTCGATAAGAATTGTTATCCTATTTAATTCAATGTATTTTTCAAAACTGTGTTGGCAACAAAGATGGTATCATAAAAATGATATCTACCAAAGTAAATCTTTCTAACAAATAGTTGGCAGATATAAATTATAATGAAAGCTTTTAATTTATTTTGTGGTCCTATTTTATTAAAGATGCTTTAAAGAGGTATCTATATTATATTTTACCAATTTCCATTAAAAATACAATGTATGTTAAGCGTATTTCAGTTAGATTTGAGCAGACATTCCTTCTTCCTTTAAAAATGTAGTGTTGATAATCTTGTCTGCTCCCAGTTAGGCATTTCACCCAGTTAATGTTCATCTTCTCTGTGAACTCACTCTCATTTAAAACCAACTCCGTAATAGAATGTATATGTATATATATATATATATGCACGATATAGTTATAGATAATCATATATGGCATCCATGTAATACATATACACTCATGGCTGAATTCACCCACTTACCAAATAGTGACTGAATGTCTAGAGATACAGCAGTTGTGATGGTTAATTATTTTTATTTTGCTATTATTAATATACAATTACATGAGCAACGTTATGGTTACTAGACTCCCCCTATTATCAAGTCCCCACCACATACCCCATTGCAGTCACTGTCCATCAGTGTACTAGGATGTTATAGAATCACTACTTGTCTTCTCTGTGTTATACTGCCTTCCCCGTATCCCCCCACCACACCCCCACCCCCTCTACATTATGTGTGCTAATTGTAATAGCCCTTTTTCCCCCTTATCCCTCCCTTCCCACCCCTCTTCCCCAGTCCTTTTCCCTTTGGTAACTGTTAGTCCATTCTCGGGTGCTGTGAGTCTGCTGCTGTTTTGTTCCTTCAGTTTTTTTTTTTTGTTCTTATACTCCACAGATGAGTGAAATCATTTGATACTTGTCTTTCTCTGCCTGGCTTATTTCACTGAGCATAATATCCTCTAGCTCCATCCATGTTGTTGCAAATAGTAGGATTTGTTTTCTTCTTATGGGAATAATATTCCATTTTGTATATATACCACATCTTTATCCATTCATCTACTGATGAACACTTCGATTGCTTCCATGTCTTGGCTATTGTAAATAGTGCTGTTATAAACATAGGGGTGCATATGTCTTTTTCAAACTGGACTGCTGCATTTTTAGGGTAAATTCCTAGGAGTGGAATTCCTGAGTCAAATGGTATTTCTATTTTGAGTTTTTTGAGGAACCTCCATACTGCTTTCCACAATGGTTGAACTAATTTACATTCCCACCAGCAGTGTAGGAGGGTTCCCCTTTCTCCACATTCTCGCCAACATTTGTTGTTGTTTGTCTTTTGGATGGCTGCCATTCTAACTGGTGTGAGGTGTGTGATAGATAATTTTATATTTCATCTTGACGGTGCCACAGGCTGTCCAGGTTAAACATTATTTTTTGATGTGTCTCTGAGGGTTTTTCTGAATGACATTAGCAGTTAAATTGGTGGACCCCTTAAAGTAGCTTGCCCTCCCCAGTGTGGCTTGGAATCATCCAATCTGTTGCTGAGGACCTGAATGAAACAAAAAGGCAGAGGAAGGAGGAATTCACCTCTTTTGCTTCCTGCTTGCCTGCTTGAGCTGGGATATCACCAGTCCTTGGTATTTACACCATTGGCTCCCCTGGTTCTCACACCTTTGTATTTGGACTGGAATTATATCACCAGCTTTCCTAGATCTCCAGCTTGCAGAAGGCAGATTGTGGGACTTTGCAGTTTCCATAACTATGTGAGCCAATTCCCCATAATTAACTTCCCTATATACATATGTATATACATATTTTAATAGGAGATATATTTATAAGCATGTACATACATAAATGTATATGTGTATTATATGTAATATACATATATATGTAATATAAATATATCTATATATCCTATATTTTTCGTTTCTCTGGAGAACCAATATAATTGTTTTCTTTATATTCCTATTACAGTAAATTATTTTGGAGTCTTTTTTCCCTTTTGGTGTTCAGAGGAACATTTGTTAAGGATGAAAAATATGATCTAATTCTGGTATATAGTAAGATGGAGGCTCTGTTTGGGTGCTTCACTCCCTGAAGACTCTCCATGGCTTAGTTCCCAGCCTGTCGCTTTTGTTCTGAGAGCCTCAGGTTCCCTCTACAACAAAAACACAGAACAGATGTTATGAGGCTGGGATAATGGTGGCCCATAGCACCAAGAGCCTTGACTGATGGGTTCAAAAGTTTTCTCCCAGCAGTCCAAGAGTGCCAAGAGTGAGTGAGCCAAGAAGGAGATTTAAGGCTCTTTGCAAACCCATAAGGAGTAGTTTTCAGTCTGAACTTGACAAGTCTGAGGGTTTAGAAGACTGTTTTGTGGGGAGGATGAATCCCTAGTGCACTGTGTTCTTAGGGAAGAAAACCAGTAACAACAGATCCCACAACTCATACCATTTGCTAAATGGGCTTCCTTGGAAGTGCTCTGGGAGGAATCTCACAATTTCCTGCCTCTTTGTCTCTGAAGCATAAACAAGGAGAACTGTTTTCATTTCAGGTGCTTTCATTTCTTGGGACTGTGGAGAGTATGCAAATGACTCTGTTCATTTTTGCTTCCATTCCAGTGCTTTTTTCAGCTTTACCTTTTTGTTGACCAACAACCCTGAAAATTGCCATAAAATTCAAGTCACACTTCTGTGTTTCACCGGTTTGGGATTTTTGCATAGAAAATATTTCAAAGCTACCTTTCTGTCTCTAAGAAGATAACAATAGTGGATGGGACATGATGACAATGACTAAAATGAGGCAAGGCAACAAGCCTATGTGTTGCAGAAATACTGCAGACTCCTGTGGTTTACACCAGTCTCCAAAGAACCATTTGTTATCTGATTTTAGTAACACTGTTTTTTTTTCCCACAGAAATGTACTTTTATGTGACTCTAGATTTTTAAACAGAATTTCATGATTCTCTAGAGACCAGATTCTGGTTTTTGGCAGGATTTTGTAATCAAGTCTTTGAAATGAATTCTATCTCACAAACAGTGGTGTTCTAAAGACCTAACTTACCGTATTGTGAGGATTTGAAAACAGCTCATTTTCATCACCCAAGATGCAGAAGTTCATATTCAATAAGCCTTTGACCCTAACCAGGTGATCTTTGATGTTTTAATATTTCTGAGTCCCATTCATCATTTGAATGAATCCCGTTTTTCTTGTAAGCTTACCTAGCAGAGAAAAGACTTGGAATCTGAAAGACTCGAGCTGATCATTATCTTGGCCTTGGGAGTAAAATATCATGATTTGAGTGTCCTCAACCTTTTAGATACCTAGTGTTCTTTCTGAATTCATTAAGATGTGACTGAGTCATCACTTCTAAGAAATCCCGGCCATAATGTGTTGTTAAAACTTAGCTTTAGGGGAATCACGTTTTAAAATATATGTATTTTGAAACTTATTTGACATTATATAAATTTAAGATGTACAACATGTTAATATATTTATATATAGTAGTATGTTGCCTTGTAGTGGTAATTAGTATCTTTATCATGTTACATCATTATCCTTTCTTTTTAAAGGTTGGACTGATTAAGTTCTGTTATCCTAGCAACTTTAATGATTCTAATATAAAATAATATTTTTGTTGCTTATATTCAGTATACTCTGCATTAGGTTTCTAGGGAATACTTTGTACTCACTGAAAGTTTGTACCCTTAAACAACATCTGTCCTATCCACCTGTATCCCCATCCCCTGGCAACCACCATTTTACTCTCTGGTTCATGAGTTTGGGTTTAGATTTGACATATATGTGATAAAAAATATATTTTTCTTCCTCTTTCTTCGTTAACTCACTTGGCATAATGTACTCAAGGTCTATCCATGTCATAAATGGCAAGATGTTTTCCTTTTCATGGCTGAATAATATTCCAGTGTGTGTGTGACTTACGTTGTTTCCATATCTTGCCTATTGTGAATAATGCCACAATAAACATGGGAGTGAATATATCTCTTTGATAGCTTGTTTTCATTTCCTTTGGGTAATTACCCAGAAATCAAAGTGCTCAATCAGATGGTCAATCTATTTGTAATCTTTTGAGGAGCCTCCATTAAAAAAATTTTTTTTATTAACGTATTATTGATATACACTCTTATGAAGATTTCACATGAAAAAACAATGTGGTAGAACATTTACCCATATTATCAAGTTTCCACCCATACCCCATTGCAGTCACTGTCTCTCAGTGTAGTAAGACACCACAGATTCACTGTTTGCCTTCTCTGTGCTACACTGTTTTCCCCATGACCCCCCACACCATTTGTACTAAACATAATACCCCTTAATCCCCATCTCCCTCCCTCCTGGCCTGCCCACCCACACACCTCCACTTTGGTAACCACTAGTCCCTTCTTGGAGTCTGTGAGTCTGCTGCTATTTTGTTCCTTCAGTTTTGCTTCATTGTTATACTCCACAAGTGAGGGAAATAATTTGCCACTTGTCTTTCTCCATCTGGCTTATTTCACTGAGCATAATATCCTCCAGTTCCATTCATGTTGTTGTAAATGGTAGGATTTGTTTCTTTCTTATGGCTGAATAGTATACCATTGTGTATATGTACCACTTCTTTATCCATTCATCTACTGATGGACACTTAGGTTGCTTCCATATCTTGGCTATTGTAAATAGTCATGCAATAAATATAGGGGTGCGTATGTCTTTTTGAATCTGAGAAGTTGTATTCTTTGGGTAAATTCCAAGGAGTGGGATTCCCAGGTCAAATGGTATTTCTATTTTTAGTTTTTTGAGGAACCTCCATGTTGCTTTCCACAATGGTTGAACTAGCTTACATTCCTACCAGCAGTGCAGGAGGGTTCCCCTTTCTCTGCATCCTCACCAGCATTTGTGTTCTTAGTCTTTTGATGCTGGCCATCCTTACTGGTGTGAGGTGATATCTCATTTGGTTTTAATTTGTGTTTTTCTGATGATTAGTGATGTGGAGCGTCTTTTCATGTGTCTGTTGGACATCTGAATTTCTTCTTTGGAGAATCATCTCTTCATATCCTCTGCCCATTTTTAATTGGGTTATTTGCTTTTTGTTCTGTTGATGGTGTCCTTTGCCGTACAGAACCTTTTTAGTTTGATGTAGTCCCATGTGTTCATTTCTGCTTTTGTTTCCCTTGCTCAAGGAGATGTGTTCAGGAAGAATTTGCTCATGCTTATATTCAGGAGATTTTTGCCTATGTTGTCTTCTAAGAGTTTTATGGTTTCATGACTTACATTCAGGTCTTTGATCCATTTCGAGTTTACTTTTATGTATGGTGTTAAACAATAATCCAGTTTCGTTTTCTTGCATGTAGCTGTCCAGTTTTGCCAACAACAGTTGTTGAAGAGGCTGTCATTTCCCCACTGTATGTCCATCGCTCCTTTATCATATATTAATTGACCATATATGGTTGGGTTTATATCTGGGCTCTCTAGTCTGTTCCATTGGTCTATGGGTATGTTCTTGTGCCAGTACCCAATTGTCTTGATTACTGTGGCTTTGTAGTAGAGCTTGAAGTTGGGGAGCATAATCCCCCCAGCTTTATTCTTCCTTCTCAGGATTTCTCAGGGTCTTTTGTGGTTCCATATGAGTTTTAGAACTATGTGCTCTAGTTCACTGAAGAATGCTGTAGGTATTTTGATAGGAATTGCATGGAATCTGTAGATTGCTTTAGGCAGGATGGCCATTTTGACAATATTAATTCTTCCTATCCATGAGCATGGGATGTGTTTCCATTTATTGGTATCTTCTTTAATTTCTCTCATGAGTGTCTTGTAGTTTTCAGAGTATAGGTCTTTTACTTCCTTGGTTAGGTTTTTCCTAGGTCTTTTATTCTTTTTGATGCAATTGTTAATGGAATTGTTTTCCTGATTTCTCTTTCTGCTAGTTCATTGTTAGTGTATAGGAATGCAACAGATTTCTAAGTATTAATTTTGTATCCTGCAACTTTGCTGAATTCAGATATTAGATCTAGTAGTTTTGAAGTGGATTCTTTAGGGTGTTTTATGTACAATATAATGTCCTTGGCAAACAGGGACAGTTAAACTTCCTCCTTGCCAATCTGAATGCCTTTTATTTCTTTGTGTTGTCTGATTTCCGTGGCTAGGACCTCCAGTACTATGCTGAATAAAAGTGGGGAGAGTGGGCATCATTGTCTTTTTCCCGATCTTAGAGGAAAAGCTTTCAGTTTCTCGCTGTTAAGTATGATGTTGGCTATGGGTTTGTCATATATGGTCTTTATTATTTGCCCTCTATACCGATTTTGTTGAGAGTTTTTATCATGAATGGATGTTGAATTTTGTCAAATGCTTTTTCAACATCTATGGAGATGATCATGTGTTTTTTGTCCTTCTTTTTGTTGGTGTAGTGCATGATGTTGATGCATTTTCGAATGTTGTACCATCCGTGCATCCCTGGCATGAATCCTAGTTGATCATGATGGATGATCTTTTTGATGTATTTTTGAATTCAGTTTGCTAATATTTTGTTGAGTATTTTTTTTTGCATCTTTGGTCATCAGGGATATTGGTCTGTAATTTTCTTTTTTTGTGGTGTCTTTGCCTGGTTTTAGTATTAGAGTGATGCTGGCCTCAAAAAATGAGTTTAGAAGTATTACTCTTTTTCTACTCTTTGGAAAACTTTAAGGAGGATGGGTATTAGGTCTTCACTAAATGTTTGATAAAATTCAGCGGTGAAGCCATCTGGTCCAGGAGTTTTGTTCTTAGGTAATTTTTTGATAAACGATTCAAATTTGTTGCTGGTAATTGGTCTATTCAGGTTTTCTGTTTCTTTCTGGTTCAGCCTTGGAAGGTTGTATTTTCTAGAAAGTTGTCCATTTCTTCTATGTTATCCAATTTGTTGGCATATAATTTTTCATAGTATTCTCTAATAATTCTTTGTATTTCTGTGGTGTCTGTAGTGATTTTTCCTTACCCATTTCTGGTTCTGTTTATGTGTGTAGACTCTTTTTTTTCTTGGTAAGTCTGGCTAGGGGTTAATCTATTTTTTAAAATTTCTTGAAGAGCCAGCTCTTGCTTTTATTGATTCTTTCTATTGTTTTATTTTTCTTGATTTTATTTATTTCTGCTCTTATCTTTATTATGTCCCTCCTTCTGCTGACTTTGGGCCTCATTTGTTCTTCTTTTTTCTAGTTTTGTTAATCATGAGTTTAGAGTGTTCATATGGGATAGTTCTTCTTTCCTGAGGTAGGCCTGTATTGCACTATACTTTCCTCTTAGCACGGCCTTTGCTGCGTTTCACAGATTTTGCGGTGTTAAATTATTGTTGTCATTTGTTCCATATATTGCTTGATCTCTGTTTTATTTGGTCATTGATCCATTGATTATTTAGGAGCTTGTTATTAAGCCTACATGTGTTTGTGGGCTTTTTCATTTCTTTTTGTAATTAATTTCTAGTTTCATACCTTTGTGGTCTGAGAAACTGGTTGGTACAATTTCAGTCTTTTTGAATTTACCAAGGCTCTTTTTTGTGGCCTAGTGTATGATCTATTCTTGAAAATGTTCCATGTTCACTTGAGAAGAATGTGTATTCTGCTGCTTTTGGGTGTAGAGTTCTGTAGATATCTGTTAGGTCCATCTGTTCTAAAGTGTTGTTCAGTGCCTCTGTCCCATTATTTATTTTCTGTCTGGTTGATCTGTCCTTTGGAGTGAGTAGAGTGTTGAAGTCTCCTAGAGTGAATGCATAGCAATGTATTTCCCCTTTTAATTCTGTTAGTATTTGTTTCACATATGTAGGTGCTCTTGTGTTGAGCGCATAGATATTTATAATGGTTATATCTTCTTGTTGGATTGAACCCTTAATCATTATGTAATGTCCTTCTTTGTCTCTTGTTACTTTCTTTGTTTTGAAGTCTATTTTGTCTGATACAAGTACTGCAACTCCTGCTTTTTTCTCCCTATTAGTTGCATGAAATATATTTTTCCATCCCTTTACTTTTAGTCTGTGTATGTGTAGGTTTTAAAGTGAGTCTCTTGTAGGCAGGCTGCATATAGTTGGGTCTTGTTTTTTTATCCATTCAGTGACTCTATTTCTTTTGATTGGTGCATTCAGTCCATTTGCATTTAGGGTGATTATTGATAGATATGTACTTATTGCCATTGCAGGCTTTAGATTTGTGGTTACCAAAAGTTCAAGGTTAACTTCCTTACTATCTAACAGTCTAACTTATTTAGTATGCTATTACAAACAGAATCCAAAGGTTCCTTTTTTCTCCTCCTTCTTCTTCCTCCTCCATTCTTTATATATTTAGTATCATATTCTGTACTATTTGTCTATCCCTTGAATGACTTTGGGGATAGTTGAGTTAATTTCATGTTTGTTTAGTAATTAAGTGTTCTACTTTCTTTACTGTGGTTTTATTATCACTGGTGACAGCTATTAAACCTTAGAAACACTTCCATCTATAGCAGTCCCTCAAAAATACAGTGTAGAGACAGTTTGTGGGAGGTAAATTCTCTCAGCTTTTGCTTATCTGGAAATTGTTTAATCCTTCCTTCAAATTTAAATGATAATCTTGCTGCATAAAGTATTCTTGGTTCTTGGCCCTTCTGCTTCATTGCATTAAATACGTCATGCTACTCCCTTCGGGCCTGTAAGGTTTCTGCTGAGAAGTCTGATGATAGCCTGATGGGCTTTCCTTTGTATGTAATCTTTTTTCTCTCTCGGGTTGCTTTTAATAGTCTATCCTTATCCTTGATTTTTGCCATTTTAATTACTATATGTCTTGGTGTTGTCTTCCTTGGGTCCCTTGTGTTGGGAGATCTGTGCACCTCCGTGGCCTGAGAGAGTATCTCCTTCACCAGATTGGGGAAGTTTTCAACAATTACCTTCCCAAGACACTTTCTATCCCTTTTCTCTCTCTTCTTGTTTTGATACCCCTATAATGCGAATATTGTTCTGTTTGGATTGGTCACATAATTCTTTCAATATTCTTTCATTCTTAGAGATCCTTTTTTCTCTCTGTGCCTCAGCTTCTTTGTATTCCTCTTCTCTAATTTCTATTTCATTTTTGTCTCCTCCACCATATCTAATCTGCTTTTAATACCCTCCATTGTGCTCTTCAATGATTGGATCTCCACGTGGAATACATTCCTGAGTTCTTGAATATTTTTCTGTATTTCCATGAGCATGTTAATGATTTTTATTTTGAAATCCGTTTCAGGAAGCTTCATGAGATCAATTTCATTTGAATCTTTCTCAGGTGTTGTATTCATAATTTTACTTTGAACCAGGTTTCTTTTGTGTTCCATATTTGTATATGGATCCCTCTAGTGCCCATAAGCTTTACTCTGTGCATCTTCTCAGCCCCTGAGGCCATATTGGGGGTTGCAGGGGAGCTGTATTGGTGCCTGGGGGGAGGAAAGAGCTGTTTCCTGCTTCCCAGCTGCTATTCCTGCCTCCACTGCCAGAACCAGTGGGCCGAGCACACAGGTATAGGCCTCTGTTTTTTGCGTTTGTAGTTGCTGTAGATGGGGCTTCCCTCTGGCTGGCCTAATGCGGGGATAGGGTCTGCCAGTTTGTGAGCCAGGCGAGAAAGGCACAGTAGGGTGCATATCATGGAGCGGGTCCTTTGAGCTGTGTAGCCAGCCAGATAGCTGGAGCACCTTAAGATCGAGAAAGTTCTCAACCTGCTGGGAAGAGTGCACCTGGACAATTTTGTCTACCTGTCCTTTCTCCTGATCAGTAAGCTCTGTGTAATCCTTGCCCCTTTAGCAGCTCTCTTGTTGTTATGAAGTCTCCCAGACTGCCCCCCTTTCTTTTGTCCCAGAGCCACCAGATATGGATCCCTGCTTTCCACAACTGGCTGGAATCTCACTCTCTCCAGGTATTCTGCCTGTCTTAGCTTTCCAGCTCCCTAATAATGAGAGTACTATGAAAGCATCATGAAATGTAGGTTTGTGCTCCCAGAGCAGATCTCCAGAGTTAGGTATTCAGCAGTCCTAGACCTCCTCTCCCTCCCCGCTCTGATCTTTCTCCCACCAGTGAGCTGGTGTAGGGGAAGAAGGGCTTGGGTCCAGCTGTGCCATGGCTTTGGTATGTTACCTTGTTCCGTGAGGTTTATTCTTTTCTCCAGGTGTATGCAGTTTGGCACAGCCCTCTTTCCTGTTGCTCTTTCAGGATTAGTCGTATTAATTATATTTTTGTATTATATGTGGTTTTAGGGGGAAGCCTCTGTCTCACCTCTCATGCCGCCATCTTTCAAGGAACCTCCATTTTATTTTCTATAGTAGTTGAATCAAGTTATTGGTTCCAACCAACATTGTTCAAGGGTTGGCTTTTTTTCCATATCCTTACCAGCTCTTATTATCTCTTGTCTTCTTGTTGACAGCCATTCTAACAGATATGAAGTGATATCTTATTGTAGTTTTGATATGCATTTTCCTAATGATTAGTGATGTGGAACATCTTTTCTTGTACCTGTTGGCCATTTGAATATCTTCTTTGGCAAAATGTCTATTTAGTGCCTCTGTTTATTTTTTAATTGGATTGTTTGGTTTTGGTGGGTTTTTAAAAATATATTTTCGATATTTCTTTATCTATATTAGACATTAACCCTTTATCTGGTCTATGTTTTCATGTGGGATTTATAAAGCAAAGGGTATTATGTTTAAGTCTTGATCCATTTCCAGTTAAGTTTTGTGAGTGGTGTAAGGTAGGGGTTCAATTTTATTGTTCTGCCTGTGTTTATCCAGTTTTCCCAGCACCATTTGTTGAAGAGACTATCATTTCCCATTTAAGGGTTTTTGGCTCACTTGTTGAATATTAGTTGACCATATATGTGGTGGTATAATTCTTGTCTCTTTATACTGTTTCATTGATCTGTATGTCTAGTTTTATGCCAGTACCATGGTACTTTTATTACTATAGTTTATATTGTAGTTTGAAGTCAGGAAGTATAATACCTCTGACTTTGTTTTTTTTCCTCAGGATTGCTTTGTTTATATGGGGTCTTTCATGGTTCCATACATATTTTATGATTGTCTGTTCTGTTTTTGTGAAAAATGCCTTTGATATTTTCATGGGATTGTGTTGAACCTGTAGATTGCTTAGGGTAATATGGACATTTTAACTATTAATTCTTCTGATTCTTGAGCACTGTATGTCTTCCCATTTGCTTGTGTCTTCTTCGATTTCTTTCAGAAAAATCTTGTAGTTTTCAGTGCAGAGATCTTTCATCTTCTTTGTTAAATTTACTCCTAGGTATTTTATTGTTTTTGATGGTATTGTGAATAGGCTAGTTTTATTTCTTTTGCAGATGTTTCATTGATAGTACAGAGAAATGCAACTGATTTCTGTATATTGATTTTGTATCCTGTAATTTTACTAAAATCATTGATTAGTTTCAACAGTTTTTTGCTTGAGTCTTTGGGATTTTCTATAGATAAGATCAAATACATATGATTTCACTTTTTTGTGGAATATAAAAACAAAGCAACAGAATGAACAAAAGAGCAGTAGACTTGTAAGCACTGAGAAGTGACTAGTGATTACCATGAGGGAGGGGTTGGGGTGAGTGGTTGGGGAGAATAAGGGGGATAAAGGGGCACAAAAATTCTTATAAGTGCATCGGAAAGCCACGGGGATAGTAGTGCAGAATGGAGAATATAGTCAATGAGTCTGTAACACCTTTGTATATTGACAGATAGTAAATGCACTAGAGGGTGTGAGGATTTCACAAAATGGGTAACTGTTGAACTACTGTGTTGTACATTTGAAACCAACATAAGATTGCATATAAAATACTTCAGAAAAAGGAAATTTAAAAAATCATATCATATATAATAGTGACAGTTTAATTTCTTCCTGATTTGGATGCCTTTTCTTTGTCTCACCAAAAATTCTTATCATCATTTCCAAATATCTGAGAAGGATTAAAGAGATCCTGAAAAATTTTCCTTTTGTTAGGTGAGAAAACTGGGTCAGAAGAGCCTTTTGTAATAGTGACAGTGATGCTTTTTAAAAATAAAATCTTAGCTTTAATAATAATTTTTAGGACTTTGAGATTATAGGGAAAAGCTTGTGTTCAGTAAGGGATAAAGAATGTTGGCAGAAAAAATTGTTATGGAATAAATAAGGAAACATAGGATATTGGTAAGTGCAGTGAAAAATTAAAGGGCAGAGAAGGAAGAGGACAGGGCTGCTTATGACTAAAATCAATGAAGAGAAAAGTGATAGGCATTTGAGTCTCTAGACTCTAGAGCACTGATAGTTCTTGATATAAGATTACATAAAATTAATAATCAGAAATTCTTCATAGAGATTGGTATGTTCTAGGTATTCAGTATGTATTTGTCCCATTCCTTTTGTTTTACCATCACCATATGCCATCCAACACATTTCTTGTTTATGGCCAGCAATGCTTGAACTGGGCAAGTAGGAATAGGTAAAATCTGAATGGGCAGATTAGATGAAGAGTATGTTGAGAATGGTATGAGCATAGAATTTGGCAAAGCCAGGATATGCTTGGGTAAGGGTAAATAACCAGCAGGGTAGTAAAGGGGAAATACAGCTGGAAAACTACACAAACTATAAAAGAAGTCAAAACTGCTTTTGGTTTCAGAAATTCAGAAGCCCTGGAATCTTAGGAGCTATGGAGTTCTTTTTTTTTTAAATAGCAATGTATTTTGTCTGTATTATTAATGTGCAGTTACATAAGCAACATTATGGTTACTAGACTCCCCGTAGTGTAAAGTCCCCCTCACATACCCCGTTATACTCACTGTCCATCAGCCATAGTAAGATGCTATAGAATGACTACTTGTCTTCTCTGTGTTATACTGCCTTCCCCATGTTTATCCCTTTTACCCCTTATCCCTCCCTTCCCACCCATCTTCCCTAGTCCCTTTCCCTTTGGTGACTGTTAGTCCATTCTTGGGTGCTGTGAGTCTGCTGCTGTTTTGTTCCTTCAGCTTTTTCTTTGTTCTTATACTCCACAGATGAGTGAAATAATCTGATACTTGTCTTTCTCTGCCTGGCTTATTTCACTGAGCATAATACCCTCTAGCTCCAACCATGATGTTGCAAATGGTACGATTTATTTTCTTCTTATGACTGAATAATACTCCACTGTGTATATGTACCATTTCTTCTTTATCCATTCATCTACTGATGGACATTTAGATTGTTTCTTTTCTTGGCTATTGCAAATAGTGGTGCGAAAAACATAGGGGTGCATGTGTCTTTTTCAAACTGGGCTGCTGCATTCATAGAGTAAATTCCTAGGAGTGGAATTCCTAGGTCAAATGGTATTTCTATTTGAGTATTTTGAGGAACCTCCATACAGCTTTCCACAATGGTTGAACTAATTTACATTCCCACCAGCAGTGTAGGAGGGTTCCCCTTTCTCCACATCCTCACCAGCATTTGTTGTTGTTTGTGTTTTGGATGGTGGCCATCCTAACTGGTATGAGGTGATATCTCATTGTGGTTTTAATTAGCATTTCTCTGATGATTAGCGATGTGGAGCATCTTTTCATGTGCCTGTTGGCCATCTGAATTTCTTCTCTGGAGGAGTGTCTGTTCAGCTCCTCTGCCGATCTTTAATTGGCCTATTTGCTTTTTGTTTGTTGAGGTGTGTGAGTTCTTTGTATGATTTGGATGTCAACCCCTTATCAGATATGTCATTTATGAATATATTCTCCCATACTGCAGGATGTCTTTTTGTTCTACTGATGGTGACCTTAGCTGTACAGAAGCTTTTTAGTTTGATATAGTCCCACTTGTTCATTTTTGCTTTTGTTTCCCTTGCCTGGGGAGATATGTTCATTAAGAAGTTGTTCATGTTTATGTCCAAGAGATTTTTTCCTATGTATTTTTCTGAGAGTTTTATGGTTTCATGACTTACATTCAGGTTTTTGATCCATTTTGAGTTTACTTTTGTGTATGGGGTTAGACACTAATCCAGTTTCATTCTCTTACATGTAGCTGTCCAGTTTTGCCAACATCAGCTGTTGATGAGGCTGTCATTTCCCCACTGTATATCCATGGCTCCTTTATCATATATTAATTAACCATATATGCTTGGGTTTATATCTGGGCTCTCTATTCTGTTCCATTGGTCTATGGGTCTGTTCTTGTGCCAGTACCAAATTGTCTTGATTAGTTTGACTTTGTAGAAGAGCTTGAAGTCAGGGTGCATAATTCCCCCAGCTTTATTCTTCCTTCTCAGGATTGCTTTGGCTATTCCAGGTCTTTTATGGTTCCACATGAATTTTAGAACTATGTGCTCTAGTTCATTGAAGAATGCTGTTGGTATTTTGATAGGGATTGCATTGAATCTATAGATTGCTTTAGGCAGGATGGCCATTTTGACAATATTAATTCTTCCTATCCATGAGCACGGGATGTGTTTCCATTTATTGGTATCTTCTTTAATTTCTTTCGTGAGTGTCTTGCAGTTTTCAGAGTATAGGTCTTTCACTTCCTTGGTTAGATTTATTTCTAGGTATTTTATTCTTTTGATGCAATTGGTAGTGGAATTGTTTTCCTGATTTTTCTTTCTGCTAGTTCATCATTAGTGTATAGGAATGCAATAGATTTTTGTGTATTTTGTTTCCCACAACTTGACTGAATTCAGAAATTAGATCTAGTAGTTTTGGAGTCGATTCTTTAGGGTTTTTTATGTACAATATCATGTCATCTGAAAACAGGGACAGTTTGAGTTCTTCTTTACCAATCTGGATGCGTTTTGTTCCTTTGTGTTTTCTGATTTCCGTGGCTAGGACCTCCAGAACTATGTTGAATAAAAGTGGGGAGAGTGGGCATCTTGTCTTGTTACCTATCTTAAAGGAAAAGCTTTCAGCTTCTTGCTGTTAAGTATAATGTTGGCTGTGGGTTTGTCATATATGGCCTTTATTATGTTGAGATACTTGCCCTCTATACCCATTTTGTTGAGAGTTTTTATCATGAATGGAAGTTGAATTTTGTTGAATGCTTTTTCATCATCTCTGGAGATGATCATGTGGTTTTTGTCCTTTTTTTTGTTGATGTAGTGGACGATGTTGATTGGTTTTTGAATGTTGCACCATCCTTGCATCCCTGGCATGAATCCCACTTGATCATGATGGATGATCTTTTTGATGTATTTTTGAATTCAGTTTGCTAACATTTTGTTGAGTATTTTTGCATGTATGTTTATCACGGATGTTGGTCTGTAATTTTCTTTTTTTGTGGTGTCATTGCCTGGTTTTAGTATTTGAGTTATTTTGGCCCCATAGAATGAGTTTGGGAGTATTCCCTGTTCTTCTATTTTTTGGAAAACTTTAAGGAGGATGGTTATTAGGTCTTCATTAAATGTTCGATTAAATTCAGCAGTGAAACCATCTGGTACATGTATTTTGTTCTTAGGTAGTTTTTGATTACCAATTCAATTTCTTTGCTGGTAATTGGTCTATTCAGATTTTCTGTTTCTTCCTGGGTCGTCCTTGGAAGGTTGTATTTTTCTAGAAAGTTGTCCATTTCTTCCAGGTTATCCAGTTTGTTACCACATAACTTTTCATACTATTCTCTCATAATTCTTTATATTTCTGTGGTGTTTGTAGTGATTTTTCCTTTCTCATTTCTGATTCTGTTTATGTGTGTAGAGTCTCTTTTTTTCTTGATAAGTTTGGCTTGGGGTGGGTTTATCTATTTTTTTTTTTAATTTTCTCGAAGAACCAGCTCCTGCTTTCATCGATTCTTTCTGTTGTTTTATTCTTCTCAATTTTATTTATTTTTGCCTTAGTCTTTATTATGTCCCTCCTTGTACTGAGTTTGGGCTTCATTTGTTCTTCCTTCTCTAGTTTCATTAATTGTGAGTTTAGAGTGTTCATTTGGTATTGTTCTTCTTTCCTGAGGTAGGCCTGTATTGCAATATATTTCCCTCTTAGCCCTGCCTTTGCTGCATTCCACAGATTTTGTGGTGTTGAATTATTGTTGTCATTTGTTTCCATATATTGCTTGATCTCTGTTTTTATTTGGTCATTGATCCATTGATTATTTAGGAGCTTGTTATTACGCCTCCATGTGTTTGTGGGCTTTTTCACTTTCTTTGAGTAATTTATTTCTAGTTTCATACCTTTATTATCTGAGAAGCTGGTTGGTACAATTTCAAACTTTGTGAATTTACTGAGGTTCTTTTTGTGGGCTGGTATATGATCTATTCTTGAAAATGTTCCATGTGCACTTGAGAAGAATGTGTATCCTGTTGCTTTTGGATGGAATATTCTGTAGATGTCTGTTAAGTCCGTCTGTTCTAATACGTTGTTCAGTCCCTCTGTCTCTTTGTTTATTTTTTGTCTGGTTGATCTGTCCTTTGGAGTGAGTGATGTTTTGAAGTCTCACGAAATGAATGCATTGCATTCTATATCCCTCTTTAATTCTGTTAGTATTTGTTTCACATATGTAGTTGATCCTGTGTTGGGTGCATAGGTATTTATAATAGTTATATCCTCTTGTTGGACTGACCCCTTTATCATTATGTTACGTCCTTCTTTGTCTCTTGTTACTTTTTTTGCTTTGAAGACTGTTTTGCCTGATACAAGTACTGCAACCCCTGCTTTTTTCTACATATTAGTTGCATGAAATATATTTTTCCATCCCTTCAGTTTTAGTCTATGTATGTCTTTGGGTTTGAAGTGAGTCTCTTGTAGGCAGCATATAGATGGGTCTTGTTTTTTTATCCATTCAATGACTGTACATCTTTTGATTGGTGCATTCAGACCATTTACATTTAGGGTGATTATCGATAGGTATGTACTTATTGCCATTGCAGGCTTTAGATTCATGATTACCAAAGTTTCAAGGTTAATTCCCTTACTTTCTAACAGTCTAATTTAAGTCAATTCATATTCTATTACAAACACAATCTAAATGTTCTTTTTTTTTCCTCCTTTTTCTTCCTCCCATTCTTTGTATGTTATGAATCATATTCTGTACTCTTTGTCTTCCCTTGGGTGACATCTATTTAGCCTTAGGAATACTTCCATCTACAGGAGTCCCTCCAAAATGCACTGTAGAGGTGGTTTGTGGGAGGCAAATTCTCTCAGCTTTTGTTTATCTGAGGATTGTTTAATCCCTCCTTCAAATTTAAATGATAACCTTGCCAGGTAGAGTATTCTTGGTTCCTTGCCGGGTAGAGTATTCTTGGTTCAAGGCCCTTCTGCTTCATTGCATTAAATATATCATTCCACTCCCTTCTGGCCTGTAAGGTGTGTGTTGAGGAACCTGATGATAGTCTGATGGGTTTTCCTTTGTATGTGATCTTTTTTCTCTCTCTAGCTGCTTTTAAAAGTCTGTCTTTATCCTTGATCTTTGCCGTTTTAATTATTATATGTCTTGATGTTGTCTTCCTTTGGTCCCTTGTGTTGGGATATCTGTGCATCTCCATGGCTTGAGTGACTATCTCCTTCCCCAGATTGGGGAAATTTTCAGCAGTTACCTCCTCAAAAACACTTTCTATCCCTTTTTTTCTCTCTTCTTCTTGATTCCCTATTATGCGAATATTCTTCCATTTGTACTGGTCACACAGTTCTCTCAATACTCTCAATATTCTTTCATTCTTAGAGAATCTTTTTTCTCTCTGTGCCTCATCTTTTTATTCCTCTTCTCTAATTTATATTCCATTTATTGTCTCTTCTATTACATCTAATCTGCTTTTATATATCTCCACTGTATGTTTTATTTCAGATACGGAATTTCTTAGTGATTGAATCTCTGTCTTAAATTCATTCCTGAGTTCTTCAATGTTTTTCTGTACCTCCATATCATGTTTATGATTTTTATTTTGAACTCTCTTTCAGGAAGATTGGTGAGTTCAGTTTAATTTGCCCTTTTCCTGTTTTTTTTTGAGATTTTAGTCTGAACCATGTTCTTTTGACATTTCATATTTCTGTGTGGTGCCCTCTAGTGCCCAGAAGCTCCAGTCTCTGGAGCTGCTCAGCTCCTAGAGTGAGGTTGTTGATTGTAGTGGAGTGGAGCTGGTGCCTGGGGGAGGAAAGAGCTGTTTCCTAAATCCCGCCTGCAGTGCCTGTCTCCTGTATCAGAGCCAGTGGGCTGAGCATATAGGTGTAAGCCTCTGTGCTTGGCATCTGTAGCTCTTGAAGACGGGGCCTCCCTCTGACTGGCCTTATGCCAGTGCAGTGATTGCCGGTTCAGGAGCAGATGCCTGCAGGGCAGTAGGAAGGCTTGGCAGGCTGCATGTCACAGTGGGGGGTCCTCAGAGCTGAGTAGCCAGCTAGGGGGATGGAGCACCTGAAGCTCCTCAAATTCCCTATCTGCTGCTCAAAGTATGCCCAGACAACCTTGTTCCCCTATCCCTTCTCCTGCTTAGCAAGCTCCGTGCACACCCTGCCCCTTAAGCAGCCCTCTGGCTGCTAGGAAGCCTGTCAGATTGCCTGCTTTCTTTAGTCTCAGAGCAGTGGGTGTGGATATTGTCCTCCATAAATGGCCGGAATCTGTTTCTCAAGCACTCTGCCTGTCCCAGCTCCCCATCCTCCAGAGCACCACACAGTGTTGGTTTCTGCTCTCAAAGCAGATCTCCAGGGCTGGGTGTTCAGCAGTCTCAGGATTCCACCCCCTCCCCACTCCATTTCTCTTCCTCCTGCCAGTGAGCTGGGGTGGGGGAAGGGTTGGGTCCCGCCAGATCAAGGCTTTCGTATGTTACCCTGTTTCATGAGGTCTGCTCTGTTCCTGAGGTCTGTATGCAATCTGGTGCAGCCTTATTTCCTGTTGCTGTTTTAGGTCAGTTGTATTAAGTATATTTTCACACTATCTGTGGTTTTTTGAGGAGATCTCTGTCTCACATCTCATGCCACCATCTTGAATCTCGAGTTCTTTAAATACTGTGTTATCCATATTTCGGGGATGCTCTTCCATTAACCATTGTAAAGATGTAGGACTCTTCAAGACACGGATTTGCAACACCATTTTTATCCCATTATTTTTCACCCTTGAGCTAGTGTTTTTTTTAAATGTTGGATCAGCTGGGCCTCTGTTTATTTTACTATGATGTAAAGAAAGTGTACTCTCAAGTGTCATCTTGCACACTTGTTCTGAAATAGAGAATATTTGAGTCACTGCCATAGCTGACTGTTATTTTCCAGTTTCCTCTGTAATGTGTGGTCATTTGTGTTCTGTGATGAAACAGGCTTTATAGTTTAGAATGGTTGCTGTCATTACGGAAGTCAGGATATTTGAGCACACGTCAAACTCCACTGTACATTATGGTCCCACTACATTCCTGCCTCTTCTCCTCCTGTCATTCATAAACACTGTGTTCTAGAAATCATAGTAAACTTTTCCTTTTTTCTTCAAACATGCCTTCATGCCTTTGGCACCCATCATTCTCTCTTCCTCGAGTGCCCTTCCCTTTTCTATGACTGGAGATGTAAATTTTATTTGTCAAAATTTATTTAAAATCTGGCATATTATATAAAACCTCACCTGACTCTACTGGTCTGAATTAATGAACTGCTCCTTTGGGATTGCACTTCTTTGTCCTTAAAGTATTTTTCTAGACTTTCCAGCTCAAAGGTATGCCATGAGAAAATAGCTAATTGTTGTATTTCCTTAATGCAAGTATGTATTTAATGTGTTCTAAGAAAAACACTATATTTCATGTACACACAATTTAAAAATCATGAATATCTTATTGTGAAATCAAATCTACATACTACTTCAGTATCCCAAAATTGAATCTGGGCATTTTTCACATTCCTACTCTAAAGATTATTTAGGATTACCTTTAGCCTTTGGCAGTGGTGTTTAAGTCAATGATGACATTGTTTTTCATAATCCATGCTTGTAATTTAGGCAGTTTTATCTTTAAAACTGATAGAGTAATTTTGAGATATGTTGAAGAATACCAAAATTTTATCTTAACTTCCTATTTGATTAAATTCTTGGTCCTGTTTTTTTTTTCTTAATTGAATTATATGTCATTAGAAACTAAACAGCTTCCTTCAGAAATTGTCTTTAAGTTGTACAGAATTTGCCTGATAATGTTTTGTGATCTGTGTATTCCCACCAACCTCTTAACTTGGAAAGTTTGATGATTTTTCTGAAATTTGGCAATTTCTACTTCCTTAATTGCATAGCTTGCCATGTGATTGCTGTTGGTTGCATATAGAATTATTATTTTAAGGCTGCATTATAGTTTATTATTTCTGAAGACAGCAAAAGTAACAACAATCCAAATTTATAATAATGTTCAGCAGTTTCACCCTCATGCTCTCTACAACATTTAATTTTTTAAATTTCCTTCCTAGGAAGAGATAGAAAAAACCTCTAATGCTTCACCAGGATCACACAGAGAGGCCAAATGTAAAAATCCTGAAATATTAGGGAATGAGTTCCTAAGAGTTTGTTCCTTTAACTCATCAAAAAAAAAAAAAAAAAAAGGGTGGGGGAGAGGAGGGTATTGCTTTTCTTTTTTTGCTCCTGAAAATGTAACAGCAAGAGCTGAAAGGAATAGAATTACTGAATTTTTAGGAGTGGGATAGACAACCTAATTTTAATAAAGAGGAGACCGAGGGCCACGGTGAACATTTTCAGAGACAAGTGCATTGGCTTGGTCAAAACAGAGGGGAATCAGGTTTTATTTCGTTTTGGGAGTGTAAGAACATTGGTATGCAAAGCCTTGGGATAAAGATGCACATATTGGTTATATATGTATGTCCTTCTAAACACACCTATTCATATGGGTATGAATCACAAGTAACATTGATTGTGAGATATATATGAAATGAGTTCCATGTTCCAGTGACTTAATTTTAAATCCCACTTAAGTTCTACTTTCAGCTGTATTGCCCCTGGCCCTACACATACTAACTGAAATAATTCAGATACCAGACATGTAAAGACAAGAGCCAAGCAGTTTTATCAGTATTCTTTCAATTCTGTGATATATTGTCTGTAACAACAAAAGCCTGGAAACAGCCTATTTATCCATGAAATGGAGATTTTAAAAAATGAATTATGATAAGCCCTCCAATATATATTATTAAGTGAAAAAGAAATCAGAGGAAGAATGAGATGTTTATTGTGGGCATTTAAAAATATTCATGTGTACGTATGGAAATTTTCCACAAGTATGTGGAAAAGGAACCACCCTGTGGCCACTTCCGTGCAGAGAGACTGCAGGTATGGGGTGAGAGAACTCATTTTTTATTATATGTCATTTGTATATAATATGCCTTTTTCATTTTTAGAATTAAATAAACACATATATTACCTATAACATGTTTTCTGTTAAGGACCTTAAGTGAAGTATGGGAAATGGAGCTAATTGTTTATTTTTTTGTTGCTGTGCTTAGTCTTTTGTCTGTTTGCTTTAGGAACCATTTCTCTCCCTTCCCCTGAATTTGCATTTGTAGGGTAGGATACCATTTAATAACATTCCCAAGTTCCCTTGCCAGTTGGCTTCCATTTAAGTTTGGCTAGTAGGAAGAATAGGAAAGGTAATGCAAGGAGGAAGCTAGGGTTGCTCTTCCTGCCCCTCTACTCCTGGTGGCTTCTCTGTTTGAAACTCCTGTGTGGCTCTAGCTCCATCCATGATCCCAGCTTCCAACAGGCAGTCCTGTCAGAGTTTCAGTTTCCTTGGGGGACCTAGACCCTGGACTCTGGGACTACCTTCCCCTCCCTTTGTCATTTCTGTCTAGGGACATTAGCAGCTTTGTGCTATTACTTTTTTTTTTTGTAACAACTGTCCTTCCTTGCTTTCAGCTATTCTAATACCTTCAAAACTACTTTTTCTGTTAAATTCTCTGTATTTAAGTATACGTCAGTACTCTGTTTTGCTAGTTGGGCCCTGACAAAATAGCCTTTAGAAATGAAATTTTCCATTTCCTGTATTTCCAAGTCAGTTATTATTAATATATAAGACAACAATTTTATATATGAATGTTATTATTTGTAACCATACTTTTTTATTTTTTAAGCTATTTCTAAAGGCTTAAACTTGGTGGCCTTGGCTGGGAAGTAGAACTAAGAACTGTTATGGTCTCAGTCTCCTGATCTGGCTATTTCCATTTTGATGTTCTGTTTTACTCAAGAGTTATTTAGTATGTGTCATTTCTGGGTGTGTTAGCCATTTCTGGATGTGTTAGCCTTAATTTTTATTATTATTACTATTATTTTGAGATATAATTAATATGTAACATTGTATAAATTCAAGGTGTACAACATATTGACTAATTTTTATTATATATCTCTAATGTCATGGCACTGTGATTAGAAAACATTAACTATGCTATTTCACTTTGGGGAATTTGATATTTTCTTAGGGGCTATTACATTGCCAACTTTAATGTATTTTTCCATGTGCCTTTAAAAGTTGTTTCCTTTGTCTTATTTATGTTTGTTTACATAATATTTACATTGTTAATTGTGTTTCTTAGTTTTTTTCTGTATTGGTATTTATTTTTAATCTATATCATCTGCCAGGACTGGGTACACATTTTCTATTACTATTCATTTATGTGTATTTCTTTATTATTTTTTTTTAGTTTTTGCTTTAAGTGTTTTCATGATATATTATTTGGTGCTTAGAGATTTAAGATAGTTTGATCTTCATTATAGACTATGCACTTCATCATTATGAAATTCCCTTCGTAGACTAATTTAACACTCTTTGTCCTCAGTTCAAACTTCCTTCTTTATTAACATGACCTGGGAATGTTTTCCTTTAGTATAACCAAATTAAAAAAAATTTTTTTTTAATTTGTTTTCTTTTCCTTCGTGGAGAACATCATAAATGTGTATGTGGAAACTTATTTGTCTTCCATATCCATTTTAATTTCTCTTTATCTTCTCTAATGATTTATAATGTTTATTCTTTTTTATTGAGGTATGTACAAGAAAATGAACGAATCTTAGTGTGCAGCTCAATGAATTTTAATATGCATATACGGTCATGCAACCATCACCCAGATCAAAATATCAAACTTGTTAAAATTCTTACTCATTTTTTTTTCCCATTTCACCTGTTTCATCCATCCACCCACCACACTCACCTATGGCAACCACCACTCTGTTCTCTGTTTATGACCCTAGTTCTGATTTGTTTGTTTTGATTTTTAGACTCCACATACAAGTGAAATTACATGGTATTTGTCTTTCTTTGGCTGACTTATTTCACTTAGCATAATACCATCTAGGTCCATTCATGTTGTAAATGGCAATATTTCATTCTTTTTTATGGCTGGGTAATAGTCCATTGTATATATGTTCCGCCTCTTTATCCATTCATCTATTGATGGACACTTAGGTGCTTCCATAACTTGGCTATTGTCAATAATGCAGCGATAAACATAGGAGTGCATGTATCTTTTTGAATTGGTGATCTTGTTTTCTTCAAGTAAATTCCCAAAACTGGAATTGATAAGTCATACGGTATTTCTATTTTTAGTTTCATGAGGAACCTCCTATTTCCCATAGTGGCTGCACCAATTTACATTGCCACCAACAGTGCAGGAGGATTCCCTTTTCTTCACATCCTCACCAACACTTGTTATTTCTTGTGTTTTGAATAGTTGCCATTCTCACTGGTGTGAGGTGATACCTCATTGTGGTTTTGATTTTCATTTCCCTGATGATTAGTTATGTGGAGCATCTTTTCATGTGCCTGTTGGCCATATGTATGTCTTTGTATTCTGTTCCATTGATTTATGTGTCTATGTTCTTCTTTCTCAAGATTGTTTGGCTATTTAGGGTTTTTTATAGTTCTATGCAAATTTTAGGATTATTTGTTCTAGTTTTATGGAAAATCCCATTTGTGTTTTGATAGGAATTGTATTGAATTGTAGATTATTATGGGTAGTATGGCCATTTAAACAATATTAAGTCACAGTCTCAATAAGCATGAAATAGATATCCATTTATTTGTGTTGTCTTTAGTTTTTTCATCAGTCTTGCAGTTTTCAGGGTACAGATCTTTCACCTCTTTGGTTAGATTTAGTCCCGGGTATTTTATTTTTTACTTTTGATGTGATTGTCAGTAGGATTGTTTTCTTAATTTCTCTTTTTGTTAGTTTGTTATTTGTATGTAGAAATGCAACAGATTTCTGTATATTGATTTTTTCCTATAACTTCACTCAATTCATTTATGAAGTCTAATATCTTTTTGGTGTAGCCTTTAGGGTTTTCTTTAAAAAGTATCAGGTCATCTGCAAATAGTGACACTTTCACTTCTTCCTTACCAATTTCGATGCCTTTTATTTCTTTTTCTTGCTTTATTGCTGTGGCCATGACTTCTGGTACTATGTTGAATAAAAGTCATGAGAATGGGCATCTTTGTCCCTGATCGTACAGGAAACATAATTATTTATTCTTGTCTATTAATTTTACTTAATTTCCTCTAGTTTGACTTCCATAAGTCAGTCATAGTTTTGATGGTATCCATTATAAAAAATTTTCCTTCTAAAATGGATTTTATTTCTGAAAGTCACATTTCTTTCTTCTATTTCCTTGCTAAATTCTGCTAACTCATTTTTAATATCCTTCTATTGCCTTATCTTTACTTACCTGAGCCATTCTCTTATTCTAAATTGTTTTCAAAAAGACTTTTCATTGATTTTTAAATATCTTTTAATATTTTTTATATTCACTATTTAAAAAATATTTGAGAAAACCATCTATTTCTTCTATAACTGCTACATGTGGTTTTTCTATGCCTCTTTTATATTACATTTTTTCATTTTTTCCTTGTAATATCTATATATGTTGGTCTTATGCCAGTTACTTTCTGATATTTTTCTCACCTTTCTCATCTTTATTTGAGGGCTAGCTATTTGCTGAATAACAGCAATTGAGAAAGGGCTGCTGGAGTAAGCTGGGTAGCAGATAGCTTCATTTTGCTTATGCTGTCTCAATTTTCCTAAAATTTCTGCCAGGGGGGAGTTTTGCATACTTCCCTCAGGTATATGCCCATTCAGTCTGCTTATCTTTCAATGGAGCAACGTGTTGGGAATTAATATTTATTAATTTTACTTGGCCAGTTTTACAGCAACTACAAAGCAGCAGCTAATTGTTCCCTACCATCTCTCTTTGTTATATTGCTAGCCTACTTGTTGCAAAGATGGTACGTTTGCCTAATTCCTCATTTGGTCCCTCATTGCTTCTCACTCTCCACAAATTGCTGTTTCAAGTAAGAAATCACTGGTCAGTGCCTTACAGCTGTGTCTTTGTAAATCCCATGCCCTTCCTGAAGTCTCTTAAGGCATGAATCTGTTATACTTAATTGAATCCAAATCTTATTGTATTCCTAATAGTTTTTGATTTAGTATTATGGTAGGTATTATCATTTAAGATGGAATTTCCTTCTTTTTGTTCTTTATTGCTATTTTAAGCTAGCTGCAGAGAAGAAAATACAAGTAGAAACACCCTTACTTTGCAATCTTTAACTGTGGGTGTAGGCTCGTGGTTGCCAAACTTCTTGTAACACAGAATGTTGAGCCCACCCCAGGCCTTCTTATTCAGTAGGTCCAGGAAGGGGGGGTCCTAGAAATTGCATTTCTAAGTACTTCCCAGGCGATGCTGATGCTGCTGGACCATGGATCATACTTTAAGAACCCCAGCTATAGCTATTTATTTAATAGAATCATCTCTGGGATTACCTAATAAGCACATTTGAGTCCCATGCATAAATGTTAGTTGGCATTTTGCTTCATTTTTATGTAAAAAGGGAAATATGTATATGTTTGGTGATATTGCTGTGTAAAGATTTTCTGGAAGTAAGTTCAGTAAAAATGTTTATAGCTGTTGACTCAGTGGGAAAAGTTCTGTTCATCTTTTCCCCTAAATAACCATTCAGTTTTACTCAAGATTGATCTCTTTTTCCAGTTGTCCTCATGTTTTCTAAGTATAATTAAGGTATAGTCTTATGTGCTCATATCATTAATGATACTTTTTTTATCTATAAATTTTAGTTAAAAATATTCAGCCTGAATACTTTTCACTCTGGCCAATGTATTTTCAGGTTTGACATTTTGATGGCTTTTCATCTCTATTTCAATTCCCCTCCCTTTCCCAGCATAGAACGAGATTGGCCTAGTAAATGCCATATTTCAAGCATCAGAAAGTCCAAACACATTTGAATCTATGATTCAGAGTCATCTGGAGAAAACTATAAGTTTGACATTGAAAATGAAATTTTTGATTATATATTAAAAATGAAACCTCTGTAGTTGTAATAAAGCTTAGGTGAATGATTCATTTAAAACTTTAAAATTCAGAAGCTGCATCTGGGGAAATAATGTTTGTTGCCCATGGTCACCTCTTTCAATGATGTCATTTCTGCTGCCTACCAATTCTTCTCTGGGAGCCGAAAGATTATTATGGCATTTGTTAATCTACACTAGAAATGCTGCTCTTTAATAATGAGAAGCTTTGATAACCAGAAGTATTATAATCCCTTTCAAAAAAATTGTAATGCTTTCGATTAGAGGAGGGCAGATTGGGTCCTTAATTTCAGCAGAGGTTCCAGAAGCATTTAGTGAGTTTAAACTGAGTTCAGAGCCATGTACCTGGGAAAACTGTTCGAAGATATGCACAGTTTTGAGGACAGCCAAAAGAGCAAGAATGTCACAGCACTTTCATACTTGTTTTCTTGTGCAATCTTTGCCTAATTGACACGTCCCACGACTATGTACATAACAGTAAATGATTTACGGAAATACTCATTAACATCATGAAGAAAAAGAATTAAGAATAAAGTACGAGGGTTGTTTTAAAATCAGTGAAAACAAATTTAAAAAATGTTGGCTAAACAACAGGAGGACAACTGTCAATCCTTCCAAAATATTGTTCTTATGGGGCCTGATCTTTTATTTCTGATGTACTGTGGTCTGGAACATTAGTGCTACTGTGTGTCCTGAAGACATTCTCCACACCCTGGCCAGCCATTAGACCCTCCATCACTAGCATGAGAAAGATTCTTTTTCTCTTTTATTCAGTGAAAAATTTGCTGTTGCACTTGATAAAATTGGAGACTAAAAGTGCATAGTTACATGATATTACCACCTTATTCAACTACAGAACCTTCCTCATGTGTCATTTCAACAGTATGTCAACATTTCCAGGGAGGGCTATAGACTTCACAAAGCATGGTCATAGAATTTCTGCTGGTACCTGGGAAAAGCCTGGGTATTGAGGTCTGTCCCCGTTCCCACCTGTATATTTTCCTTTCTCAGTTGTATTGTCTAATAGAGTTTTATTTATATTCCCACTCAATATGCAACATGATTAATAATAGCAACTGTTTTACTAATTATTTATCCTAGTTATTCTAACTCTCATAACAATTTTAGTAGTACAGGTCTTAATATGAGGAATGGGCTTACTCAGAGTTCCAAAATTGGCCTTGATATAATTTTTCAAACACCCCAATCCAAGCCTTCTGATGGAGATCAAACCCACAAAAGCCCACCTGTGACAGAAAATGGCAGGTGGCCAACTTTGTACAAGTGAATTGACTTGGAACTTGGGATAGAAACATCTGACTCCGTAAAGGGGCTGACCAGTTGAAAAAGTTCACTGTCCTTACAAATCTGGGAGATTTGACCAGAGAAGTAGAAAGCGGATTTAGCATGGCATGTGAAGCTGCCGATTGAAAACATTTCAAGTATGCAACCTAGACTTGTTTTTCCCCCCAAGAAAAGGACTAATATGGAAATCTAGGCTCATAGAGACCCCACCGGAAGTTCCTCACATTACTAGGAGTATCATTCCTTCTCATAAGCTAAATGTTCATGCAGCTAAGGAATAAAGCATTCTAGCTATGTATTTGTTAAAGATTTTGCCTTCATTGGAATTTTACAGCGTCAGTGGGAACAATAATAACAAAGAATTCATTGGATCAAAGTGCAGGTAGTAGTCTGTAAGCACTAAATCTCACAACTGACTGATTAGTTAAAAACAAGGACAGACTAGATTTACAAGGCCTGGATATCCATGCTACTGTACTTAATTAACACAACCAGGAGTTATAAATATTGATGCCTTCATTAAAGAAAAATAGTGGAAAAAATATGCCAGGAAAAAGAAAATCAGAGCATTTCATTGAAGCCTTGCAAAATATAAAAGTAATATTTGCCCATGAAGCCAGAATTAGTTTCTCTTGTACTAGATTCTTGTACTTTGTAGGGTTTCTCAGAGCAAGGAAATTTGGCAATAAGAACATTTGTGCACAGTAAATATACTAAAAATTTTCCATGGAGCTCAGGTTTTGATGCACAGTGAACAAAGATAACAACAAAAACCCAAAAGAGAACTAAAAAAAGAGCCATTGAATTCTTTTAATCCCTATGGCTAAAGTAAACATAATTTTTAAGTGAATATCAAATATGCTGATATTGTCCGAAGTCTCAGAGTTAGGTACAAGTCAGATGGGGCAGGCATGAGAAAAGAGGCCCAACCTCCCTGCCTTCCCAGATGACCTAGCTTCTTTCCATGTCAGCCCACAGCACTCTGTACAAAGAGCTGTACTGACGTTTACCACTTGTATTTACATGTTCATCTCTCTCAGAAATAGATGGAGGTCAAAGGCTGGATCTTACATAGTTTCTCAGAGTGTTTCCCTTCTCCTTGATGACTCAGTGCTGCTAAGAAACTTTTGACATCTCTTGATGACTCATCATTTTTGTTTTATTTTATTTTAGAGTTGGGAGAAGATGAGGTAGGGCTGAACAAGGGAAGTAGAGAGCCGAAGGGACGTTGATCTACTTTGATTTGGTTTAGGGGACTGCTTGCAATTTCTATTTTTAGAAAAGTGAGTACCAAAGTACTGGCTATTCAAGGAAATTTTGGAGATTCTAGCAGGCAGAGCTTCCTTAGAACCCAAGTGGAGAGTCAGGTGCAGAACTGGGGAGGAATCCTCTTGCACCCTACAGCCAGAGGCGTGCTGGAGTTCTTAGGGTCAGCAGTACCAGAAGGGAGGCTTCTCAGGCCTGGGAATGTACTTCCCAGGATATCATGCTACACTTTAAGCAACTGAACTTCCCTTTGAAATTCTTGGCCAATTCCAGGCTCTTCTCCATGAGAAGTGACAGAGCAGGGATAGCTTCTGACTCAGAACTTCAGATGGATTAGCCAGCTGTGACAAGTGACATTCTTGGGGAAGCCTGTTGGGAGCTGGATTGTTCTGATTACTGAAGAGTAAAGGGAATCTGCAGGGGAGGTGCGGAATGTCATGGCCAATATCATCTAGAGTTACTTCCATTTTGGAGAAAATGATGAAGAAACAAAAAGACCCAGATAACAGTCTCTCCAGGGAATGGAATAGTCTTTTCCATTCAAGATGGAACCCTGTGGAGGCACATGGGAAGAGAGCTACCTCTTACACTCCCCTTCCCTCCTCTCTTTTCTCCTCCTCAGTCTTTCCTTCTCTTCCTTCCTCTCCTCTTCTGTTCTCTACCCTCTTCTTACTTTCTCCCAGGGACATGGTTTCTATGAAGCCTATGTGAGGGGTAGTAGAAAATAGTGAGTTATAATCCTTGTCAGCTTTGATTTAAACTATATATATTACTGTCCAACTAGGAAAATATAAATTACTCTAAGTATTTAAAATAGTGGGAATTTAATAGGGTGCATTGGTTGTATATGTTGGAAGATCTGAAAAACTAAATGGTAGGGTGGCAACCCAGAGAATAGCAACAAAGGAAGCCATAACAAGAAAGAAAGGGAGAGTATTTTCTTACTGAGATTTTACCGACATACAACATCATGTAAGTTTAAGATGTACAACCTGTTGATTTGATATGTTTATGTATTTTATTGCAATATGATTTTTTATGGGATCCAAGGATTGGGGTCATGCAGTGGTATTTAGAAAGGCAGCTGGCCTTTCCTGTCATGGAAAGCAATGAGGGAGAGGCAGCCTGAGGTAGAAACTCCCAGGCTTTTCCTTTTCTCGTGCTCTCCAGTCTCATCACAAATTGCCTCTTGACTCAGCCATATATAGCTGAGAACTCAGGGAATGTAGCCTGCAGGGGGCAGCACTGCCTTGTTACAGAGTAGCCTAGGGGGCAGGAGAGGAATAGATCTGAGAGCCAACAGACCAAGGCTCAGCCCACCTTTCTAGGAGACTTCTGGGTAATATGGAGGAAGAGGAGTGTGTGTGTGTGTTGTTGGGTGGGTATATGGGAGGGGGTGGTTTGAAATTGAGAAAAATTCTTAACTTTACTGCCAGAAGTCTTGAAGTTTATGCTGGCTTGATACTCAACTTTCAGACCAGAGGATCATTTTCAGTGTGAATTCATTTCACAGACTTTAATAAACATTAGATTTTACCACCAGTTCAAATGAGCTAATCTAAGACTGTTTTCCAAATGAGTAGTAGCAGATAGAATTTTATCCTAAAATCACAGCCAAACAATTCAGTCAAGTGGTGTTCAGTCTTTATACTGAATAATAATCAGTTCTCATTATCATTATCATGGAGGAATTACACTTAAAGCAGGAAGAATTTATTTTAATTTATTCATGATGCTGTCACCAGGGATGGGCAAACTTGGGTGGATAAAATACAAATTGACTTAAAGGTTTAATATAAAAATCTACTAGTTAAGGGATGAATATTTTCAATTAACATTTTTTTTTCATTTTTATATGTCTCTTGCTTTTTCTGTTTTTAGCCAGAGAGACAGTACTGAAATGTCATTAGAAGAAATGTTGACTTTGCAGTATTTCTTTGCCCTTGGGAACAGGAAATACCTAGAATTCTGCTGTAAGATGGTTCTTAGGAAATTTCTCATGTAATTTTTATAATGAGGGGGATTAAATATGTTTGGATGAGTATCCAGCATTGGGAACTTTGTCGCTCTGATGCTCCAGACCCACTGATGATTTCCCCAAATGTTCACTCTTCCACATGTTAGAGAATTACTTTTAAGAGATCAAGTAATGAGTATAATTGAGTCTGTGCTGGTTTGGGGTTTCATATTCCTTATGAATGTGAAATAGATTAAATAGAGGACACTGGAGAAGTAATGGATTCCAACAATAATATCAACTAGTGTAATGAAGAAGCTGAACAAGTGACTCTTCAACAGCATTAAAGTGGTATAGGCATTTTCTTCAGAAGGAGAAAAGTTGGGGCTAGGTAGGAAGAGTAAGTCAGATCTCTGAAGGCCTCCTGGGCTATCTAGACAACTCTTTGGTCTACATGATGAGCTAGTCATGTGAGCCATGGAAATGATTTAAGGAGTGCAGGCCTGGGACTGCTGAACACCTAGCTCTGGAGATCTGCTCTGGGAGCACAAACATATTTAATGGTGCACTCGTCATTAGGGGGGTTGGAAAGCTAAGACAGGCAGAACACCTGGAGAGACTGAGATTCCAGCTGCTTGTGGAAAGAAGGGATCCATATCTGCCTGCTCTGGGACAAAAGAAAGGTGGGCAGTCTGAGAGACCTCCTAACAGTGAGAGGGCTGCTAAAGGGTCAAGGATTGCACAGAGCTTGCTGCTCAGGAGAAAGGACAGGTAGGCAAAATTGTCCAGGTGTACTCTGCCTAGCAGGTTGGGAACTTTCACAATGTTCAGGTGCTCCAGCCCCTTGGATGGCTATGCAGCTCCAAGGCCCCCCACTGTGATATGCAGCATACTGAGCCTTCCTCCCGGCCAGCCAACACCTGGCTCACAAACTGGCAAACTCTGCCCTGGTGTCAGGCCAGCCAGAGGGAAGCCCCACCTACAGCAGCTGCAAACACAAAGCATAGAGGCTTATACTTGTGTACTCGGCCCACTGGTTCTGGCAGGAAACAGCTCTTTCTTCCCTCCAAGCACAAACACGGCTTCCCTGTGACCCCCGACATTGCTCCAGGGGCTGAGCAGCTCCAGAAAATAGAGCTTCTGGGCACTAGAGGGCGCCACATACAAATATGAAATATCAAAGGAACCTGGTTCAAACAAAAATCTTGCAAACACCAGAAAAAGAGTCAAACGAAACAGATCTCATGATTCTTCCTGAAAGAGATTTCAAAATAAAAATCATAAACGTGCTCATGGAGGTACAGAAAAATATTCAAGAACTCAGGGATGAATTCCGGTCAGGAATCCAATCATTACAGAACACAGTATCAGAAATGAAACATAAATGGAAGGTTTTAAAAGCAGATTAGATACAGTGGAGGAGATGATAAATGAAATAGAAATTGGAGAAGAGGAATACAAAGAAGCTGAGGCACAGAGAGAAAAAAGGATCTCTAAGAATGAAAGAATATTGAGAGAGCTGTGTGACCAATCCAAATGGAGCAATATTCATATTATAGGGGTACCAGAAGAAGAAGAGAGAGAAAAATGGATAGAAAGTGTTTTTGAGGAGGTAATTGCTGAAAACTTCCCCAATCTGGGGAAGGAGATAGTCTCTCAAGCCATGGAGGTGCACAGATCTCCCAACACAAGGGACCCAAGGAAGACAACACCAAGACATATAGTAATTAAAATGGCAAAGATCAAGGATAAGGACAGACTAGTAAAAGCAGCCAGAGAGAGAAATAAGATCACATACAAAGGAAATCCCATCAGGCTATCATCAGACTTCTCAGCAGAAAACTTACAGGCCAGAAGGGAGTGGCATGATATATTTAATGCAATGAAGCAGAAGGGCCTTGAACCAAGAATACTTTATCCGGCAAGATTACCATTTAAATTTGAAGGAGGGATTAAACAATTTCCAGATAGGCAAAAGCTGAGAGAATTTACCTCCCACAAACTGTCTCTACAGTGTATTTTGGAGGGACCGCTATAGATGGAAGTGTTCCTAAGGTTTAATAGCTGTCACCAGAGGTAATAAAACCACAGTAAAGAAAGTAGAATGGTTAATTACTAAGCAAATACAAAATTAAATCAACTATCCCAAAGTCAATCAAGGGATAGACAAAGAGTACAGAATATGATACCTAATATATAAAGAATGGAGGAGGAAGAAAAAGGAGGAGAAAAAAAGAACCTTTAGATTGTGTTTGTAATAGCATACTAAGTGAGTTAAGTTAGACTCTTAGATAGTAAGGAAGTGAACCTTGAACCTTTGGTAACCACAAATCTAAAGCCTGCAATGGCAATAAGTACATACCTATTGATAATCACCCTAAATGTAAATGGACTGAATGCACCAATCAAAAGATGTAGAGTCACTGAATGGATAAAAAACAAGACCCATCTATATGCTGCCTACAAGAGACTCACTTTAAAGCCAAAGACATATACAGACTAAAAGTGAAGGGATGGAAAAAAATATTTCATGCAACCAGTAGGGAGAAAAAAGCAAGAGTTGCAGTACTTGTATCAGACTAAATAGACTTCAAAACAAAGAAAATCATAAGAGACAAAGAAGGACATTATGTAATGATTAAGGGTTCAATCCAACAAGAGGATATAACCATTATAAATATCTATGCACCCAACACAGGAGCACTGACATATGTGAAACAAATACTAACAGAATTAAAAGGGGAAATAGAATGCAATGCATTCATTCTAGGAGACTTCAACACTCCTCTCACTCCAAAGGACAGATCAACCAGACAAAAAATAAGTAAGGAGACAGAGGCACTGAACACACATTAGAAAAGATGGACCTAACAGACATCTACAGAACTCTACACCCAAAAGCAGCAGAATGCACATTCTTCTCAAGTGCACATGGAACATTTTCAAGAATAGATCATATACTAGGCCACAAAAAGAGCCTCGCTAAATTCAAAAAGATTGAAATTGTATCCACCAGTTTCTCAGACCACAAATGTATGAAACTAGAAATAAATTATGCAAAGAAAATGAAAAATCCCACAAACACATGGAGGCTTCACAACATGCTCCTAAATAACCAATGGATCAATGAAAGAAAAAGAAAAGAAATGATTTAGCAATAAAATTCATATAATGTCACATAAAGGCCCAAAATGAAAAATTATGCTCTTCTCCTGTCTTCCTTGAATCATGAGAAGGAATGACCTCTCTTCTTAGTATTTCGTTACTTGAGATCCATATCTTATGTTTATCCTACCATAACTATAGATAATTTGGATTGGCTTAGTCAACATCTTAGAGAAAAAAGAAAAGCAGTCTAACAGTCACCGAGTGCCTACTGTGTTCTAGGTGCTATGGGAGGTGTTTGGCAATGTTTAGGAAGAAGGACAGGCATTATTCAATGACAGTTGGATTGCTTGTCTCTTATAGCCACCGGCTGCACTGGGTTGTCAATACTGCATGCATATGAAAGAGGCTAGAAGTTGTGTCTTAGTGAAGTTAGAATGGACTTTGGAGACAGGTGGACTATTGCCTGTGTATTCTCAAATCCATTTCCTGTCTTTATCCTGCTCCCCTCTGGGCATTTCAGAGGAGCTATCCTTGTTATTTCCAAGACTTTACTAATCGGCTTTTCCCTAGGAGTGGCACTGGGGGGTACTGGCAGGAGAGCGGAGGAGTAGAGGAAGGAATAATCCAGGATGCTTATCTATACTTCTCTCTGCTTCAGGGATACTTCAGTAGTGACTATCTCTTGGGAAGCTCCAGCTTCTGCCAGACAGCTTGTTCCTCCATGGCTCCAACTCCCACTGTCTGAGCCTGTTTGGTTCCAGCTTCTACTGTGTCTTGAGCTCCTTAGCTCTGATGACATCGCTTCCTGCTTCTGTCCATCCAACTTTGGGGATGGTAGCAGCTTCTTACAGTTGGAAATTCCTGGTTGCTTCCCCTCCAATATTTGCTCTTTGGTCTCTTTCTAACACCTTTGTGACTAATACGCATGGTAAACTCCCTCTGTTAAATTGCCAGGTACACACATTGGATTCCTGGAAGTATCATGAATGATGGAAAGTCTGAGAGATCAGGTTAAAGTGTACATTTGGCTCACCATGAGCGGGCCATTTGGGCAAGTCGTTTAACTGTCTGAGGATGTTTCCTCATCCATATTGTGGGGTTAATACAAACCTCCGAAAATTGTAATGGAGCTTAAGTGAGATTACTATTATGGCACCCGGCACAACACAAGTGTCCAATAAATCTTAGCTCTTAAGCCTATGATTTAAAAACTAGGACACTTCTCTCTAAGCTCCCTAATACAGAGACTCCTACGGCAACAAAGGCAACATGATTGTGTGAGTAAAACATTCATTTCAGAGGGTGTGTGGGTTGTTGTAAAGGTCATGGACTACAAATTGGAGTTGTTTGGACATACTGTCTATGGAGAAGAGCAGATTATCTGGGAGAAAAGGATGAGACCAGGGTGTATTCCAGGGAAAGGGTCAACTGGGAGACAAAAGTTGGCTAAAAGCCTTTAAGGCGTGACTGTGGAACAAGAAGATTGGGTAGCAAGTAGTTACAAAAGCTGAGGGCACGTAAGGATAGCTTCTGGCTGCGGGAACTATCCGCAGATTAATGCAAACCCAAAGTACTGGTAGAATACTCCCTTGTGAAAAAGAAAGCAATGTCGCTTATCCCTTGTTGCTATACAGTTTTGCTAATCTACGCTGAACGTGACATCAGAGCTCTTCTATGACATGTTTGATGATTAGAAATGCGCAGCTGCTTTACTTAGAAAAAGCTTGTAAGCTTACCCTAATTTATAGAAACACAGCCAAAGAAAATTTTAGATAGTCATCCAAAGCTTCATTGATTTAGATACATTCTTAACCTCCTTTCTTTTACTGAAAATGTCATATAGGGAAGCATAGTTTATTAATGTGACAGACATGAGATTTATGATGTAATGGATCCATTTGTTGAATATTGATATAGAAAAACATTTTGGTTAACGTTAGTAAATATGATTAGAATGTGATACAGGCTTGGAAGATAGGTGCTCAATTAGTGCTTGTTAAATTAAACCTGAATTAAATAAAAATACTGGCAACTTGAAATGACACATTTTCCAAAAATTTAACAATCACTCAGAAACAACATGCTGCATTATGAAGTAATGAATGTGGAACTATAAAAATGTGATGAAAGTGTAAGATATTGTTACTCTTGAAATACGTTGCGTAACAGCAAGAGTTGTTGGCATTAAATCCAAAATCATAACTTTATGTTGTAAAGAAGGGAGTGTCAGGTATTTGTATCTCTGATTTATGTATCAGTAAATTATGGTACAATGTAGTGGACCTGGAAAATACACATCCAAAGTAGACTTAAGCCAGCTTTTGATGATACTATATTTGGGTGAAGTGAAAACAACCTAGCTTAAAGGTGTAGTGACAGACTGTATTATCTACACAGGACTGTATTATCTACTCCACAGAGGTGGAATTTTGCTTCCTAGAGGGCTTGACATTTTCCTGGCCACTGAGAGCATGAGGATCACCCTGGCCCTCCCCTGAGCTGCTTGCAACATCTTCAGGCAGAGTCAATCCTAGGCTAAATCTGGAACTGAGGAGACTGTACACGCAGTTGCTCTGGGTCCAGTGCTTAATAAGGGAAACTTTGTTGTTTGTGTGTAGGGACAGGTAGTTCTTATTGCTCTCAGGGACCATGAGGGACACCTGTTACCTTTGCTATTAGGAGATACTGGAAGAAACTTCTTTCAGTATAGTAATCACCATGAATACATATATTTCTTCAAAAAATTAGAAATATTTAGAAAACTGATTTAGGGATAAAGACATGGAAACTTGAAGTTGGAAGAAAAATTCCAATGGTTCAGTCTTATTTACACTGTGGTTGCAGTTAATAACAGTTAGTTACCAACACCTCATATAATCTTCCTTTAAATGAACTTAAACTTTTTCATAGGACTTTTTTGCTAATTCTCCCTACCTTACTTTTTTCAATATTCCAAATAAACTTTCCTTTAAAGGGGGCATAATTTAATATGCTGCCTAGATTCAGCTGTTATGTTGGAGAAAACAGCACACAAAGTCTTAAGTGAAAACAGAATGGTGTTCATTTTGAATATACCAATATGCTGCAATTTTTACTTTCAATAAGACTGCCTGAAAAACAAACACAGTTTCAAATAGCCATTCTGAATATCCTAAAATGCTCTAAGACATTTTGGCACCATTGATAGAAAATTAATTTGTGGTTTATTCAAATTACTCTACATGAGTAAAAAATAGCTCAGTAATGAATAGAAACCAATTTCTTAATGTTTTTCATTTGCCTAATTGTTTTCCCAAGGCATAAATAATAAACAATCAAATAAAAAGTTCATGAAAGATATAAGACATGCTTATACCCACAGGGCTTGCTTCCATGCTCTCACAGTTTTACAGTTTCTATTTTGAACCTATCACCTCTACTGCTCCATCATTATTGACATTAGCAAAACACAGTAGTCATCCATTCCCAGTTGTTTTCATCTTCTCCTCTCCCTCCTCCTTTTCTTCTTCCTTCCTCTAATCTCCTCCTCTGCCTTCTCTAATTCAACAAAAGAATCTTTATTAAGCATTTTCTGGACACAGGATACCGTGGATTCAGAGGTAGGCTGTAAACAGCACAGTGAAAGAATAAAATGAGTTTTAGAAAATAGAGTTCATTGAAGAGAGTCTTTGTGGGGGAAGAGTAGTGGAAGAGTATTCCAGAAGTAGTCTGTCAGTCTGACTGGAGTGCAAAGGAATAGTGGGAATAGTGAGGAGAAGGTAGGTGGGGACCAGATTGTGAAAGCCCTTGAGTGCCGGGTTTGGATGTCATTCTGTAAGCAATAGAGAACTGTCGATGCCTTCTAAATATGAACATATGCTACAGAGTAATTTGGCAGGGTAAACATATTAAAGTATAGGTTCAGTTGGTCAGGACATAATGACAATAAGGGCAGCTTAAATAAGAATAAAGTTTATTTCTCAGTCTATTAACAGTTTAGGCATAAGCATTGCAGACTGGCATCCAGGCTCCGGAGCCCTTCTAGCTTGTTGCTTCCTCATCTCCAGGGCTTGTCGCTGCCCACGTGGTCCGTGGCAGCTCGCCTTCGCTTTTGTCTGCAGGAAAGGGGAATGGGGAGGGCAGGTGCCCAGCTGAAACACAAATGTTCTATTAGTATAAAAAGAATACCAGGGAGCAAGTGTCAAAACTGGTAGGCAGCAGTATGCAGATATGCTCGAATAGGGTGTCTAGCTTTGTCCCTTTCAATTCCCTAGCTATCCTAACACTGGCATACAGATCCAGGGCTTTGAAGTGCATATTCTTTGGCACCTTAGGGGAAAAGTAGGCCATTCCTTGCAGAGATTCTGATAATGAGGAGAGGCAAAATGATGCATGAAAGAAGTAGTGGACTCAGTGGCAAGGGAGTTAGGTTTAAGTCACAGCTTACTACTTATAAATGACTTTGGGCAGGTTGGATCTCAATTTCTTGGTCTATATATGAAGTTAATAAATCCTTTCTGTTCCTGTCACTATGTTTGTAATAAGAATTAAACAGCAAGGTACTATATCATTGCCTTGCTGTTAATATAGGATATAAATATAGATATATTTATGTTTGTGTGTCTGTGAGATAGTTAAAAAAAGAAGAGAGTGATATCATGAAAATGACTGTGATTATGACTGTGATCTTTATCCATTGCTTTGTCTCCAGTGCCTGGCATATGGCAGGTCCTACATGTTTTGGCTGGGTTTGTTTCTTAAATTACAAGTTTTACTTTAAAACATCATACCCGAATTCTTTTAGGGAAATTATTTAAATTTATTTGAAGTTTGTCAAGCCTTTATTTGTCTTCTCTTGATCAGCTCTCTAGAGTAACTGAGAGTGAGGCCATGGTTTAATATAAAACTTCTGTTGTCTCTCATAGTATCAGGAAGACATCTAAAAGTGTATCAATATTTTGAGAATATGTAACAGTTGTATTTTTCTTTTAAAAAACATCTTTTCCTGAAGCCCTCCTATCATTAAGACTAAGCCATAAAGTTTTTTGTCCTGAGAATGAGTCTCAAAGATGATTTTTTGAGTCCATAGTAATAAAATGGTTTTCTTGAGAAGGAAAAGGATTTATTAAATTTCTAACTCTCCTTTACTATAAATATAAAAAACCATGCCTGGCACAATTGTTTCACAGAGTTTTATTATAAATCATATAGAAATGTTGGAGTCTGTTCTAAGGAAAGTTTCCATCGGGCTTTTTTGGTGTTTTTTTATTTTGTTTTGTTTTCCTTTGGAAATAAGAAGGTAGAAAGAAGAGAAACAAAAAGTCAGATGTTATTGTCCTAGTCTAGAGAAAACCTCAGAAGCAGAAGTGAGAAACAAAAACACCCAGATAGTTTGGGGGAGCTCCAGGTGCAAGGGGGCTTGCTCCTTGCTTCTCAAAGAATATTGAAGCTAGCCCATGGGAGAATTTGATTCTTGCTGCATGTGTTGGAGCATTATGGTACCCACCAGGTAAGTACTTTGAAATGGTTTTATGTCAAGGCAGATAGGCTAATATGCTGGTAACATGTAGGTTGGGTATGGCTTTTAGGGGTCTAAATATTTTCATATACTTTGGGGAGGAGATACCTAAGCACTAAATCAGGACAGTGACTCGGCAGAAGTTGTTAAGCTGGTCTCATGCTGGGATGGTCAACAGATATCATGAAAGGATTCCTAGAGGCAAGACCAAGGGCCACCACAGTGTCCTGGAGAGGGAAGAAAACAGCAACGAAGGGTATGTGAGCCTCCCAGTACCTAGGTGCTATCTTTGGAAGGTGGAGTAGTGGGGAGATGCCTAAAGAAGTAAGAAACATGCATTTGACTGAATTAACCCAAAGAAAATAATTTTAATTTGGAAAAGAAGGATTATGCACCCTGCCTTAATAGGGATGCTAGAGAGAGATCAGATAAGTTATAGATAATGGCAAAAGGTGTAAGGTATATGCAGGGTGTAGCGTATATGGTTCAGCCCTACTACAAGTAGTTAAAATATCCAGTACTATCGCAAAGTGAGCATTGACATTGACTGGTGCTTAAAGTATATGCTATGTTGGTCAGTGGTTGCATAGTAAGATATTCTTTTTATAAAAAAGAAGCCATTGATCCCAGAACTTTCATAACCCAGCATTTCTTCTTGACTATGGTATGGTGGAGAATTTTATATCCTTCAAGAGAACTCCAGTTGGCCTCCAGGAGTACTTGTCAAAGAACTTGGAACTTCTACAGGAGGTCAGTGAGCATCCTGTGGAAGATGTAGGAAGGAGGGAGAAAATGCCTATTGCCAATCAAAGGTAGGGCCTGGAGGCAGAACCCACTCCATGAGCTTTTGTGTCTGCAGTTTGGCTTGGCACAGGCAGGCTTCTTTGCAGGAGGGAATGTTTCTGTGTTGGTCTGCAGACTAAGATGATGTGGACTCCAATGAAAGGAGGACTGAGTTGTTTGGACTAAAAAGGTTTGGTTAATTTTCCCAGACCTCTCCAAGCACACTGATATTTTCACAAGAATGAAATGAAGCCAGTGATGACAAAGAAGACATTATAACTGCTGCCTAAATTGCCAGTTAGTATAATATTTATTTGTTAGTACTTCTGAAATGGTTCAGCGAAGATGGAAAATTCCAAATAAATCATCTACTCTATCTTCCTGGTAGTGCAGGATCACCACTTACAATTTATTAAGGGTTAGGTAAGAGATTTTAAATATTCTAAGTTATAAGGGAAAAATAATTCCATATAAGCCAAAGAAGATACTTTGAAGAGAGGGTCACTGTTGGGAAGTCTTGTCCTATAATTAAACATATTGCCAAGAAGCCCATAGTCTAAGGAGATAGTCAGGGAACATGCATTAATAATGTAACAAGTGTTTTGGTATTTGGTCATTCATATGTCAGAGTTATCAAATGCCATCATTGTGCCAGTATTGGGCTAAATGCTGGGAATGTAAAAAAGTTTGCTATCTAATGGCGGTAATGAATTTAGATGATTCATTAGAGTGAAAGAAATGTTAGAGAAGGGCTTACAGTGCCTTAGAGAAGTTTGAAGAGTGATGACTAGGGAAGAGGGTTAGAAAATCATAGAAGGCTTCATGGAAGAGATGGTATTTATGAGACTCTTACACAAAGCCACATGGAGTAACTTCTGTAATATAGCAGGTGCTTTGATGAATAAGCAATTTTTTTTTCCTTAAAAAACAGATAATTAATCAATAGGTGAGTATTTCCTTAGTATGCTCCTTAAGGCAACCTGAAATGGAGATCAAGCCATTTAATGACTTTTTTGATTTGAACATCAATAAATTAAAATGAGCTCCACCATGTTGCACTGAGCTCGATGACTTGGGAATGATCATTATGAAAGCCGGGGTCTGCTGGAGCAGAGGTGAGAAGAAAAGTGGGGTTAGTCAGAAGTGTTTTCCAATCCTTTCACCATGTGCCCTTCCTTTCTTGGTCCTCTCTCCTCCTTCCCTTGATAATTGTCATATACCTCGGGGGTCTCCCATTCTTCTTGCCCTTGCTGGGTAGGAAAGACATCAACAAACTCACTGGCAAGTAGCTTTTAGAGCTTAATGGTTTACCTCTTCTTTGGGAATTTTGGTTGTTAAAGAAATTTATAGGAAGAAGACAACACTTAACCAAAAAGAATAATAAAACCACTGATATGAAGATACTTGCATAGTAAAGAGACATTTTTTACCACGCCTTCCAAATCTTACAAAAAAATGCCATAATGGCAACCACCTTTTTTGCCTAGGTATCAGGTTAACTCTGATCTTAGAAAAAAAAAATTCCCCCAAAGGAATTTTAGGAGATATAGTCGAGCAGTAAAAACAGAGCCCATATGACTACAAAATCCTAGTCATGATATTATTTATGCTTTAAAAATTAATGAATGAATCCCATTATTTGAGACATATGTATGTGTGTGTGTGTGTTGTGTGTGTGTGTGTGTATACACATGCACATACAAGTTCTATAGTTTTATCCCTAATATAGACTTGAGTCATAAGAGGAAAGGAAAAGGGAATGGAAAAGGATAAAAAAAGATGTCTTTATGTATATTCATGTTTATAATATATTTGTGTATGTGTGTGTTTTATAAATCACACAACATACTATTATAATAAATGGTTGTGATTGTGTTGCCAACAATCATAGAGAAAGTCTGGAAATTTTTAATTCAATTCAATTCATTATTATCTTCTCTTTGTGTCTGGCATTGTCATTTTCCACCTCCAGAGAATGTGAACTTTTTAGCTTCTGAATTGTTTTTAGGCATTTAACCAGTTGAACTATGAACCCAGAGCAAAATGATTCTGGGATGATTTCCTGATGGTGCTTACTGCTGATCCTTTTTCAGAGAAGGCACGCAGTTGTTATTGACAAGATTTCGATGGTTTTGTTTCCCTACAGGCAGTTCTTTAGGTGTTTCTGCTGTTCAGTTGTACTCTTATATATCTCCCTTTGTTATTTAAGCTTATTATTTTGTATTATATGCAGCCTATTACAACATTTAAGACAATTCTTGTTCATCTTAACTCCTCACTGATTATTCTGGAGAATTAATACTATGTTTTTCAATACTGAACCCAGCTATGCAGTATACTATATTTTCCTTCCTCATGTTAATTTATTGTATTTCTAAAAAATTTCACCAAAACTCTAGATGGCTTCCACTGTATCTAATGAAAAATTCTTGCTTTATTTAACTTGCTTTATTTGTTTATTACTTTCATTTCAGTTGCTTGTGATTTCTTATGAATGTCAAACGGAAGAAACAATGTAAAAAATTTAATATCTCTTCAACTCATAAAATCTTAAAATCTAATTTTCAGTTTGACACAGATTTCAAAAACAACCCAAATTCTCCAAAGGCAATTTCTTGGAAATATTTCCAAATTGATTCCAAATATTCTTCTCTAGTTATTGGTCCCATTTTCCTCCACTATTTGTAAATTTTTCTTTTTTTTTTTGGAGTTTCAGAGAAATGAGAGTTCAGACAAGTACCATATGATTGTTGAAATACATTAGTTTGGATAAGATCTTTGTGGTTATTTTATACATATACCTAATGCATTTTAAAATCTTCTTTCCTAAGAGATATTCTGGCTTACTCTTGAATGCTTTCTTTTAAAAAAAGAGCAGTACTGACTTTCAGAGCAATATATTCCATATTTGAAGAACTAGTTGGAAATTTTCTCCTTCCAGGAATTTCCTCCTCTTGGTCTTCTGGAATTATCAAGTTATAACCTCTTTGGTGTTATTTTGAGTATATCTTGTTCTTCAGTCACTTGTTAGCCTTTCTCTATTTTATATCTACAACTGTAGGCATTTTTTCTTCCCTCAGAGGTCCATCCTTTCCCATTTTCTTGGTCATTCTTTATGGTATATATGGCTGACTCCTGCTCTCAGAACATGCTCTGGTTTGTAGATTTCCTGGAGAGCAGTACCCCACATTGGACATGAACTCCAAGTGTGCCAAATAGAGCTATCATCCTTTCCTGTTCTAAAATGATAAACTTTCATCAATATACATCTGAAGGTTGCATATTAGGAATTTCAGACACCGTATTTCATTGCTGACTCATATTAGGCTTACTGTTGACTTAACCATAGTCATGTCCTCACTTCTTTGTACTGAGCTTGTGTCCTTCACTACACAATTTCTCAAATTATGTTTTGGACTTCAGTGTAGGACTTATGTTTATCTCCTTTAAAACTCATTTTGGTTCCAGTTCAAGATGGTGCCATGGGTGAAGATTCTGAACTTAACTCCTCCTACAGACACCAAATCTGCAGCTATCTATGGAACAGTTTGCTCTGGAAAAAAATGAAAAACTAGCAGAGTGAGCCCTTCATATCAGGTAAAAAAGAGAGAAACCACATTGAAGCAGGTATGAAAGGCTAAGACACAACCTTGCCATAAACCCCATCCCCATGTGGAAGCCACAGTTGGGAAAGAACTCAAAACATGTAGCTTCAACCTGAGGATTGAAGGGTTAATACCCACATCAGTTACCCCAACTTTCAAGAACAGTATTTGAGAGATTACCTCCCAAAACATCTGATTTTGAAGATCAACAGGGCTCTTGGCCACCTGAGGAATGTCTCTTAAAGGGCCTGCACACAGATTCTTTTTCTCTGCCTCTGCCACAATCCAGAGAAGAGTTTTCTGACAGAGGGAAGGTTCTACACACTTCTTTCACCTAAGGTTTAATGTCTTGTGACATGGTTTTTATGGCTGCCACCCAGGGGATGCCCTGTGATTGCCTGGCTCTGGAAGCCAAGGGAGCTTTGTTCCTGGGTCCTGTGGGACTGTGACAATAGGAGACACAGCTCTTGGCGTACTGCCACTCCCAGGACACTGCATAGATGGCAGCCTGAAACACTCCTCAGACTTTCTGAGGAACAGGCCTATTTGCTTGTCCAGGCCTGAGGGGTAGGCTTCTGGTCTGGCACATTTATAGGGGCCTGTTTAGGGGATTTCAGAGAATGGAAGCTGGTGAGTGGAATTGTTGCACACTCCCTCTGCCTCAGACCAGCTCACCAGTATCTTCAGAAATCAGTTTATACTCTTCTCTGGTACCCTGATTTTTGCAGTTATGCCAGGAGACACCTCTACATTGCCTGGCTGTAATGGCAAGTGGCTATTACATTTGTGGGTCCCATAAGACTGTAACTAATAGAGAAAGAATTTTTAAACAGCCACTACCCCCAGGGCACAGCAGGAGAAAGCAGTCCCAGGAGCTCAGTGTTTCTGTAAAGAAGGCTATTAGCTTATCATCATAGCTGCAGATGAGGGGCAGGCTTCTAATCAAACACACATCTATGGGCTGACTGTAAACCTTTCCTGAGACCTCTGAGCATGGACATTATCTTCCTACTTCTTTCTGCCATGCTCCAGAGCACCCATATCTCTTGGAGGGGAGCTCTTATGTATGTCTGGTACCCTAGTTTTTGCATCTAGTGCCCTGGTTTTTACATCAGCTGTCCAGAGGATACCCCTTCATCTCCTGGCTCTTATGGCCATAAAGGCTTGTGTTCCTAGGCTCCACAGAGCTGTAATAATGAGAAAGGCAGTTCTGGGCAGGCTACCACCCCCAGGACATTGCACAGACAACAGACTAAAACACACTCCCAACTTTTCCATGAAAGAGGCCTTAATGGCAGGCTTCAGGTTTGACACACATCTTGAGGCAGTAAAAGTGTTCTCAGGGAATACCTTAAGAGCAGATTTATGAATGTGGTCTTAATTTTTTCCCTCTGCCTCATATCAGCTCACTGGTATATCCCAGAGAGGAACTTGTACACTTGTCTGGAGCTCCAGCTTCTGTGACTGCTGCCCAAGGGACATCTCCAGATTGCCTGACTTTGGGAGTCAGCAGGGCTTATGCTCATGGTCTCATAGGACTGTATATATTTGCATTCTTTAAAAGCTGTTCCATGAGGGTCTAGCTGCCAGTCAGCCTGAATTTAGGTGCTGACTGATCCTCCTCTTTGGGACACTAACTGTCTTGGCATACCCTCAACTATTGTGAGCTATTAAGAATAAAATAGGCTGCTTAGACCAATAACAAAGATTTGTAAGACAATCAAGAGCTAGGGCAGGGTTCAATGATAATGTTCATCTACACAAGGCCAACCCATTCAAGACTGGGAGAGGTAGCTGTTTCATCTAATGCATAGAAACCTACACAGAGTCAAGAAAAGTGGAGAAACAGAGAAATATGTTCCAAATGAAGGAACATGATAAAACCTCAGGAAAAAACCTTAATGAAGCAGAGTTAAGTAATTTACCTGGTAAAGAGTTCAAAGTAATAGTCATAAAGGTGCTCACCAAACTCAGGAGAAGAATGGATGAACACAACAAAGAGATGGAAAACATAAGAAAGTATGAAATAGAAATCATGGCACTGAAAAGTATACAATAACTGAACTGAAAAACACACTATAGTTGTTCAACACCAGACTAGATGAAGCAGTCAGTCAACTAAAAAATAAGGCAGTGGACCTTACCCAATCAGAGCAACAAAAGAAAAAAAAAAGAATGAAAACAGTGAAGATAATTTAAGGAACTTATGGGACAAATCACATTCACATTTCAGGGCTCCCAGGAGGAGAAGAGAGAAAAGGGGGCAGAAATACTATTTGAAGAAATAATGGCTGAAAACTTGCCTAACTTGGGGAAGGAAATAGACATCCAGATCGCAGCAGCACAAAAGTTCCAAAAAAGATGAATCCAAAGAGACCCACACCAAGACACATCATAATAAAGTGTCAAATGTTAGAAGACAAGGAAAGAATCTTAAAAGCAGCTGAAGAAAACAACTTGTTACATTCAAGGGAACCACCATAACTCTGTCAGCAGATTTTTCATCAGAAACTTTGCAAGCCAGAAGAGTGGCACAATAAATTCAAAGTACTGAAAAAAAAAATTCCAACCAAGAATACTCTATCCAGCAAAGTTGGATAGAGTTGAAGTAGAGAAAGAACTTCGGTAGAGGCAAACAATCTTCCAGATAAGCAAAAGCCAAAGGAGTTGATCGCTACTAAACCAGCCTTACAAGAAAGGTTAAAGGGACTCTAAGCTGAAAATAAAGGGAGCTAATTACTAACAAGAAAACATATAAAATATATATCAATCCAATGACAAGGGTAGTAAAGCTGTTAGATTGATCACCTGTAAAGCTAGAATGAAGATTAAAAGACAAAAGTAGTAAGTTACAATAATTAGTTAAGAGGTATACAAGATAAAAAGATGTAAATAAAATGTGACATCAAAAACATAAAACCTGTTTGGGAGGAAAGTAAAAGTATACTGCTTTTAGGATGCTTTCAGACTTAAGTGTTACTATAAAATAGACTGTCATAGATATAAGTTATTTTATGTAAGCATCATGGTAACCACCAAGCAAAAACCTCTAACACAACAAAAGATGAGAAAGGAATCTAAGTATACCACCTAAGAAAGTTGTCAAATCACAAAAGAAGAGAGCAAAAGAGGAAAGGAACAAAGGAACTATAGAACAACCAGAAAGCAGTTAACACAATGACAATAAGTACATAACCTATCAATAATTACTTTAAATTTAAATGGACTAAATTCTCCAATCAAAAAACAGAGTGGCTGAGTGGGTAAAAGAACAAGACTCCTCTATATTCTGCCTGTTGGAGAATCACTTCAGCTGTAAAGGACATACAAGACTGAAATCGAAGGGATATAAAAACATACTCTATGCAAATAGAAGCCAAAAGGAAGCTCGGGCAGCTATACTTACATCAGACAAAATAGCTTTAAAACAAATACTAATAAGAGACACAGAAGAACATTACCTATTGAAGATAATAACATTTGCAAATATTTATGCATCCAAAATAGAAGTACCTAAACATATAAAACAAATATTAACAGATCTAAAGGGAGATACAGACTGCAATACAATAATAGTAGCGGACTTTAAACGCTGAAGGATTAAAATCAGATGATCATCTCAATAGATGCTGAAAAAGTAATTGTCAAAAATTCAACATCCATTTATGATAAGAACTCTCAGCAAAGTGGGTACAGATGGAACATAACTCAGTATAACAGAGACCATATATGACAGACCCACAGCCAACATCATACCTGGTGTACAGCTGAAAGGTGTTTTTCTAATATCAAAAACAACAAGGATGCTAACTGTTGCCACTTTTATTCAACATAGTATTGGAAGTCCTAGCCACAACAATTAGGCAAGAAAATGCATTTAGATTGGAAAGGAAGAAAAAAGTTGTCACTATTTGTAGATGACATGATATATATAGAAAACCCTAAAGATTCCACCAAAAAACTGTTACATCTAATTAATGTAATCAGTAAAGTTATAGGATACAATTAATAAGCAGAAATATGTTGCATTTATGTATACTAATAACAAACAGAAAGAGAAATTAAAGTAATCCTGTTTAAAATTTATCAAAGAATAAAATACCTAAGAATAAACCTAACCAAGGAGGTGAGATACCTGTACACTGAAAACTCTAAGACATTGGTGAAAGAAATTGAAGAGGACACAAATAAACAAAGATATTCTGTGTTGTGGATTGGAAGAATTAATATTGTTAAAATGTCCATATTGCCTAAAGCAAGCTACAGATTCAATGCAATCCTTATCAAAATTCCAATGGTGTTTTTCACAGAAATACAATGACCCTAAATTTGTATGGAACCATGGAAGAACTCTAATAGCCAAAACAGTCTTGAAAAAGAAGAATAAAGCTAGAGGCATTATGCTCTTGATTACAAACTATATTACAAAGCTATACTAATCAAAACAGTATGATGCTGGCATAAAAAAGACACATAAATCAATGGAACAGAAGAGAGAGCCCAGAAATAAACCCACTCACATATGGCCAATTAATTCAAAACAAAGGAGCCAAGAATATATAATGGGGAAAGGACAGTCTCTTCCATAAATGTTTTTTGGAAAACTGAACAACCACATGCAAAAACAGGAACAGTCTTATATACAAAACTTAACTCAAAATGGATTAAAGACTTGAATGTAACAGCTGAAACCCTTAAACTCCTAAAGAAAACATAGGCAGTAAGCTACTTGACATTGGTCTTGGCAATAAATTTTTGGATTAACACCAAAAGCAGAGGCAATAAAACCAAAAATAAACACGTGGGTCTACATCACCCTATAAAGCTTTTGCACAGCCAAAGAAACCATCAACAAAATGAAAACGCAACTTAATACAACTCAATAACAACAACAAAATAATCTGATTAAAAAATGGGCAAAGGACCTGAATAAAAAGAGACACACAGGTAGCAAACAGTACATGAAAAGATGCTCAACATCACTAGTAATCAGGGAAATGCAAGTCAAAAACAGAATGATATAACCTTACACATATTATAATGGCTACTGTCAGAAAGATGAGGAATAACACATTTTGGTGAGGATGTGGAGAAAAGGGGAGCCCTCATGCACGGTTGGTTGGAATGTAAATTGGTGTAGCCACTATGGAAAACAATATGGATGGAGGTTCCACAAAAAATTAAAAATAGAACTACCATATGATCCAGCAATTTCACAACTGAGTATTTATCTAAGGAAAATGAGAACCTTAACTCAAAAAGATACATGCACCCCAATATTCATTGCAATATTGTTTACAATAGCCAAGATATGGAAACACCTACATATCTATTAATGAATGAATGGATAAATACACATAATATTTCCCTTTTGGGGAGTCTTGTTGGTACTGATGCTCAGTTCATTCACTTTTTGTGTGTGCTATTTCCATTTTCTCCTCTGTTTTTGAACTAAGACCTTTGGTGGGTCTGCAATGAGTCTTTCCATTTCCTCAGTCGCTCACCTCACATTTGCACTTCTCTTAGCCACAGAGTAGAGATCCCCTCTAACAGAATTATATGTTCTTGTTTAGAGAAAAAGATGCTCCATTAAAATTTATTCAAATATTAGAAATTTCAGTCCCCTCTAGCTAGTGTTTAGCACAATATTCATTCTGGAGAACATTTTCAACAGAGAAGATCAAGGTCAAATAAGATCTGTCTCTCCAATATTTATCAAAACTAAATTGTGGGCTCCCAACTAGGCTTATAGATCTTCAAAATTCACTATTAGGGAAACAAACAGAAAAGCTGGGCAAAAATATTTTAAAATCATGTATCTCTTAAGGGATTTATATCCAGAACATAAAAGAACACTGAAAAGGCAATAAGAAAATAAACAATCCAATAAAATATGGGCAAAAGATCTGAACATTTCACCAAAGAAATACATAGATGACAAATAAACATTTGAAATGATGCTCAACATCATTAGTCATTAGGGAAAAGCAAATAAAAACCACATGGGATATCACTGCACATATGTTAGAAATGCTTAAAGAAAAACAATTACTGTACCAAGTGTGGGCAAGGATGTAGAGAAACTTGAACTCTAGTACATTACTGCTGAGAATAAATGCCTAGTGGTTCAGCCACTTTGGAAAAGAGTTTTGTACTTTCTTATAAAGTTAAATGCACACTTAGCATCAAACCTAGCAATCTTACTCCCTAAGTACTTACTCTAAAGAATGAAAACCTACATCCACAAAATAACTTGTATGGTGATGTGTATAGTGGCTTTATTTGTAATTGCCAAGAACTGAAAACAACCCAAATGGCTTTCAACTGTGATATAATCATACAAGGGAATTCTATACAGCAATAAAAAAGAACAAACTAGCTATACATGCATGGATGAATCTCAGAGGTACTGTGCTAGTGAAAAGAAAAAAGACTCATTTCTACATAATTCCATGTATGTGATATGCTTTCAAAGGCAGAAATCATAAGGACAGAGAACTAATAGGCAGCTGCCAGTGGGTGGGTAAGGCGGGAGGAATACAATGAGGCATTGGAGAATTTTTTTAGGTGATGGAACTGTTCTATAACTTGATTGTGGTGATAGTTACACATAATCATATGTGTTTGTCAACTTACAGAACTGTACCTAACAGGTGAATTTTACTGTATGTAAACTAAAGTTTAATGTTTAAAATGGGTATATAGTTTACTGTCCTTATCCAAATCATTTTATTTTTGAAAAAAAAAGTATTTTTCCTAGCATATGGTAAGCCTCAGCCAAAAAAATCACTAATAATAGGGGATAAAACTTGCAGACTGACCAGTCTGAGGCCTCTTTCCAGGCTTTTCCTTCAGTGGCTTCCCTCTGCTTAAGAGTTTTCCAATGTGGTATGATCATAATCCTTAAGATTATAGTAACCTGCTAAGAATCTCAGAATCTTTATTGTTTTTCCCATAGGTTAATATAACTCAAACCCAACTGACAGAATCTGTGATTTTTTTTTTTTTTCAAATGCCCCTGAACCCTAGTCCCAGTTGAATGTTTGGGAAGGGCTCAGCAATGATGAAATACATGCAAATTAAATATGTCTGGTATGACCACATTTGCCTAGTGCTTTATGGAATGAGGTTTCAAAAACCACTAGTCCAGATCATATTTTCCTTCTTTGTCGATGAATATGGAATGTGGGGTGGGATCATAGAATCACAGAATGTTCGAGCTGGAACACTCTTAGAGTTCATCTGGTCCAGTTCTTTATTTTACAGAATCAAAAGCTTCATTGCCTGTTGGCCATTATCTGGTAACTTCAGGCACTCTCTGATCTTGCATTCCTTGGGTTCCATCCAGACCCAGGTCTGAGATATGTTGTGCTTCTAGAGAAATGCATTCCACTTGGATAAAGCAAAACAAAAACCCAGCCACCTATTCTGCCAACAGACAGGACTATAAATATGCCATCCTGAAGGTGCATCAGTGATCAGTCATGCTGTGATTCATTAAAATTAGGCTTCTTTAAGTAGTCCTTGGGTTCCCCTAAGGTCATGCATTTGAGTTACTTCAGGGTTTCTGTTAGTCCATTAAAAAGATTCTTATCTTATTTTATATATTTGTTCATTGAAATTTAACTGAAGTTCAGACTGAATATCCTGGGTGTAGGGAAGTCCGATTTTTTTAAAACACCTATCTGAAAGCCTGCTTTACCTTGTTTGTCCTTAGAAAGTTTCTGTGAAGGGAGTTCAAGGAGCTTTCAAAAAAAAGAAAATGTTCAGTTAGGTTTTCTGCTGCTCTTGGCTTCTCAAGAATAAAGTCTGTGGCAAAACTACAGAACCACCAAGGTTGGAGTTCTCACTACTAAGGATGAGTGGGTGATATTTGAGTAGGTAGTCTCAGCTGCAGGAAAACAAGACTCCTCAGCTCAGTTGTTTATTTCCCTTCTCAGCAAGTTTATTAGGAAAGGTTTCTGGGCCCTCAGGGTATTTGCCCTTTTGATTAATGTCCTTGCAATGACTTCTCCCAAACAAAATGTGGCTTGTAATTTTCACGTCTTTACAGCCAAATGCAGAAGGTTAGTCTTGTTTATACTTCCCTTCCTCTCTTTTTTGGGGACAAGCTAAGTCACTATCCTTGGGGGTATGAATTTTCCCTTGAATTGAGCTGGCTGAAGTTCTGGTGTTTGAGACCTCTGGTTGCAGAAGAAAAACATGTATTTTTGTTGTCATTCACTAAAATCTCTTCTTTCTTGCCTCCAGGGTACATACATGGGAGAGCTAAGTAGTTAAAGGGATTTAGGTTTACTGTTTTCCCTGTTTTCTTTCTTTTTCTTCTTCTTTTGAGAGTGTGGATAACTTCTAGTTTGACTAGAAAAATCATGTGTGGGGGCCCTGAGCAGGGCTTGCTGGGAGAGCATAAGTATTTCTCTGCAATGCTCTTATCAGCAGTTTGTAAAGCTGCCTGCTCGTGTTACTCTTCTGAGCTCCCTTTTGGGATTCTTTGACACACTTTGCTAACTCCCCTTCTCCTGCACTGGTTAGTCAGGTGCTGAGGCATGCGTATGTCCTGTGGGCAGCCGTGCACGTAGTCCCTCCCATTCTCTATCACCCAGGTCCTGTGAAGGACCCATCTCACTCTCTGTAATCCTGTTCTGTAGGGATGGTCTCATTTTTTCAGTTCTTTCAAGGGGACAGAACTGAATCTGAATTTATAATTCAATTCAGATTTTAACAGAATCAGAATTTAATCTGACCGGTAAATGTGAAGTGAGGAACAGTTATAGACTTTACAGCAGCTGCCTACAGACAATGAATCTGTTATTACTGTCTCATCTAAACAAGAGTCTCTAAGGGCAATGTAAGGAAACTTGGGAGGTCATCCCACATGGCAGTAGGCTCGCTTGCCCAGCCTGGCTTTGAGTCTGCCCATAGCCTGGTCCCAGAGCAGTGAACAGATCGTGCTCTTGGGCTGCACACGTTTTTTTGTGTGTGTTTATTCAGGCTTCTAATGTCTGCACCGACACCCAATATCATGGGATCCTCAGGGCCTCAGCAATTCTGGGGCTCTTCTGGTTAATGTTGCTTGTGAATAAGCCTACCAAATAACGGAACAGGACAAAATCCCATTAAGAGAACAAGTTTTGTAATATTTACCCAGTTCCTGAAGCCACTTATTCAGTATGTTGACTTAGCCTTAGGAAAAATAAAAGCAGAGCAAGAAGTTGTTTATTAAACATTAAAATTAAGAAGTTAAAAAGTACCTGTTTATTAGCATTTCATCTTCCTTTCCGAGTCCCCAAGAGGAAAAGAGCAACATTTATACTGCAGTGGCACTTGCCTGGATGCAAGGAACTCCATCTAATGAAAATCCCATGCTTCATCAGGCTCAGCTAGAGGGAGCATCTTGAGTGGCTCAGACCCAGGCCTTCGAGGCAGGGGATGGCCACTGTGGTACTCGCTTTGTGGTGGAATATCTGGGAAAAGCATTGGTTACATATTTGTAACCCTTGGCTAATGAGCCCCAGTGGCGGAGGCTGAGCTGAGCGCTGCAGGCAGCAGACCATCAGCCCTCTTCTGGATGCAAATGTCAGTGGAATCGACCTTGTTTTTCATGTGAACTGGCAGCTAATTTCCCCCTTAATTAGTTACAACACCGTTAACACAAAACAAAGGATTTTGTTACTTTCTTAAACTAAATGGTGCAAGAATCCTAGAATTTATTTTCTAAGTGTGTCAGTAAGCATTTTTTTTTTTCAAACGAGCTCAAAGGTCAGAATGTTCAGAGATTTTCCAGTGGAGACTGTTACGTTACCCATGCTCTCAGGATTTCTTGAAAGTGTGATGACAGAAGGATATGATCCATTTCCTGCAGGTCCTGCCCCTGTGTTATAATAACTAACATTTATTTGGTATTTTGAAGTTTGAGAAGAGTTGGATATGTGGAATCTTAAGTGGAGATCCTTACTGGGATTAAAGGGAAAAAAAAGAGGCTTAGGGTTAAATTTCAGAATCTTACTGCTTGGAAGGACTTGGAAAGTCTTTTAGTCTAGCAGCTTCTAAGTTGTGTCCAGTAGAATACTAGTTCTGAGAAAGGGTATTTGAAAATAGGATTCCAAGGTCAAATCAGTTTGGGAAACATGGGACTCTATTTCTCCTCCTGGAGATTCACAGTGCATATAACATGTTATATAGTCCCTGAGGAGTCTAAAATGAAAAAAATTGATCTTGTTTCCTGCAGAATTTCCCACTTTTATTTGATTATGCAGTATCTCAATATATGGCCTCTTTTTTTAACACTTATGGAAACCAAAGTGTAACTCCAGGGGAAAAATCCAGGGCAAAATACCTTTGAAACCGAAATCAGGCAAAAGGAGAAATATAGTGGGAGAAACCCATTTATTTCTTGAGAGCAGTTGTCCACTTCTCTCTCATGTCTCTTGCAACCCGGGTGTATTAGAAGGAACCCCGCCCAACCTCTCAGTCCAGATATGCCCTCACTTGCCCTTGGAATCACCTTTGATATGGAGATGGACTACTTCTCTCCACCTCTTGGAAACACCTATTAAATGGAGATGCACTGAGGCCAGGTGAGAGATTTTTGAAAATATTGCAGTTTTACCCACACAAAGCCTTAAAGCTACATAGGTAATTGGTGGCAAGCCCCAGTCTCATGATTCCCAGGCTCCAGATTGTTACATAACTTGCTAAGGTTTATGACTTAACTTCCTCTGTGACTCACAACTTATGACTTGTGGAGTTATGACCCAGCCTCATGTCTGTGGTCTGTACTCTAAGATTTTGGTTTTCCAAGTCATTATCATGGCTTTTGCCCTCAAGTAGTTTTACCTTTGAGAGAGGAGAGTAATGCATTCATGTAACAGATAATGATAATTTGGTAATTTTTATAATGGAGATACATACCAGCAATGGTGGGCATAGATCTTCAGGGCAAGGTCTTTTGAACTCTTGTGGGTAAAATTGCAATATTTCCAGAATCTTTTGCCTGGTCTCAGTGCATCTGAGATATGGGGGAGCGAGGGCATATCTGGACTGGAGAGGTTGGGTGGGGTCCCTTTTTGCAGCCCAGTTGCAAGACATGTGGACAAGCAGAAGTGGACGAGTGCCTGTAAGCAATAAGTTGATTTCCCCCACTTTATTTCTCCCTTTGACTGATTTCAATTTCAAAGGTAATTTTCCCTGGACTGGGAACTTATTTTCCCCCCAGAGTTATAGCTCTTATAAAATCAGTTCTCTCTGGTAGGCACATCTACAGAACTCTAATTTTGTGCTATTCTTCAAGCCCCTAATCTCGGCAAGATGTGGTGTGTGAGGTAAAAACACCCCTTCCCATCATAAATGACACTTTTTAAGGTTATGTGTATATTTAGGATGTTCTGAAGTCTTTTGTTATTGGAGAAAGGCAACACATTAACTTAGGGAAAACTAGGGATTTGAGAGATGTTAAGAATTACCTAGAGAGCCAACAATTTCTTAGTAACATGCAATAGGAAAGAAAGGCTTTGATAAAAACATTTATGTTAGCTAAAGGATGGCATTTAGTGTGGTCATTAGGCTCCATCATCTCAATTATCTCCTTTTAAGCTAATTCATGCAACTAAAGTAGTACAATAATTTAGATATATTAGTGAAATACATCATGAAAAATTGGCAGGGGAGGAATCAACTTTCTTCAGCAGAGTTCTGTGGAGTATCTCAATTATGCAAAATCCTGGATGGAGATATGGGTGGTGTAAGCCAGGGTAGAGGAAATCCTGGGGCAAAATACCTCTAAAACTGAAATCAGTCAAAGGGAGAAATAAAGTTTAAAATCCGTTTATTGCTTACAAACTGCAGTCCAGAGCTGTCTCTCTCTCTCTCCTACTCCGCAGAAGCAAGCAAGTCCCCCCACCCCCAACCTCTCAGGTATCCAATAAGCCCTTGGTTGCCCAGGTAATTACCCACTGATATGGAGATGAACTCCTCTCCACCCCTGGAATATGCAAATGCACTAAAGCCAGGTGCAGGATATTCTGGAAATATTACAGTTTTACGCACAGGTGGTGACTAGTGATCCTGGGAGTTATGCAATGTGGAGACAGTACCCTACCCAAACCTATCTTGGTTTACTCTGTGTCCCTCTTTCCACACATCTAGCACTTTGTGAACTCATTGAACATATGTTAAACAATAGGATTCCAGAGCTATCAATTACATGGACTTCCTATGGGAAGCAATAGTGGAACAGTTCAATGCTCAATTTTTGGAGAAGACACATTTTGTTTTAAATCTTGGCTCTGTTCTTTACGAGCTGTATGACCTATGAAATGGGGAAAATAGCACCCAATGCACAGTGAGATCGTGCAGGTCAATCCCTTAGCACCTGGCAGAGTATAAATACACAAATAAATGTAAATTACTATTATAACCTTCACTTTAAAAAAACTGTTTGTAACTCAGCAATGTAAAATGACTTGTTCAGAGTCACACAGTTAGTCACAGTCAGAATTAATTTAGTGCTGACCTTACCAGAGTCCTGGGCTTTGCTCAGTGAAATTTTGTATTTTAAGCCATCTTTAAAAACATCTGTTGAGTAAGGCTTCATTTGAAGTCCTGCTTCTTTTCCTTCTACTACTTTTCACTCTTAGGCCATGACATACCTTTCACATACATTTCAATAGTTTTGGCATGGGACTTTGAACTCCTAGCCTTTATATTCTGTTTCTCAAAGCCTATTGCCAATAGAACTAAGCCCACAGTGGATTGTGCTATTTCTCAGCCTAGATCCTCTGGAATCCCTTTTACTGTTAATGACTGTGAGCTACCATCTTCTGTGTATTGGATTTTCTTCCATCCCTGTCCCCACTTTCTTCTTTCTCCTCTACTCTTTATATATTAGGTGTCATATTCTGTACTCTTTGTGTATCCCTTGACTAACTTTGTGAATAGTTGATTTAATTTTGCATTTACTTAGTAATTAATAGGTCTACTTTCTTTTTCTTAACTGTGGGTTTATTTTCTCTGGTGACAGCTATTTAGCCTTAGGAGCACTTCCATCTAGAGCAGTCCCTTTAAAATACACTGTCGAGATGGTTTGTGGAAGGTGAATTCCCTCAACTTTTTCTTATCTGGAAATTGTTTAATCACTGCTTCAAATTTAAATGATAATCTTGCCAAGTAGCATATTCTTGGTTGGAGGCCCTTCTGTTTCTTTGCATTAAATATAACCCACCACTCCCTTCTGGACTCTAAGGTTTCTGCTGAGAAGTCTGCTGATAGCCTGATGGGCTTTCCTTTATAGCTGATCTTTTTTTCTCTCTCTGGCTGCTTTTAATACTCTCCTTGCCCTTGATCTTTGCCATTTTAATTATGTTATGCCTTGGTGTTGTCTTCCTCGCATCCCTTGTGTTGGGAGATCTTTGTAGTTCCATGATCTGAGAGACTATTTCCTTCCCCAGACTGGGGAAGTTTTCAGCAATTATTTCCTCAAAGAGACTTTCTATCCCTTTTTATCTCTCTTCTTCTGATACCCCATATGCAAATATTTTTCTATTTGGATTGGTTGCACAGTTGTCCTATTATTCTTTCATTTCTAGAGATCCTTTTTTCTCTCTGTGCCTCAGCTTCTTTGTTTTCCTGTTCTCTAGTTTCTATTTCATTTACTGTCTCCTCAACCTCATCTAATCTACTTTTAAATCTCTCCATTGTATGTTTCATTTCAGATAGTGTATTTTTCAAAGTTTCTACCTCTTTCTTGAAGTCTTCCCTGAGATCTTAAAAATTTTCTGTAGCTCCATGAGCATGTTTATGATTTTTATTTTGAAATCTTTATCAAGAAGATTGGTGATTTCAGTTTCACTAAGCCCTCTTTGTGGAATTTTTCCTTCAATTTTTGTTTGGACAAAATTCCTCTGTCTATTCATTTTTTGTTTGTTTGTTTCTTATGGGATAATAGATTGGTGTAGGAGGTGCCCTCTAGTGCCCAGAAGCTCTACTCTCTGGAGCTTCCCAGCACCTGGAGCGATGGCAGGGGTCGCAGGTGAGTGAAAACAGCACCTGTCGGGAGGAAGAAGCTCTCGCCTTCCCTGCTGTAGTGCCTGTCTCCACTGCCAGGTCCAGTGGGTCAGGCGTGTAGAGAGGAGCCTCTGTGCTACTCCCCTGCAGCTTCCCTAGGCAGTGACACACTCCAGCTGGTCTGACACCATGGTTGGGGCACCAGATGTGCAGGACTGGTGCCTGCCAGGAGGAAGGAGTGGCAGGCTGCATATCACAGTGGGAGGACTTAGGGCTGAATTGCCAGCCAGGGATATGGAACGTCTGAAGCTCTTGAGAGTTCCCAACCTGCTGGGCTGAGTGTGCTGGAATGATTTTATCCACCTGCCCTTTCTCCTGAGCAGTGAGCTCTGGGTAATCTTTGTCCCTTTAGCATCTCTTTCCCTCTTGGGAAGTCTTTCAAAGTGCCTGCCTTTCTTTTGTCCCAGGGGGGCCTGTTGTGCATACCTGTTCTCCACAAGTGGCTGAAATCTCAGTCTCTCTGAGTATTCTGCCTGTCTGCTTTCCAACCCCACTAATCTCCAAGCCACCATGTAATGTGGGTTCATGCTCCCGTAGCTGATCTCCAGGGGTGGGTGTTTAGTAGTCCTGGGCTTCTGCTCCCTCCCTGCTCTGTTTCTCTTCCTCCCACCTGTGAGCTGGGATGGGGAGAGGGATTGGGTCCCGCTGGATCGCAGCTTGGCTACTTTACCCTTTTCTGTGAGGTCTCTTTCCCCAGATGTAGGCAGTCTGTTCTGCATTCTTCAGGTCACTGTTTCAGGATTAACTATATTTGCTGTATTTTTGTTTTCTATGTAGTTTTAGGAGGAGGTTTCTGCCTCACTTCTCATGCCACCATCTTTCCCCATCTCTGGATTTTCTTTAAACAGTCCTCAGTTGCAACTCTCCTCTAGAGCCCCCTATGTGCAGACAGCTGGCAGTGTCTGGGATTTATGTTCCCCCTCCATTCCCCTGAACCCTTGGCCAGTAAACGTATGTGCAGGAATATGAAAGCCTAACCCTGTGTGTCTGGTTGGGACAAACTCTGAAGCATAATTTATATTCCAGTGTGCCCTTGGGATCAGGCTGATACCTGACTTTGCCTGAATTCCCATCTTTGGCTGCTTCCAGTCCCTAGCTTGCCCACTTATATGGGATTCCTTTCTGAGGAACCTCATGCCTAAGACATCTAGGCATGCTTTTTCTGACCTACTGTCAACAAAAAAGAGCCTTGTTTAAGAACAAGGCATCTTCTGTTTTACGTACACATTTTCTTATTCTAAAAACTCTTCAAAGTGGATTGACTTGCTGTTTCAATGAGATTGCATATGCAAAAAGCTCCATGTTCACTATAGGAGCTATAGAAATGTGCGTTATTGCTGAAACTTGATTCCCTTTGCTGTAATTTTAAGTTAGGGAAGAGAGATTTGAGCTGCATAGTGCATATCACAGTTTCCCTTGTTCAGCTTTCAGTTGTATGGGAAGTTTCTGTTTTCATTTCTAAAACTTCTGTTCCTCTGATGACCCCACCTTGCCACTGATTGTTGAGGCTACGGAGTAGTGTTTTTAGAACAAGGATAGCAGGACTGGGATATTGCACCCAAGATTAGGTGTAAGGTGTGTCATATGAAGGTTTCAGGTTATACTTTTTTTGTAGCATTTACTATGTCTTTATTCTCTAACTTGTGATAGGTTTTAATATATCAAAGTATATAAAAATATGTACTTCATTATAGTTGTTTTACTCATCTATCTCCCCTCACGTTCAGGAGAGAGGAGAATTTAGCCTTTAATTTGAAAACAACAGACAAGGAAAAACAAGTTTACTACAAAGAAGAATATTCTTTTTTTTACATGTGTAGATGGAAAACTTTATCCGATTATTCTTCCTTATGCCCTTATTTAATGATTACATTAGCAAATACTTCATATTAAAAAGCCCAAAAGAAATTACATTCATTTTCCACCATAGATTCTCTGGTTTCTGTAGCACCACATAACCTTTTGTCATTGCATTTATAGTGGTTTCATTAGGTTTCACGGGGACTGAGATTGGCTCCCAAGGGGTAGGCTGGACGTGCTCCACCTGCAGGCATTCCTGGGCCAGCATATGTCCTCTGTTCCCACAGCCCACTGTGTTTTTTGGGGTGATACATGTGTTCTTAAGTAGCCTTCACAGAAGTGGATGCTGAAAACCCAAATCAGTCATTTGCTTCTGTGTGATATTGATTCTATAACTTGCAACCAGTGAAAGAGCTCAAGGGAGGGCCCTCCAGCCCAACCCCCCACCCCACTGTTCTCTGACCACAGCCAAGAGCTCCGGATTGTAGAGGTGCTGATGAGTGAATTTGGGGGTAACCACTTCTTTACCCACAAGATGCACTTCAGGATTTACCTCTGGTTTAGAGTTGGTTGAAAGAGATTTGTAGACCACAACAAAGCCAGGGAACTGCAACAACATGCCATTGTTCTGGAGGTCCCGGGTACAGCCTGAGGAGTACCTGGCCATGTGGACTTAGGTTGAGGTCCCTGGACTACTAGTGATACTGAGCACATGATAGACTCCCAGCCCAGTACAATAGGTTTTTCTTTTATTCTTCCTGTGTTTATTCATTTATAAACTCTATACTCTTATTTGAATAATTGTTACAGTTCTCAGTAAAACAAAATGAGAAGTTCCTGAGTAATCCATGTGGTACCAATTTAAAAAAATCATTGTTGAAATGTATAACTGTTATTTTGGTGAAAATATGTAGAATAAGATGATTCTGTTTCTCACAGCCCAAATTAATTTTTTTTTCATTTTGAGCTTGTAACTAATTCTCTCTTTAAATCCCCAATCAGTGCCTGAATAGTTCAGAATAGTTTTTCAGTCTCTGTGCCTGAATAGTTCAGAATAGTTTTTCAGTATAAAGAATTCCCTTTTTCCATCCAAAGGATCATAAGACCTCAGCATGTATCTTGATTCAGAGTTTGAACTTGTTAAAAAAGCCAGTCTGGTTTGCTGTGACTTATCTGAGGTTTTCCACTACATCCAACTTCTCCCTTCTTTTGTACACATTCTCAGAAATGAATGTTTTAGGGGAGTGCACATTCCATGAATACTACTTGGATGGGCTTGTCTCCCAGCCCCTGGACATCCTGAATCCTCAGAGAAGACTATTTTTGAGTTGCATGAACAGATTTTATTGAATTAGGTTCTGATTTCTTGATGTAGAACCTCATCTGTATTGTATTTGCCATAACAATGCAACTGATACCTTTGGACACATCCACAGGCTGTAGGCTGTGTGATATTGGCTTTTAGGTAAATTGGGATCAAAGTATCACATTTCCCCATCGAGGAATACCCAACTCCAAATCTTAGCACACAGATTAATCAGTCAAAGAGGTGGTGATCAGGGGATTGAAGCCACTTGTGGACCACTGTGGGCAAACTGAAGCCATAAGTCAGAATGCAGCCACTTCATCCTTGTTTGCAGTTTCTCATCTGAGTTTATAGAAATTCATTACATACTTCATCTATTGGTGCAAAGCCACATACATATGCCTTGACTATTTTTCATGTTTAGTCTACTGGCATCAAAGAATGCTGCTTGAAAAAAGTCAACAGCATTTTCTGCTCATACATTAGGTCTAGATTTGGGACATTCTGCTGCACGAGGTAGGCTTCAGATGGGCCTGATGTACTATGGCCCCTTCTCCTTCTCTGTAGGTGTAGCATGGATCCTTGAGAGAAAGCCAGCTTTCAATAAGCCTTTCCACATGCTCAGCAACACCTGTGTGTCTTCATCGGCCGAGCCCACTGCTCTCTGCTTAGAAGTATTGAAGGAGGTAGAGAGTAATGATGAAAGGGTGTCTTTGGAGAGAAGATGCCCAATATCTAATTGGAATCCTTATGTGACCTCGTAGCACTGGAGTTTCCCTGGAGTAAAATGAAGGTCCTGGATATCCTCATGCTGGAGGCAGGATTGACAGTGGAGGAAGACAAATTCTAATTGTGTTCACACTCTGGTTCCATGATTTGCAGCTCTTAGACCTTGTGCCACCTTCCCAGCATCTTTAAAATGAGTCAAGTAATACTTACCTAGTACAGATAGTAGGGTTAGAGGTAGCATATATTGACCATGAAATGGTTCATAGTGGTAGCTATTGTTATTAGCTACCCCATTGTCTTTGTATTGGAAATTGTGTGCATCCCAAGTGCATTGTATATTTATTCCTCTAATGTCTATATTTTGGATGACTGACATTTCCCTTACGCCAGTATGTCCTGTTATCTTTAGGAAGAGAAGTGCATGCAAAAATTAATCTAAATGCAATTCTTTTGCTTCTCTATTATTTGAAGTTTGGTTCAGCCAATATTTTTTTGAGCTTGAGTTATGTTTATTAAGTCTATTTTGTGCCAGGCAGTTTGCCATATGCTGGGAATACAAGGATGGCTGGGTGCCTCTGTCTGCCAGGCACCATTAATTATGGTGGAAGGGGAGACAGAAACAGAACATTTCAATGCAGTTTGATCAGAGCTATTCACAGGGTGTGGCAGACACTGTTAGTTGCCTCCCCAGTAACTGTTCTTTCTTTGTAGTTGACAGAACCCTGATTTCATTCAGGCTGGCGGGACATCCGGTTAAGTTCTCACATCCTTAGGCTTCTTTCATGCTAGGTGTGGCTGTGTGACAGAGATCTGAGGAGTGGGACACACACAGGTCTGATGGGGATTTTGATGGAGTTGCTGTCCTGACAAATGGGGATTATCACAGGAGACACTGTCCTTCTCCCTTTTTTCTACTTTGAAATGAACATAATGCAATAATGCAGCTGCCACCTTTTTTAAAAAAAATGTATCTATTTGAGGTATATGACATGATGTTTTGATACACACACACACACACACACACACAGTGAAGTGATTAGTACTAGAGTTAAACTAATGAACATATCCAGCTCCTCACATAGGTACCATAATATTTTGGTGGTCAGAGCACCTGAAATCTACTCCCTCGGCAAATTTCCAGTATACAATGCAGTATTAGTAACTATAGTCTTCATACTGGACATTAGGTATATAGACTTGTTCACCATACATAACTGAATTTTGTGCCCTTTGGCCAATATCTCCCCATTTCCATGCCTCCCACACCCCTGGTAACTACGGTTCTCTCTGTTTCTATATATATATACAGGTATTCCTTATATAGGTGAGGTTATGCAGTATTTCTCTGTGTCTGGCTTACTTTACTTAGCATAATAGCCTCCAGGTTCATCTATGTAGCTGCAAATGGCAGGATTTCCTCCTTTTTAAGGCTGAATAATATTTGCGTGTATGTGTATGCATCACAATTTATCTATTCTTCCATTGATCAGTAGTCATCTTGTGATCATGAAAGAGACAAGCATGAAGGAAAAGGTAAGAGAATTCTGGAGATGCTAGCCCTGATATTGTTGAGCTCCTGAATTTGATGCCAGCTGGCATCTAGATCCAAAATCTTGTTATGTGAGAAAAATACATCTATATTTGTTTGAACTACTATAAGGCAAGTTTTCTGCTACTTGTAACCAAAGACATTCCTGAACAAGACACCTCATGAAGGAAAGAGATGGTATTTCTTACAGAATACTAAGTGGCACAGAGGAAGCACTGTGATTCCAGACAGAAAAGCTTTGTTGTATGGGAAGAGTGCTTGGCAAAATACCTATTACCTGTTAATAAGAACACTCGCATCTATCACCTCTACTTCAGAACACCTTTCAGGCTGCAAAAGGAGACAAAAATCTTGGATGGATCTGTCTCCAGGGAGGTCCAGTCCAATTTGAGACTTGTTCCCCCTAGAGTCATCCATGAACTAAATACAGTCTGTAAGACAAGGCCAAACTAGTCATGAAGTCACGTGCTAAGGGACCTAGGTCAAGAGCTCACAATTCCCTCTGACTTAGATCACACCAGAGCTATCCACAGTCCACGTTTCAGGTTAAGCCACTGCCACATTTTCTAGAAGCAGGGCCTTATAAATCCTGACTGTGGCCAGAATCACAGATATGCAGCAGCCAAGACTAACAGACTGGTAGACAGTCTTTTGCTGCCCTCACAACTCCCAAAGAGATACCTGCTTTTTCCAGTAATTCACTTTTCTCTCTGTCTCACCCTTTTCTTTCTCAGGCATAAGTTGAGAATCTCACAGACGTCTTTGGGGAAAACTGCTTGTTTCCAAACATGCTGTTTGGAGACACATTCCTGCTCCTTCTCTTCCTTTTGCATACTTCTTGGCCTGCCTTGGCCCGGCCTCCAGGACATCATGACACTGCTCCCTCATTGCAAGTCCCCATACCTTCCAACAATCCTGCTGGCGGTCTGGACTGTTGGCGTTTACATTCTTCTTCTAAGTGGCTTGGCAAATAGCAGCCTTTGCCTCTCTGGTCTGAAGCCTGACTTTTAATTTCTGGGCTGAAGGGAGCTTTTAGTGTTGTGCCTCTGAATCCACAGACCCCAGGGAGCACTCCCATCCCTTTCTCCCACAGCCACCTCTAATTTCTGAGGTATGACTCAAGGTGCAAAACAAATCACTGGAGTGAGATCATTTGAACTGGAGCCCTATTTGTAGGGAGGGGGGACAGAATAAATTGGACATTCATAGGGCATGTGTTATCATTGAGGCCTGGAAGAGAAGCTGTGGAGGACCCACAAAAATGTTGTGTCTGTGGTCCAAAATAAGAATAAGCACAGTTGAGTTTCCAGGTTGAGTTCAGTGGATTGGAGGCAGGTTAAGAGACCAGGGACTTTCAAGCAATTACTTAGGTAAAGGTAATCAAGATGTCAAAAATGAAGGTAACCATTGGGATGGAAGGCAGGTGACATCTGACACTCAAAAAAACCAGGTGTGTGTTAAACATGGTCTTGTCTTCTTGGGGCTTCCATTTCCATTGAAGTAAATAAAAATTGCCACTGAGTAAGACTTATTTATGCTTTTTCCCTAAATTTTCTTTATGTATCCTTCTGGGTTTGTTTCTTCACTGGTAACTTGGAGATATATTATATATATATACACACACACACACACACACACACATATATATATGTTCTACTAAGGGTTGTTTTGAAGATCATATAAATTTGATGTCTTTGAAAGAACTTATAAACCCACAAATTAATTTTTTTCTTTCTTTTTTCTCTGCCTTTCTTCCTTTACTATAGTCTCTACCCAGAAAGCAAATAAGAAAAGTCCAAAACAAAAAACAAAAAATACAAAAAACCAAAAACCAAAAATGTCAGTCATGAAAGAGTGGTATGTCCAAGATGGTGGCATAGAAAGAACCTGAACTTACCTCTTCCCACACACACATTAAATCTACAGCTACATGTGGATCATTTCCCTCTGAAAAATATAAATCTGAAAACTAAATGAACTGCTCTCTGCAATGAAGGATAGAAGATGGGTAGGAGAGACAGAGACACAGTCTCACACAAAATCCACCCTTGGCACAGCAACACTCAATTGGGAGGGTTTTCGCCAGACAGATGCTACTTCAAGAAAAGTAAGGGGTTCGTGCCCTGCATTGAGGCATGGCCCCTGGGATCTTCACTGTAAAGACAAGCCCTCAGAACATCTGGCTTAGAAAACCAACGGAACTGATGTCTTGGGGTCTCAAAGTGCTATAGAAAACTGAGATTCCCATCTTTGAGATCTGTGTGTGGTCTCAGTTACCCTGAGACTCAGGAAAAAACAGCAGTTTGAAAAGTGCTTGGATTGTGTTTGAGGGAAATTCATTTGTTGATGTGGGGGCATTGATTAGAGGGTTGGGGAAGAATTAAGATGTTCCCCAGAGACAGAAGAGCTGGCAGATGCCATTGTTGCACTCTCTACATAGCTTGACACTTACGCGGTGAGCTTGGGTAGGATACCCTCCCACTGCCTTGCTGGGACAGGTGGAGGCAAGTGGCTGCAGCACTTGCTGAGACTGGGAAACATGGGCAGTTGTAGCTCTCCCTTACTCGCTGGCTCTAGCTGGCAAGTGCAAGTGGTCACAGCATTTTTGTACTCCCAGACTAAAATTGGTGCATCCATACAGATAAGGTTCTTTCTCACTGCATTGCCAGACCCCACATGTGCATGCAGTCAAGACATTTTCCGGCTGCCTTTCTGAAGCTAATGTGCTCTATCTGCTGCACTCTCTAGCTGTCTTGCTAAAGCCAGTGGGCATATGCAATCCACACAGGGAACACAATTTGATTGAGTGGCCTTGGTGTCCAAGAAGGCTGGCGTTCCAAAGCTCCATGGGAATGTAACAATCAGAAAGACAGCTCTTGGAAGGCCACCACATCTAGGGCACTGCACAGACAGCAAACTAAAAAAATAACCCCAGTCTTCCTGTGAAAAATGTCCATTTATTTAGCCTGGAGCTTCAGCCTGAGGGACAAATTTCAGGTCTTTCACACATCTGGAGGCTAAGGAGAACACAATCAGGGAGTCACCATACTCAAGCATCCCCTTGGACGAACTATAGCTGAATAAGACTTCCAAGAAAGGAGCATATACACTTAGAGCCCCAATTTTTGCAACTGTCACCCAGGGGGACATCTCTAGACTCTTGGTCTAGAGGCCAACACATTACAACTGTGGCCCCGCAGAGCTGAATATATTTGCAATCTTTAGAAACTGCTGCCTGAGGGTATGGTTTCTAATCAGCCTGAAACTACATGCCAAGTGAGATTCCTCCCCTTGGATCACTGACAGGTCTTGGCACAACCTCAACAGTGGGGGCATATCAAGAGTAAATCATGCAGTTTCTACAATCACAAAGGTTAGAAAGAATGAAGAGCTAGTGAAATATTGAATGAGAGGGATCATCACTTACACAAGAGCACTTCTTCAAGACTGAGGACTAAGGGAGGTAGTTCTTTTAGTTAATACATAGAAACAAACTCAGACAGTCAGGCAAAATGAGGAAACAGAGAAATATGTTCCAAGTGAAAGAGCAACATAAAATTTCAGAAAAAGATAGTGATATAGATAAATAATCTACCTGATAAAGAACTCAAAGTAATGGACACAAAGTTGCTCACCACTCAGGAGAAGCGTGGATGAATGCAGTGAGAACTTTAACAGAGATAGAAAACATGAGAAAGTGCTAAACAGAAGTCACAGAACTGAAGAATACAATGACTAAACTGAAAAATGCACTAGTAGGGTTCAGCAGCATACTTCAGAACAGATCAGTGAGCTGGAAGAAAAAGCAGTGGAACTTACTCAGAGCAGCAAAAAGAAAAAACTAATTTATTGAAATGAAAATAAGGGATGTGGAGGACAACATCAAGTGTACTAATATTTGCATTATAGGGGTCCCAGAAGGAGAAGAGAGAGAGAAAGGAGCAGAAAAATTATTTCAATAAATAATGGCTGAAAACTTCCCTAACCTGGGAAAGGAAACAGACATTCAGGTCCAGGAAACCCAGAGAGTTCCAAATACATAGAACCCAAAGAAAGCCACACCAAAACACATTATAATTAAAATGTCAAAAGTTAAAGAGAGAGTCTTAAAAGCAGCAGGAGAAGAACAAATTATTACAAATGAGGAAAACCCCATAATGCTATCAGCAGATTTTTCAGCAGGAACTTTACAGGCCAAAAGGGAGTGGCAAGACATGTTCTAAGTGCTGAAGGAAAAAATTTCTAACCAAGAATACTCTACCTGGCAAGGTTATTCAGAATTGAAGGAGTAATAGTATTCCAGACAAGCAAAATTCAAAGTTTATCAATACTAAACTGGCCTTACAAGAAGTATTAAAGGGACTTCTTTAAGCTGAAATGAAAGGTTGCTAATTAATAAAACATGAACATATGAAAATAAAAATAACACTAGAAAGGTAAATATATAGTAAAGGTTGTGCGATGAAGTAATGAAGGTTAAAAGACAGAAGCACTAAAATTAACTAATGCTATAATAATTAAAGGACATATAAAGTAAAAAGAAGAAAAAAGTGCTATCAAAAACAAAATGTGGGGTGTGTAAAATGTAGTTTTGAAATGTGTCCAAATTTAAGTTGCTATTAACTTAAAGTAGACTATTGTATACATAAGGTGATAACATGTGAACCTCATAGTAACCACAAAGCAAAAAGTTATGTACACAAAATAAAATGAGTAGGAATCTAACATAACACTAAAGAAAGTCATCAAAACCACAAGGAAAGAGAAAGAAGAAAGGAACAAAGAGGAACTACAAATACAATCAGAAAACAATAAAGTGGAAATGAATACAAACCTATTAATAATTAGGTGTAAATGGACTAATTGCTCCAGTCAAAAGACATAGAGTAGCTGAATGGATAAAAAAAATCTAAACACATCTATACATTGCCTACAAGAGACTCACTTTAAAAGTAAGGACATACACAGACTGAAAGTGAAAGGATGGAGAAATATTCCATGCAAATATAAATGAAAAGGATATTGCTATACTCATATCAGACCAAACAAACTTTAAAACAAAGAGTGTAATAAAAGACAAAGAGGGACACTATGTAGTGATAAAGGGGTCAATCTAGTAAGAAGATATGATAGGTATATGCATATGCATCCAACATAAGTGCACCAAAATATATAAAGTAAATAATAACATATGAAGGGAGAAATTCACAGCAATATAATAATAGTAGGGGATATTGACTCCTGACTTACATCAATGGATATATCACACAGACAGAAAATCAGTAAGAAAACATCACCTAAATTGACGCAGTAGGTTAGATCAATTTAATGGATATATACAAAATATTCCATCCCGAAGCAGCAAAATATACATTCTTCTCAAATTCATGTGGAACATTCTTCAGGATAGATCACATGTTAGGCCACAAAACAGTCTAAAAATTTTGAAGATGATTGAAATATCAAGCATCTTTTCCAACTATAATAGCATGAAACTAGAAATCCATTTTAAGAAGAAAAGTGAAAAAACTACAAATACATAGAGATTATGTAACATGTTATTGAAATCCACTGGGCCATAGAATAAATCAAAAGAGAAATAAAAAATACGCAGAGGCAAAAGAAAATAGAAATATGACATACCAAAATCTATGGGATGCAGCAAAACAATTGTAGGAGGGAAGTTCATAGCAATACAGGTTTACCTCAAGTAACAAGAGAAATCTCAAATTAAATTGACTCCTAAAGGAATTAGAAAAAGAGCAAACTAAGCCCAAAGTTGGTAGAAGGAAATAATAAAGATCAGAGCAGAAATAAATTGAAATAGAGAATAAAAAACAATAGAAAAGATGAATGATACTAAGAGCTAGTTCTTTGAAAAGATAAACATAATTGATAAACTTTTAGGAATACTCATTAAGAAAAAAGAGGACTCAAAAAAATCAGAAATGGAAAAGGACAAGTTACATCATATACAGCACATAAACAAAGGATTTAAGAGACCACTGTGAACAATTATATACCAACAAATTGGACAACCTAGATGAAATGGATAAATTCCAAGAAATTTACAATCTTCTAAGACTAAACCATGAAGAAATAGAAAATCTGAATAGAGTGATTACCATTAAAGGGATTGAATCAGTAATCAAAAAACCTCCCAACAACCCAAAATTCAGAGCCGGACGTCTTCACCAATGAATTCTATCAAATATTCAAAGAAGATTTAATACCTATCTTTCTCAAACCCCTTCAAAAAAATTGAAGAGACAGGAAATACAAGGCCAGCATACCCTGATACCAAAAACAAAAGATAACACATGCAAGTTACAGGCCAATATCACTGATGAACATAGATACAAAAATCCTCAACAAAATATTAGCAAAATAAATTCAGTACATTAAAAAGATCATATATCATGATCAAGTGGGATTTATTTCATGGATGCAAGGATGTTTCAGCATCTTCAAATCAATCAGTGTGATAAACCACATTAGTAAAATGGAGGATAAAAATCATGGTCATCTCGGTATGGGAATCTAATCTGTAGGCAAATTCATGTGTATATAAGCCATGCCAGAATAAAGCTTCTTTGCATTCTGCACCAGAAAAAAAAAAATCATGGTCATCTCAATAGATGCGGAAAATCATTTGATAGGATTCAACATCCATTTATGATAAAAATTCTCAAAAAAGTGGGTATAAAGGGAACATACCTTAACATAATAAAGGCCGTATATGACAAACACACAACTAATATCATACTCAATGGGGAAAAGCTGAAAGCTTGTCCTCTAAGATCAGGGACAAAACAAAGATGCCCATTATCCCCACTTTTATTCAGCATAGTGTTGGAAGTCCTAGCCATAAAAGTTAGGCAAGAAAAAGGCAAAAAAGGCATAAAATTGGAAAGGAAGAAGTAAAACTGTCACTCTTTGCAGATAATATGATATTATATATAGAAAACCCTAAAGATACTGTCAAAAAAGTTAGGACTAATAAATGAGTTCAGTAAAGCTGCAGAATACAAAATTAATATGCAAAAACCTATTGCACTTTTATACACTAATAATGAACTATCAGAAAGAGAATTTAAGAAAACAGTCCAAATTACAATCACATCAAAAACAATAAAATCCTACGAATAAATCTAACTAAGGAAGTGAAATACCTGTACATTAAGAACTATAAGACGTTGATGAAATAAATTAAAGAAGACACAAGTGTATGGAAAAGTAGTCTGTGCTCATGGATTGGAAGAATTAATATTGTTAAAAGTCCATACTACTCACAGCAGTCTCAGAGTCAGTGCAGTCCCTGTCAATTCCAATGTTATTTTTCACAGAACTACAATAAATAATTCTAAAATTTGTATGGAACCACAAAAGAATCCTAATAACTAAGACAATCTTGAGATAGAAGAACAAAGCTGGAGATATCACCTCCTGTATTTACAACTATACTATAAAGCTACAGTAATAAAAACAGTATAGTATTGGTATAAAACCAGACACATAGATAAATAAAACAGAATAGAGAGCCCAGAAATAAACTCACACTTTTATAGTCAATTTATGACAAAAGAGGCAAGAATATATAATGGGAAAAGGGTAGGTCTCTTCAAGAAATGGTGGGGGGAACCTGAACAGCCACATGCAAAAGAATGAAATTGACCACTATCTTATACCATAAACAAAAATCAACTCAAAATGGATTAAAGAGTTGAATGTATGACCTAAAACATTAAACTCCTAGAAGAAAACATAAGCAGAAAGCTCCTTGATGTTGGTTTTAGAGATCATTTTTTGGACCTGACTCCAGAGGTAAGGGAAACAAAAGCAAAAATAAACAAATGGGACTACATCAAACTATAAAACTTTTGCATAATAAAGGAAACCATCAACAAAATGAAAAGATGACCTACTGAATGGGAGAAAATAATTTCAAGTCATATATCCAAATAAGGGGTTAATACAATATAGAACACATAGAACTCAGTAACAACAAAAAAAACCCCCAAATCTGATTAAACAATGGGCAGAGTCGGACCTGAAGAGACATTTTTCCAAAAAAGACATACAGATGGCCAACAAACATGAAAAGTTGCTCAACCTCACTAATTATCATAGAAATACAAATCAAAACCGTGATGAAATATCACCTTATATCTATCATAATGGTTATTATCAAACAGTCAAGAAATAGCAAGTATTGGCAAGGATGTGGAGAAAAAGGATCCTAGTGCACTATTGATGGGAATGTAAATTTGTGCACCCACTATAGGAAACAGTATGGAGATTTCTCAAAAAATTAAAAATAGAACTACCATATGATACAGCAGTTCCACTACTGGGTATCTATTCAAAGAATATGAGAACACTAATTTGTAAAGATACATGCACCCCTATGTTTATTGCAGCACTATGTACAATAGCCAAGATATGGCAACAACCAAAGTGCCCATGAGTAGATGAATGAATGAGTAAAGAAGAGTGGTATATACATACAATAGAATATTACTTGGTCATAAACAAGAATGAAATCTTTCCATTTGCAACTATATGGATGAACCCACAGGTTAATAAAGCTAAGTAAAATAAATCAGACAAATGAAGACAAATACCATATGATTTCACTTATGTGTGGAATCTAAAAAATAAAATGAACAGACAGAACAGAAATAGATTCATAAGCATAGAGAACAAACTAGTGGTTGCCATATGGGTGGTGGATGGACAATGTGTGAAATAGGTGAAGGAGATAAGGAGAGATAAGCTTCTAATTATAAAGTAAGTCATGGGGATGAAAAGTACAGTATAGGGAATAGAGTCAGTAGTATTATAATACCTTTACATGGTGACATTTGGTAACTATACTTATCATGGTGACCATTTTTTAATGTATATAATTGTTGAATCATGTTGTACACCTGAAGTCAATATAATGTTGTATATTAACTATACTTCAAAATAAGAAAGAGAACAGATGGTTCTTGCCAGAGGGGAGTGGGTTTTCGTGGGGCTATTTGTGTAAAAGGAGATTAAGTAGAAACTTCAAGTTATAAGTCAGGGTGATATAATGTATAGCATGGTAATATAGTCAATAATATTTTATTACTGAAAATAGGAATACCATATGACCTAGTAATTCTACTTCTAGGAATTTACCTGAAGAAAACAGAATCTCTAATTTGAAAATATATATACACCCCTATGTTTATTGCAACACTGTTTACAATAGCCAAGATGTGGAAGTAACCAAGTCTCCATTGTAGATGAATGGATAAAGAAGAGTGGTACATATACACAATGGAATATTATTCAGCCATAAGAAAGAAAACAAATCCTACCATTTGCAATAACATGGAAGGATTTAGGGGATTCAACATGGAAGTGAAATAAACCAAGCAGAGAAAGACAAATACCATACGATTTGACTTATATGTGGAATCTAAGAGCAAAACTAAATGAAGAAAACAATAGTGAACTCTTAGACATTGAAAGTGACCATTGGTTACCATGGGCTTGGGGTGGGTGGTGAAGGGGATAAAGAGGCATAAAATCTCAATCATAATATAAGACATGGGGATGAAAGTATAGCATAAAAAATATAGTCAATAGTTCTCTAACATCTTTCTATATTGACAGGTAGTAACTACACTAGTTGGGGTGAGGATTTAATGTATATAACTTAAATCATTATGTTGTATACTTGAAACCAATATAGTATTGTATGTTAACTATACTTCAATAAAAAAATCAACAAAAATTTTATTAACTTATAAATGACAGATGTTAAACTAGATTTATTGTGATGACCAATTTGCAGCATATAAAATGTCAAATCAGTATGTTGTACATCTGAAACTAATATTGTATGTCAATTACATGTCAAAACTAATATTGTATGTCAATTACATGTAAGTAAAAAATAGGTTTTAAAAAAAATCATAAAGCAAGAGACAGAAAGGCAAAGCCCAGAGAGACACAAGTCAGTTCCTCCTTCTAGGCATCACTAGCTGTTGGGGTGGAGAGGGACAGAGCTGCTTAAAACTGTTAGCCTGTTAAAAGTGTTAGCTTGTGATGCATTTTTGGTTACCTTTGTTTCTATCAACTTGTAGGAAACCAACTGTCTGCTTTCAGAATCCATAGGTAGGCAAGCTCTATTTATTTTCCTCCTCTCTTCCCTTTGGGAGGAGACAACTGGATACCACAGCATAGGCAGGAATATCCTTGTGGAAAACTGAGGCTGCATATAACTAGACTTTGATTTTAGGGCTTCAGAGGATAAGAGTACATGGCTCTAATATTCATCAGTATCTGCTTCCAGAATCACAGGAGCTGCATTCCTATGCTCTTTGAAGTCAGTCCAAGAGGTGACTAGAGTTGGCCAATGAAAAGTGAGCAGAAGTGACTTGTATCTCTTACACTCCCAGTGACTGGAGTGGGATTCCTTCCCACTACTATGCTGACCAAAAGGCTCTGTGTTTAGCTTGTGTAGCCAGGGAGGAGCAGAGATTTTGGAAGTCTGGTTTGCAGAATCACCACAGGAGGCTCAGTTGTCCTTGAGAGTATCATTGACTGCAGAGTTTTTTGTGAGTGAGAAGTCAACCTTTGTGATATTGGGTGGGCTGACATAGCAGCCTATGCTAAACCGTACAAGGACATATGGAAAGATGACTTGCTCTTCTGGTGGCTTTCCTTACAGTCTGCCCACTTTTAAGCAGCCAAACCACTACAGAGTGTTCCACTTCTCTTTTGTTTTTCCTCTCTCCCAATCTCAGAGTAGCAGCTGTGTGGAGGGCTGCAGCTGTTGGAATTGACAGGAGGGAAATGGCTGTTCCTCTTCCCTTCATAATTAGTCTTGTCACATAAGTGATTTATACTCTCATGGTCTCCACAGATGCCAGGCATGTGTTCTCAGGTGCTTCCTCTATTCCACAGGCACCCTTCCCCATCCCAATGCATAGACAGGAGCCATGGACCCCCCACAGAGCCAGAAGGCACTGTAACACTTCAGGAGGTCCAGGTTGCTCTTTGGAAACTAGCAGACCTGATGTGCGCCACCCACACACCCAGCTGTTGCAGAACTGCTGTAGCCACAAGCAAAGAGAATCTGCAGAGATATTTCCTGGCAAGGGATGATGGATGTGGTTGGTCTTTTTTTTTTTCTCCAGAGTATGAAAATTGTGTATCTCAAGCAACTTAGAAAGGGATAGTGTGCCTGAAAGGTGGTTTAAATTGTTTCTGTCGGTTTTTCTTACTATTTTTCATTCTGTTTTCTTCAAGTATATTCTGCTCCTGAGGCTTTTAGAATTTATATCACAATCTCTGGATGGACCTCATTTTGGTCTATTAATGTAATCATATTTTAATGTAATTTTCCATAGCATTCATTAAAAAATCTATTGCCATATTAAAAAATGTAATAATTAAATTTTGTAGATAATTAAAAGATGTTAGCATTTTTTAAGAAGTCCAAATCTAAAAGTGGATCTTTTAAAATATATTACAAAAAGAGACCTTCTCAGGAAAGGTCTGGCCCTATATTACTTGTTTTTTTTCTTTGTCTTTACCTAAACAGTAGGGTTAATGATTAGAAGTGTTACAGTATGTCAACACATCTAAGCCGTTGACTGTTAAGAAATGTTGATGCTTATTAACATAATGAGATTAATATATATGGAACCTACTGAAATCATCTTCAATTTTATATTTATATTAATCCAAGAAATGGGAAAATTTTGTCATTTATTTGAACTCTATTTAATAAGTTTTAAAGATTTTTGCTCCCTCCTACTAACTAAATTGTATTTATTTCTGGAACAAAATCTTAGCTCCACATTTTTGACCTGAGATATGGTCAGAATCTAAGGAAAACAAAGGACAGTGACCAATTCTGGACTTGATCATAATTAATTGTTTCTATTATGTGTGACAACCAATTACTGATTGTGGGGATGAGCACAACCACTTGGAAGGTTTGAATGAATCCTCATTTATGTTGATTTGGGAGTCAGAGATGCACATCTCTGTGTCCAGTCTTCATTTACTCAAATTTCATCTTTGGAAAATCAGTCCTGACTCCTTAGGGTAAATTCCAGATGAAAGTTGTAATACAGACATTAAGTTAAAACACGGATTTTTGCCAAACTACCCTTAGCTGTGCTCACACAGCTTTTGTGGCTTTGATAGGAAATCTTGCCAGCACATATGTGGACAAGATTTGGCCTGAGGTGGCTGGATAAGAGTGGTTGTCATGTACAGAACTGGAAATGACGAAGTCCATTAATGAATACAAAATTCTCTACAAGCATCTTTTTGCCTGGGCTGCCAGTTGAGACTAAGAAAGCCCAAAGGGACTCTGAAATCTGTGAAATGAAGCACCCAACCCCTTAGTCTGGATGAGAGTCAAGGTGCAATAACAGAGTATGTCTCAACCTCTGTTTACTCTTAGAGTGCTTGCCAAGATCAGTACTTGTCTGAAGTCTTTAAAGGAAGGATTGTCTAGCTTGTCTCAACAGGAAGAATTGGTCTTAAAACTGTGACCTTTGAAGGCAGTTAGGACTGGGGGAGGAGAGGAAAATTAGAAGGTTCTCATAAATGCAGCCATTCCTATCCCTCCTCTTAGATCTCTTCACACAGATGGCTATCCATGAAACTGTTTCTTCCGCTGGTTTATTTTTCAGTGTCACAGACTGAAATATTTGTTGAAAAGCTTATTAGCAATAAGCTGCCAACAAACCTTTGAATGTTTAAATAATAGTATTAAGGAAAATTCTTAATTAAGATAAGTCCACTATAATTTCATAGATTCAGAAAGACTCTATTGACCTATTCCACTGAGCATTACTACTAGATTGGAATAACATTTAAAGTCAGTGTACCAGTGAAGATAGGCTGTTAATGCTTGGTAACAACTCAAAAGTTTTACAAGTTTATAATATTTTCTCATATTACATTTAGGTTGGTTTCTGCAGGGGGTGGGGTGGGGTGAGAGAAGATCAGTACATTGTCTTCCATCAAGAAATAGGAGAGGAGAGGATGTATGTCTACTCTCCCATATTTTTAATAAGAAAAAAAATGTTGGCATGTGCGCAGAAAGAAACAAGGCAAATAATACACTGATTCTTAAAGTTCCCTCTTCGAAGTGAGAGCATTAAGACACATTACTTCTGCTCACATTTCATTGGCCAAAGGTATTTACATAGCAGGGGTATGGTAACTCTACAGATTTTCCACGATAACTAAAAATAATTGGTGAACAACATTAATGACCACAACACTGAACTTTAATTCACTGGACTAATCCACTTAAACCCAGTAAATGCTGAAGTGTATTTTAATTAGGAGTTCACCTATCAAGTCCTGTGTCCATAGAGACATCTAGACTTTGACCTGTACTCCTGGAAAGTTGGTCCCTTCATAGGTGTGAAAATGAACTCAGATGTAGCAGCTTATTCCCCCCATCCCACCCCACCCCAGAGTTACAATCAGCAACTCTAATTTTAAATCTACAAAACATAACAGTAATAAAGATAATATTTTACAATATTTCACAGAATTATTTCATACCATGATAGCCAAAGCCCATATCAACTGCCATCAGTGAGCAGAGAAAAGGACTTTTAAGAAATCAGGTGAGTAATAAATAAAATAACAGAACAGAAAACAAATCCTGAACAGGAAATGAATAGAACAGGAAATGAAGCCTCATTGGAGGAAGGCAAAGTAAAAATTAGTGAGACCAAAATGTAAGTTGCTACATCTTTACACTAGATGTTACATATTATAAGCCTATATGTTATGTATGAATTCCCTTCTTTATTATATCACTACCTTTTGAAAATTTAAGGGCACTTTGCTCATTCAATAAATAGTATTATTATGGGCTTTCTAATTTGTAACTCGGAGGGGAAAATATTTTCCCTGCCTGGGGCAAATTATCTTTGAAACTGAAATCAGTCATTGGGAGAAGTAAAGTGGGAGAAACCCTTTTATTGCTTACAAGCAGTTGTCCATTTCTGCTTGCCCGTGTGTCTCATGGTGTAGCTGCAAAAAGGGACCCCATCCAACCTCTCCAGTCCAGATATGCCCTTGCTCCCCCATGTAATCACCTATTGATATGGAGAAGGCCTACTTCTCTCCACCCCTTGGAAATGCCTGTTGATATGGAGATGAACTAAGGCCAGGTGAGAGATTCTGGAAATACTGCAATTTTACCCACACTAATTGCAAATTTAGGTTCTGAAACATTTAAAAAAAAAAAATTAAAGCTAAAATCTTCCTTCCCTTCCTTCCTTCTCTCTCTCCACTCCTCTTTTTGTTCATTTTACATTTGTTAACTATAGCTTCTATGTTTCAGGTGAAATACTGATATTAGGGACGTCAGTGTGCTTATAATATTTTCCTTGCCCTACAAGGATGTAAAAGGTAGAGATAGTAATGAGGAGGCTATAATTCATGTATGAATGGAATACTACAAGACCAAATAAAAGAAAATATCTAGATATGTTAGGGAGGTCAGGAAAAGATTCATGGAGAAGGTGATATTTGAATTGGGTTCACTGTGGAAGAAAGAAAGGCAAGGAAAGAGATTGTAGGGAGAAGAAACAGCATATGTTAAATAAAGCATGATGAGAAATAGCATTATGTATCTTGAACATCAAGTGATTTGAAGTTGCTGAAATGCAGGATGTTTGTGGAGAGGTGAGATTACAAAGATAGGCAAGAGCTTGTCCATAGTGGCTTTGTAGGCCATGGTCAAGGAGTTTGTGGTGCATCCTAAGTGGACTTTAAATGGGATGATTAAAAAAAGGCTAACATTTTTATTTACGGAATATCCACATTGCCCATGAATAGAAAGTACACTGTTTACTCTCATGTTTATGAATTTGTGAATATATTAATTTATATATTTGTATCTAAAATTAACTCTGTCTTATCTACATGATTAAGATGACCTTCATAAAGTAGCAAGTCTCCTTTCCTGATTTTTAAGTCATTTCATAAACATACTAGTCTCTATTAGGGGACTTAGTCCACATACCCAGTATTTTAACTGCAAGATATTTGAGCACAACTCATTCTTTGGAATTGTGCTTGACTTTCGTGTAATCATTACAAACACACAGTCACAGAATTGTCCTTGAAATTTTTCCATTGTGTAACCCAGTGTTGAAAGCTTTCAAAATGAATGGAGCAGGCATGCAATCTCTTTCCCCTTCTTATGCTATCTCAGTATTGCCAAAACCCAAATGCTGAACAGGCTAATTTTTGATAGTCAACAATTCAAAGTTACTGTGGTCTTAACTTTTCAGAGTGATTTCAGATTGTCACAAGTTATGATAATAAATACCTTTGGAAAAAAAACAAGCATAAACTAATGACCATGATCCAGAATGTATTAGCAAGCTGAAAACATTTTGGTCATTGTAGCTAGACGCTTTAAAAGAAATTCAGTAATATTTGATCTCTTTTCTATAACTGTAACATTTACATAGGCTTTAGAGGCTAGAATGTGCTTATGGTATATCTAAATTTAAGCTATAGTAATGATGTATGTTGTTTGGGTATGCAGCCATAATTTTGATTATCTATGACTAAGACTGTAATCTGTATTCTATTTTTTCATTAAAAATGGAGAAGACCAATAAGATAGGTAGTGCCTCCTAAGTAAAATAACTAATGATTGTCCTTAGATTCTGACATCTTTGGAACATTTTATCAGGTTCTGTGGAAGGGTAAGTAAAAATTAAAGCTTGAAAAATGGTCATTAGAGTTAGTGAATAGAGAGGCAACACTTGAAAGTGAAGTTTTATTTGAGTATAGGCAGGAGCCAGGTGATAATACTGTCAGATACTGAGGAAAGAATTAACCTAATTTTGTATCTCGTAAACACTTTCTTTATTTTACCCTTACCCTATTCATATTAAACCTTGGTGTCTATTGGCCACAGCTGAAAAATGATTAATTCTTAGCATTTGAAATTCCAAGGACTTGGATTCTTGTTTACATGGTAGACTTGGAAAAATACTTGGCTAGTCAGTTCACTCGCACCCCTCCCCTTACCTAGCCATGAACAAAGAAGATAAATTCTCTAGAATGAGGGAAGAACTTCTGAGATGACCTAATTTTTTTCCCTTGGAGACATTTCCTGGATCCTGGAAATTTTTTCCTTTGGAAAATTTAACTGATTCAAGGCATGGTTTGCAGATTGGGCTTGATTTAGACATTACACCAGTTCCAGAAAAAAAGAGTACCAAGAAAGTGTTGTTTTAGCAGTGTTGGAGGTAGGAGAGACAAATTGGAAACGTTAGGGGCTTCTTCCACTGGACTGCCAATTTACCCCTTGTGACACTGGCTCAATCCTAGAGATCTGCAGCAGCAGTGGAGGTAGGGAAGGATGTCCAAAAGCTTCAAAAAGGCCAAGTAAAATCTAAGACAAAACAGGAGAAGTGGGCCTCCCTTAGGTACTCCATTAATCTCTTAAACAAGACATTTTCTAGATTATTAAGATGCCTAGAGTGGGAGGCTGGGCTGGAAGTTTAGGAATGACAGAACTGGAAATCCTAAAGAATTTCAGGATTGAGGAGAAAGAGAACTATGCAACTTTCTGTCGGTAAGCTTGTGATGGCCATTCCTAAGGAAGTGAGCTGAAACAAAAGTTAGAGACTTACTCCACAACCCAGCTCTCACCCGGATCAATTACTGTTTGGCTAGAATTATCAACCTCATACCTCAGCTGCATAACAGAGGGAACCCTCCCTAGTGAAAGATTACATCATTAGATCCTCTTCATTTTTTTATACTCAATGTCTGACACACAATAAAATATTACTATACATGCAAAAAGACATGAAAATATGATTGATGATCAATCAGGAAAAAGATGGAAACTATAGAAGACCAATAGATGATCCAGATACCAGAGTTACTAACCAAGGTCTTTGAAATAACTATGATTGAATAAATTAGAGATGGAAAGAATAGATTCAAGTATGGAGAATTATTTTCTGTAAAAGAAACATATGGACAATTTAGAAAAAAATGCATTATCTAAAATTAATTTGGTATATTTAAGAGTAGATTGGAGAGAGAAGCACACAGCAAAAGTGAATTCAAAGACAAGCCAGTAAAAATATACAAAGTTAAGCATATAGAAAAATTAAGGAAAAAAAGTGAATGGAGATATGTAGGATGATCCAAAGCTGTAGTATACATATAATGGAAGCTGCAGAAAGACAAAGAAAAAAATGGGGTAAGTAAATGTTTTACAACTGATGAAAGATGTCAACTGAGAGACTCAGGAAACTCTAGGAATTCCAAGTTGAAGATAAAGACAACTATACCTAAATATAAAATCTTCTGAACACCAAATTCAAGGAGGAAAAACAAAATCAGTGTCTTAAAAAGAAATCACAAAGACTGATATCTGACTTCTCAACAGAAATGCTGGAACTTAGAAGATAAGTGACATCTTTAAAATATTGAAAGAAAATAACTGCCAACTTATAATTTTATACAAAAAATTATCCTTCAGAAGTGAATATGTAGTTTTAGTTGAAGAAAAAATGAGGGAATTTGTCGCTAACAGTGCGTTTGTCACTAACAGCAAAACTAAGTGGACTTTCTTCAGGTAGAAAAATTATTCTAGATGGAACATGGAAACACAGGTGGAAATCATAAACTCCAGAGGAGTAAATATGTGGGCACATAAGAATGACTACCAACGGTATATATAAAACAATAATTGTAATACCATATAAAGTATAACTCAACTGAATTATAGTGGAAATACAACATGCCAAAAATTGTATTGTACTAATGCAGTGCCTAGAAATTGCAGCAACACAATTTTTGTATGTTTCCTTTATAATTTAGTTCAAAATAGTTTCTAATTTCTAGCTTAGTTCCACTGCAGTCAGAGAATAGACTCTATATAATCTTGGAAAAGGACAGACTGAAAATCAATTCATTTAAACTTACAACTTAAGAAACTAGAGAACAAAAAGCAAATCAAAATTAAGGAAAACATAAAGAAAGAAATAATAAATTTTAAAAAGAAAAAATCAGCAAAGTTAAGAGTTGATACATTGATAAAATTCATAAAATTGATAAGATTGCAAGATCAAAAAAGTAGCAAAAGTTTTCAGAAATGTACATAAATTTTCTGAAAAATGTACAGATTATAGTACATTAAATAAGATAATGTACTTTCTCTAATAAATTTAAAGATATGGATGAGAGGATTAATAACTCAGAAACCCAGCAACTCCTTAAATTTGCCATAGGAGATAGAGAAAATGTAAATAATCAGATATGTATTTTTAAAATTGGATTCTTAATTAAAATATTCTCACAGTCAAATTATAGGCCAAGACAATTTCACTAGTGAATTCTTCAAAATGCTTAAGAAAGACACATTGCTTGAGAAAGCAATATTGTACTGAGAAAGTAAAATTCTCTCAGAGAAAGAAAGAAAAATCCTATTTTTAAGAGGCACCATAATGGATTAAAAAACTGAGAAAGACATAATAATAAGGGAAAATTATAAATCAGATTTTTTTTCATTAACGTTAATGCAGCAGTAAGAAAATATTAACAAAATTAACCCAGCAACACATAAAAAGGATGGTAAATCACCATAAAGAAGAGTTTACTTCAGACATGTAGGGGAGGTTTGACATTAGAAAACCACTCAATTCATCATGTCAATGGGCTACAGGAGAACAAGAATTTATAAGCAGATTTAGTAAAATACTCCTGAATACAAAGTTAATATGCATAATATTATAAATACTTCTATATATCAGAAGCAAATGGAAAACAAATTTTAAATTTTATCATTTATAATAGCATCAAAAAATTAAACCTAGCAACTAATGTAGTGAGATTTGCTAACACTTCTACAAACTGAAAAACATTAGTAAGAGAAATTAAAGAGGATCTAAATAAATGGAGAGAGATTCCATATTTATGGATGGAAGATCCAATATTGTTAAAATATTATTTCTGCCCAGATGAGTCTACTGAGTTAGTGTAATCCTAATTAAAAATATCAGGATGCTTTTGTTAAATGAAAATTGGAAATGCAAATGGCCAAGGATATCGAAAGAATTCTTGGAGAAGAACGTAGCTGGGAGGCTTACTTTACCAGAAAACAAAGTTTGATATAAAATCATAGTGACTGAGAGAGTGTGACTTTGGTAATAGGAGAGACAAACTGATCATTTGAATAAAATAGTCTAGAATTAGACTCACATGTGTAGTCACTTGACTTATGAAAAATGTGCAGTGAAGAAAAGATAGTCTTTTCAATAAATAATGCTAAGTTGATTGGATATCCATATGAAAAAATATCTATCTAAATGTAAAAAGCAAGCAGTAAAGCTTTTAGAGGAGAGTAAGGTGATCATCTCTATGATCTTGGAACAGGAAAAGACTTAAACAGGGCACAGAAAGAACTATTTGTAAAACAAAAGTAATAAAGTATATATCAAAATTAGTCTCAAATGACATGTATCCAGAATACAAAAAGAATTCCTACAAATCAATAAGAAAAAGACAGATAAATCAATAGAAAAATGGACAATGTTTGAGCAGACTGTTTGCAATAAAAGATATTTCAGATAGCCAATAAACTTACAAGTAGTATCAGCCTCACTAGATATTAGGGAATTGCAAACTAGAAACCACCATATCACAATGCTATATAGCTATATATCTACCAGAATGGCTAAAATGGAAGGATGGAGAACATGCTAGTGAGGATGTGAAACAGCAGGAGTTGATGCTGCAAGGTATGGTTTGGGGGAGTCCAAATTTGTGCAAGCACACTGAAAACTAGCTTGCAATATATACTAGGCCCTATCATGCCTAGGTATGTAACTAACAGAAATGTGTATACAGTTTTATCAAAATCCATGTACCAGATGATCTCAGTAATATTATTCATAGTAGTAAAAAGCTGAAAACTTGAGTGCCTGCCAAGAGTAGAGTGGACTAATAAACTGTGGCATTTTCTCAAAAGGGAATATTGTATTGCACCAGTACTGACAAGTCCTCATTTCAGAACATCGTTCAGAAAAGTGTAGTTGCTTCCATAGAGTGTCTACTGTTGGAGCATGTATTTCAGAAAGAAACGAGAGGCCCAGGGTGGGAAACTCCAGGAAGGGCTCTGTGCACCTCTCTGGTGAGGCGTTTCCCTGTGAGAGATGATGTACTTGCCATTTGACAGTTCTGCCTTCATTATTCCCATGTAGCTCACTGGCATCTGAACAGTTAGACTGTGTCAGCAGAGAATTTGGTTAGTCCCAGAGTTGACCCAAAATGATCAGTTCCTCCAGCCACCTTAATGGTGTTTACCCAGTGATTTTTATCCAGTTAGGTAGAATGAAAGTACATTTAGATCCTGAAACTTTCCTTTTGTTTTCGGATTCGGAGATAGGACTAGAAAACTGAAAAACTGGGGGTCCAGATGTTTGAAGAAAGCAAACATGGTGTGAGGAGTCTTACATTAAAAATCTGTCTCTGAGGATGAGATTGCTATTTTGGTCTGCTTTAATGTGGCAATATAACATGCAGCAAGAAAACAAAAAGAAAAACAGGGAGGGTTGGTTTTCTTCTGTGACAATGAATTAGACACAAAACCTTGATTATTAACTTCATCTGTAGTCAAACCAAATATTGTAGTGTCTTTTTAAGGGCCAGGCAATTCTACCACCAAATAAAATATTTTTCTTTTATCCACATTACCATACTACTGACAAGTCTTCACCTCAGAACTCATCATTCAGAAATGTGTAGCTGCTTCCAAAGTACGTCTAATGCTGTTGGAACATGTGTTTCGGAAAGAAACGAGAGGCCCAGTCTGGGTAACTCCGCGGAGAGTGTGGTACCCTCTCTGGTGAGGGGTTTGGCCTTGCAAGAGGCAATGTTTCTGTCATTTGCCAATTCTGTCATTGTTATTCCCGCATGGCTCAGCGGTATCTGAGCAGTTTGGCCTTGTTTCAGTTGGGGACTTGGGTAGTGAATCTCTTTAGCCACTTTAATGATGTTTTGATACTAAAAAAAAACCCAACCCATTTTTAAGAACATGAATCATATTAACTCATATTTTTTAACATATTTTTCACAGTCCCTGGCCTAGAATGGAAATGTCACCACTAGGCACCAGCAGTCACAGACTTGGCTATTTTAGCAAAGTTGGGAGAAAACAGTGCTTGGTGGCCAAGCAAGTTGCCCTAGTCATTAGGAGCTGGAATGAGTCCTGATACAGTCAGGGTTAGGTTCCTGCTACTCACCACTGTTGCTGGCAGCGCTGCTAGTCATGACTGCAGCAGGGGGCCTCTGGGAGTCAGGAATCTGAGACAGTACTGGGAGAGGGGAAGTCCTGGTCCTCCCGGAAAGGAGATGTCTCAGAGTAACCTCCTGTGGCCTGCAGGTGCCTGGCCCCCGTGCCAGTCTGCACTCGGCTGGAGTGCTGCTTAATCCTTCCCGGGTCTGCATGGAGTTCCTTGGCCTCCAACAGGGAGGTGCACCCAGGACGCTGGGGCTGTTTATGGCTTCAGAGCAGGCTCAGCTGTCTTCATTTCCCACTTATTATGTAACTTCTACAGAAGCAAGTGGATAGTCTCTCCAAATAGAATGGGGGGTAGGGGAGACAACAGAGGAGAAACAGTGCTGTTCCCAGGTAGGATATTGACTGAGAATCACAGGACGTCAAGGAAGTTTAGAGATGGGAAGATCTTAGGTATAAAATCATCTTACTCTTTAGTTTGTATGTGTAGAAACAAAGGCTTAAGTAACGTAAGTGACTTATCCAGGGTCATAGAGATAATTAGCAATGTCAGGATTCATATTTTCTTCAAAGGTTGAGATTTCTGTTTTTCTTTCACTCTCTACCTATCTGTAATTACAACACACACCTACTTTGGGGTTTCAGTTAAGAAAATCATATTATTCACAAAGTCCCATTCTGTACTCATACTACTGAAATTATGTAATATTGAGTAACCTCTTTTTCCACACTTACTTGTTAGGTCCAAGGATTGTTTCCTCTGGGCTACAGCAAAGCCATCCTTCTTGAGTTTCTCCGCCTTAAAAATTGAGGAATTCTCTTCTCCTTCCCTGTGTTTGCCTGGCAGCATCCTCAGTCAAAAACAAAAAGTTGTTAATCGGTGAGAAAAAGGAGAGAAAAATCTTCAGAAATTGTGTGGCTGCATCTGGCCTTAGAAAAAACATGGGAATTGGTGATCGAGTACATTCAGCAGGATGGCTGCCTTTCAAGGGAAACAGTATCTGGATATTTCTATGTCTAGACCACAGAGGAAAAATGCTTCCTTGGTAATTAACCCATTAAAAGCGGAGCAGGCCCATGTGGCTCTGAGGAACAGAAGAGTTAGAGAGATGCAGTCACCAAAGATTCAGCCTACAGATGGCATTGTTCATGATACATTTATAAAAGCTTGTTCAATACTCTGTATTTCTTTATTTTAGATGCAGAATTTATAGAGAGTGATGAATGAATAGAGAATGATATGAAGTTATTCTTAACCAGCCAATGGCATTTTCCATTCTGCTGTTCCTATTTCATTCCCCATTTGCCTGCCACTGCTAAGGATCTTGTGAGAAACCTTCCTCCTAGGGGACAAAGCAGTGACCTACAGTCCAGGCCTTAAGGGCATTTTCACTGAGAGTTAAAATATGAGAAGGTTACTAAGTGGTTTTTCTGGGTCCTAGAGGGCAGTTTATATAAACCATGGTAGGACTGATTAGATGTAATAATTCCAGCCTTTGAGTTTTTGCCTCACCATTTGCAAAAGCTGAATGTGAGTTGATGTGCATCACTACCCAACTAAATACTTTATTTAAAAAATATATTTTTTAGGCACAGGCCTGAGTAGCTGAGATTGCAATATTTTGAACTTCTTGTGTGCATATTATATGCTTATTATAGAAAAGGAAGGGGTTCCTTTTACATTCAAATTTCCTCAATATGATCTCTCATATTCCTTCCATAGGTATTCATTAAGTGCTGGTACATGCTTACAGAGTGTTTAAAATCATGGACATCTGAAGAGATAAACACAGAGTGCCTACTTTTGAAATGTTGTCTGCATGAAGAAATAAATGTAAAAAAAAGTCTATATTATAATTAAATAAATGATATAATAGTGCTGAGAAATATACAATAGAAGCATGACCAGTATGTGTTGAAGATAGTTGGAAAAGGATTTTACAAACTTCACTTAATTGATGAAATAATTATACAAGAAATGCTCAAATAGCTATGAAAAAAAGAAAAAATGAAATCACTCAAACTAATCTACTTTCATTTTGTTTTCATATTCCTTTCCAAGGCTTTTCTATATTCAGGCATAATTTTAGGACTCTCCAGTGGAGTACAAGTCCACCCACTGTGCAGCTTTTCCCTTCCTTTCTAGCTTCCTTCTCATCTTGTACATTCTCTCCTGACTACCTCCTGTGGAAAAACCCCTTTCTCTGCCATGTAGCTTTTCGCTGTGGGACCTTTCACATTTGCCTAGAATCCACTTTTTCTGTACCATCCCCACCTGCACTCTTTTCACCTGTCAAACTCCTGCTCACACTTCTAAGCATTGGCATTGCATCTTCCAAGAATTCTTCATGAAACTTTCATTACTCCTTCCCTCTCCTTTTTCTCTGCCTTTCCAAAGTCCCACCTCCTGCCTGCTCCCACACATTATATTAGATGCTCCTCCCTGGTAAACTTATAAGAACTCTTGATAATTTTTATCAGTGTATGACCATATTAGATTTTAGTGATCTATTTCTATGTCTCTTCCAGTAAGATGCGAGCACTTTGAGAGGAGGAATCACATCTTATTGATGTTATATTCTTTAGTGCCTCCATCAGTGTCTGCCACAGAGTTCCATGAAATTTGTTGAATGAACCAACAAAGGGCCCTCATATATAGTGTTATATAGTGTGAATGAAAAATACAGAGGCTCTGCCCTCAAGGAGTTTGTAGTCAAGGAGAGAGATAGACAACACACACACACAAACACAATTACAAGTTGTGCTAATGCAATGAAGGAAACAAAATGAGTTTTAAAATATAGAATAATTAAGAGATGTACCTTAGATGGGAGCTCATAAATGTTACATTTTAGTTATGAACAGTGGAATCTGCTGAAGTTGCTTTTAGTAGAAAGTGAACTCATCAACATATAAAAGATGGCTTACAATTTTGGGGAAAATGAAGGAGTGAGGAGCAATATCCAACCACACTATGGGGCTGCTCTAGCAAAACCTGCTAGGGACCATCACTCAGCTCCCAAACGACAGCTTTCAGAAACTTCCATCCCCACAATGATGCTCAGGATGGGTTATCAGAATGTTCAAAGTTACTGCCCTGAAAAGCTTGTCACTTCTGTCACCTGCTTTCTGAAAGGTAAGTCGTGAGACTTGTTTTTCATGTTGGTCCCTTCTCAGGGGAAGACTAAATCTGGTGCAAGTGATAGGCAGATTCTGGGTCACAGACCTGCCACCCAGCTGTCATAACAGCTGGGAAGTTGAATTCTGCTATCTTCCTTGGGAGGATAGGATTCATAATGTGGGAATCACCTACCTTATGGAGGTATATATATATAGTACATATATATAATATATATTAATATAAAAATATGAAATATGCTAAACAGTCACAAATATATGCATATTTATATTTTTTTACATGCATATATACATACATACATACATACATATATATATATATATATATATATATATATTCACTGTGGGTCAAGGAAGAGCTCTCTGAGAAGATAGCATTAAGTTTGATAACCTGAGGAATGACAAAGAACTCACCAGGTTAAGAATAAAATGAAGAAAATGGAAAAATGTTTTTTGTATGGCAAGGAAATACCTACCCATTTCGAGAAATAGAAGGAATCCCATATGGTTAAAGAGTGGTGAGTAACGGAGAGAGGGGCATGAGATAAGATTAAAGAGGGTACCAACCCCTCAAAGCCTGATGGGAGATGTGAAGGAGTTTGTAGTCAATTTGAAATTCAATAGAGAGCCCTTAAGGGTTTGAAGCAGGGGGTTGAGATGATCCAATTTATACTTCACAAAGTTTATACTGATTTGCATGTGGAGAGTAGACTGGAAAACGCAAGAAATGGAAGAGGAAAACTGGCAAGAAGGCTATAAAGATTGTCTAGATGAGAGATTGTGGTTTAGACTGGGGAGGTAGAAGTGACTATAGAGACAAATGGGGAGATTTTGATATAATTTGGAGGTAAAATGTCTACGCTTAATGCTAATATATCCTTTGGATTGCTGGTGATACTAGGTTTCTAATTTTAGAACTGCTAGATGGATTCCTGAAATGGGGAAGACTGGAGAAGGATCATATTTTAGGGAGAAGGGTGTTGGTTGAATTTCAAGAGTTGTAGTGGATTCTGTTAAGAAAGTAGATATAGAAGAAATGGGCTCAGGACTGATATCTAGAGAAAGTCAAACTTTAAAGGCAAATAGAGAAAGAGAATCTTGAAAAGGAGTACCAAAAAGATCAAAGGAAAACTGGGGAATGTGTATCATGGATACAGAAACAAGAGACGGTTTCAAAAAAATTAAAAAAGGAAGTGAAAAAGTGTATGTAATGCCGCTAAAAGGTGAATGAATCTCAAATACACGTAGCTAAGTGAAAAAAATCGTGCTCAAAAGGCTATACACTGTTTGATTCCATTATATGTCATTCTTGACAAGATAAAACTACAGGGATAGAAAACAGATTAGTGATTGCCAGAGGGTGATGGTGAGTTTATTACAAAGTGGTGTAAGGGATTTGGGAGGATGATAAAATTTATTCTCTATTGTAAGAGTGTTGCTGTGTATTGTTTCTCAAGACTTGCAGAATTCTGCTACAACCTCTGTCACCTGCTTTCTGAAAGGTGAGTCTTGGACTTAGTTGTGTATCAGTAGTTTGATAACATTTTAGTGCTCTGTTGTATTCCATTTTATGGATATATTACAGTTTGTGTATCCATTCTCTAGTTGAGGGATATTTGGGTTGTTTCAAGTTGTTGGTGATTATGAATAAAATTATTTGTGTATAAGTTTTTGGGTAAACATAAGGAGGTTACTGTGTCATATGATAATTACACATTAACTTTCTAATAAACTCCTAGACTCTTTTTTGTTCTGACATATTTGCATTCCCACCAAAGTATGATATTTCCAGGTGCCTTAAATCCTTGTCAACACTTGATATTGTCAGATTTTAAAAATATGTAGCCAAGAAATGTGTAGTGTTATCTTATTGTGGTTTGCATTTCCCAAATAACTATGGGATAATTTCATGTGCTTATTTGCCACAAATTTACCTTCCTTGGTTGTGTCTGTTTTGCCATTTTTTATTGGATTGTATTTTCTTAACAACGAGTTTTTGAGAGTTCCTTATATATCTAGACATAGATCATCTATCAGATATGTGATTTACAAATATTTTCTCCCATTCTGTAGCTAGCTGTTTCTTTCTCTTAACTGTGAACTTTGAGGAGCAGAAGTTTGTGATTTTGATATTCACTCTATGTATAAAATTCTTTATAGACAGTTTTTCTTATGTGCATTTTAAAGATGTCACTTCATTGTTTCTGGCTTTAATATATATATATATATATATATAATTTTTTTTTACAAAGACACCTTTTGCAATTTGTTTTTGCCTGTTGCAATTTTATTTGCAGTGTTTCTGTATGTAATGTTTCTTTTTCTCTGACTTTCTTCAAGGTTTTCTCTGTGTTTGGTTTTCAGCCAAAATCATGCTGTGTCAGTTTCTTCTTTAAAATTCTCTTTGGTGTGTTTGAGTTTCTTGGATATATAGTTTGGTGGCTGTCAATAATTTTAGAAAAATTTTAGCATAATCTCTTTATTTCTTTTTCTATTCTCTCTGTCTTTTCTTTCTGACATTTCAAATACCTTTTTTTAGACTTTTTGGTTTGTGCCACAATTCTGGAGTGTTCTGTCCTTTTTTTTCTTTCTTAATTCTCTCCTCTTTTGATTTGTGCTTCAGTCTGGATATTTTTATTGACTTATCTTCATGATCATTGATTCTTTACTGGGTTGTGTGAGGTTGACTGATGAGCTTTTCAAAGGTATTCTTATAGTGATCAGGCAGATTTTTTATTAGCTGGTATATTGATTGTAGGAATCTTTATTAATGTATATTAAAAATAAGATTATTCTGGTGTTTTATTTTCTTGTACTGTCCCATTTGGGATTTGTTCTTAAGCTTTTCTTAGCCTTGTAAAATAAAATGGCAGTTTCCTTTTTTATTTAATGAAGTCATTTATATTAAATGGGTATTACTCATTACATGGAGTTTTTCTAAAGCTTTCTTGTAAAGTTATCTTGTTCTAATATTATTGTGGGGAAGACTTTTTGAAGTGAAATTCACATAATACAATTAATCATTTTAAAGTATACTATTCAGAGGTATTTAGGGTAAATTCAATAGTGTTTAGTATACTCACAATGTTGTAGAACTACCAAGCTCTTTTTAGTTTCAAAACTTTTTCATCACCCCGTAAAAACACCTCATATCCATTAAGTAACTACTCTCCATTCCCCTCTCCACATCCCCTGTTAACTTTTAATGGGCCTTCTGTATTTATTAATTTGCCTATTCTAGATGATCACATAAAAGGAGTCATATAGTATGTTATATTTGTGTCTGACTTTCACTTACCATGTTTTTGAGGTCGATCCGACTTGTAGCATGCATCAGTACTTAGTTCCCTTTAAGGCTGAGCAATATTCCATTGTTTGTGTACATCACAATTTGTTTAGCCATTTGTCCATTGATGGATATTTGGGTTGTTTCTACTTTTTAGTTATTATGAATAATGCTGCTATAAAAATTGTATACAAACTTCTGTGTGGATATATTTTAATTTCTCTTGAAATATACCTAGAAGTCGAATTGCTGGGTCATATGGTAATTCTGTGTTTAACTTTTTGAAGAACAGCCAAATTTTTCCCAAATGGCTGCCCTGTTACACATTCCCACCAGCAATCTATGAGTGTTTCAATTTCTCCACATCCTTGCCAATACTTGTTATTTTCCATTTCCTTGATTAAAACCATTCTAGTAGGTGTGAAGTGGTATCTCATTGTGGTTTTGATTTGTATTTCCTTAACAAAAATTGATGCTAAATACCTTTTACTGTGCTTATTGGCCATTTATAGATCTCTGGAGAAATAACTATTCAAGTCATTTGCTGATTTTTAAATTGTGTTGCTTGTCTTTTTGTTGTTGAGTTGTAAGAGTTCTTTATACTAGAATCTGGATATTAAGCCATCATCAGATACATAATTTGCAAATATTTTCTCTCATTCTGTTTGTCAAGGCAAAGACTTTTGATCAACAACAGCTAATTTTCTTTAATGTTATAAGTATTTCCAAGTTTTCTGTTTCTTCTTGAATGAACTATTTTTCTATAATAATGTATTTTTATAAATTTAATTCAAAAAATATATTTCCATGCGGTTCCTATTATCCTCCAGTAACACTCTCAATATCTGCTCTATCTGTTGCAACACCTTATCATTCTTAATATTTTCTATTTGTGCATTTTTCCTTGAGTAACACATTTTTGGTTTTGTAAATCTTCTCTTATGTCTTTGTTTTCCATTTCACTATTGTCTGCTCTAATTATATCCTCCCTTCTACTGCCTTTATTTTTCTTCCAGTCTCTTAATTTGAATATTTAACCTATTACTTTCAAACACTATTGTTTTAAAGTAAATATATTTCAAGGCTTAACATTTATCTATGTGTACTACTTTAGCAACATCCTGAAAATTTTAATGTAGTACTTTAATGTCTTAGTCAAAATATTTTGTCACTTCCAATGTGATTTCCCCCTAAGCCCATGAATTACTTAGGACTGCAGTTCTTAGTACACAAACATAGGAGTTTTAAAAATTGTTTTGTTTTGCTTTCTTACTGTTGATTACTAATTTCTTCTAATTGGGTTCAGAGAATGTAGTCTACACAGCATCAGTTCTTTAATAGTTGTTAAAACATCTTTTGTGACATAGTGTAGAGACAATTTTGGAAAACATGCAGTGTCAGAAGACTACATATCCTATTCATTAGGTGCACAGCTTTTTAGGTGGTCAATTAGATCAACATTTCATCTTTCAAAAATTCCATAACTTTACTAATTTTTTACATGCCTGATGTATCAATTTTTGACAGTCATTTAAAATTCTCATAATTTTAGATTTGTAAAATTTGCCTTAAATTCTGACTTAAAAATTACTATTTATTTTATTGAAGTACATAGAATAAAATGCAGAGATCTTACTGTACATCTTGATGAATTTTAATGTGTGTTTACACTCATGAAACCATTGCCCAGATCAAGATATGTTTCATTCTAATTTTTCTCCCTTCACTTAGTTCACTATTTCAATCTTTTTCTTACTGCTTAATCATATCCTATGGTAATAACTTAATTCCATAATGATTAAGGGGAGGTGGGGAATAAACACTTAATTTTTGTACTGAATGAAGCAGGCTTTATTTTTCCTTACAGTTGAAGGTACAGCTGAGGCCTTTTGTCAATCTAAATAACATTTTTCTTGATCTCCCGTTAAAAATGTATTCGAGCCTCTCAATTTATCCTTCATGTATCTGAGCAACGCTCATATTTTTAAAGTATCCTATCTTTCTATTGTGTATTCTGGATGAATTTCTCAATACAATCTACCTTTACTAATTCTCGATTGTGTTCAGTCTAGAATTTACTCCATTTGTTGAGATTTAAAAAGCCTTTATTTTTCGTTTTTAAAGTATTTAATTCATTGTTTTCCAAAGTCATTCATTGTAGTCAAACTGTTTTGTAACATTATTTTATTCACAGTGAATTCATACTGACTTTTTGCTTATCTTCCTTTTTCATTAATAATCATGTGTTTTGCAACTTTGTTTTACAGACCCTTTTCGAATGAGAGTCTTTTTTCTTTTTCTCTCTCTTAATAGTTTGCAATTTTCTCCACCTGGATTCTTGAACCCTTTTTTAGAACTAAGTCTTATAATGGCATGTTGGCATTTTTTTTGTGTGATTATAATTGCAATATAATTTGTGATTTTGTTATTGTGGCTATAACCCCAGCAATCCATAGACCTGCAACTCCATTTAGGATATAGCCTTAGGTTTCCACTGAGCAACATTATTTTCAGCCTCCTTTTACACATAGAGCAGCCCCTCCCTACTCCCTGGCATTAAGTAGTAAACCTGGCTCAGGTTTACTGTAATTTTGTGTGGAACACGTTTTGTTTCCATACCTTGCATGGCCAAAAGCCTCAATCCTGGTGCTTGCTTCCAATCAGAGTATCTAACAGTCCTTTGGCTTGAACCCTTCTCCGTGTTTTACAGAAGGTAGCTTCTGTTTCTGATCAGCAGAGATATTTATTTTTAGTGTGTGTGTGTGTGTGTGTGTGTGTGTACGTATATATTTAAAATATGCATACATATAATATTTTGTGTTTGTAATATGTGCATACAGATAAATATATACATGAACATATATATTTTTTCAGGTAATTTAAGTAAATACATTAAAAATCTCTAATGTATTTGAAATTAAAAATATTTTACAAATAGTTTATATATTAAATTTACTTTATTATCAATAATTTTTTTGAAGTATAAACATACAGAAAAATACAAAAATTAGCTTATAATTCTGACTTGACCCCTATATCATATTTATGTTACATTTTTAGAAAGTAGGCATTACAGATAAAGCTAATACTTGCTTAAATTATGACACCAGGCTGATTTTTTCCTTTATCAACTCTAACAGTAGCCACTATCATGAATTTTGTGTGTGTCCACTCAGTCCACATAAATGTGTATTCATAATGAAATATAGTATTATTTTCCATCTTAAATGTATTTAAGTGGTACCACAACTGGCTGCTTTGCTTCTTGCTTTTTCCCACTTAATTTGGTTTCTAATAGTCATCCTTATTGTTTCTTATCAACATAAATACTTTTAAATTCACTGTTCTATTCCACCATATAAATTTTTTTCTTTTTAATTTACATTGTTTGTTTTTAATGTTTTTATTATTACAATGCCATAATTAATAATCTTGTAGTTGTTTCCTTATGTGGATTTTCTAGCTTCTCTAGGGCATAAACTTTGAAGTAGAATATCTGGATTGTGGAGTATACATACTTGTAACTTTATGATGAGCTGTCTTCTCCAAAATGGCAATAAAAATTTACCCACTCATTAGTGGTATATGAGTGTAGCATATTCCCAATATTGCCCCTGAAACTGTACTATCAGACTCTTAAATTTTACCAATGCTATTGTGGAAAAACGTTGCTTATGTTTGCATTTCTCTAATTAAATTGAAATTAGCATTTTTTTTTCACATGTTGATTATCCATTCAGATTTTCTCTTCTGGAATTGCCTATTGATAGTCTTTGACTAATTTCTGTTGGATTATTTGCTTTGCCTATTCATATGTGTCTATGTGTGTGTATTTATACATATATTTGCATGTATGCAATATATGTGCAATATATATGCAAATATATGTGTATTATGTCATCTTTATTTATTCCATTTCCCCCTAACTATTCCTGAAGCTAATTCTTTATTCTGTATCTTGCAAATATTTCATCCATGTATATTACTTGGTAACACCTTTGTGTGCTTAGCACAATGCTGAACCCAAAACTTGTACTTATATTTTTTTTAGTTAAGAATTGATATGATAGATGTTATTGATGAGATATGTATCCAAGCTAGGCACGGAGGAACCAGTAAGGTGGTTGCTAACTAATTCAGGCATGGATCGATGAAGTTATGGATGTGGCTGGTGGTAATAGGTGTAAAGAAGGGTCAAATTCAAAAACCTTTTAGAAGAAGAGTGGAAACCATGGGAAACAGCTATATTATGTAACAGTTCACAATGTGTGTTTTATGAGTCTTGTACAGGTAGCTGACAATAAGAGCAGATAGTTATTGACACTTCATACTTCTCTAGTCCAAGAATATTTACATGAAAATATCCCACCTAAAACTAGAATGCATGCAGATCTCATATCCAATGTCCCTCAAAAAATTCTATGTATTCCCTTTCCTCAGTTTATAATTACCTGAGAAAAACATTTTGGCAGAAGGACTGGGGAACTCACTATGGAATACGCTTGCTATTATATTGCAGTGACCCTCCTCAAGGTACCTGGCCCCTCTCTCTTTCTTTTCTTTTTTCAAATAGCATGCATCTTCCCTCACCAAATACTGTAAGACTAGCTGTGTTCATTCCCCTTCAGTACTCCTTGTGCTTAGCTCAGTGTTGGAGTTTTTTAATTCAACCTTTGATACAAAGAGTGAAAATATTAACATTTAAAATTTGTCTTAAAGATCTTGTCTATATGGCATATGTTACACTTTTTAAAGAGAAATTAGGTTAATGCATAAATACAAATTACTGAATTTCCACTTCATGATAGTGAACTTTATGAATTCCTATTTTACATTAAGTTTTAGGCCTTTCTAATGAGAGTTGAAAAAACATAAGTTGCATTTGCTGTTCTGCTTTCTGTAACTCTATTCATGCTCTTTCCATCATCCTCATTTTTCATTTTATAAATGCAGGAGCACCAAATATGCACTGACTACAGGCTAAACACTGTGCTAGATTTAAGAAACACTGGTAGGCCCTGGATGTTGACACACATATGGACAAAAAAGTTATTTTCCATGAATTCAGCAGGTTGGCAGTAAATTTTTGCAGTAAACACCTGGAAGAACAGAATCTCTGAAAGGAGCAAGGACCACATGTCTAAAAGACCAATGAATGCTTTAGATGAGATACGTAAGGTTTAGCTATTTTAATTTGCTTTATTGCCTAATGTATGGAGTTTAACAAACAACCAACAAAGAGGACAACAAACCATGAAAGGACATTTTATAAACAACCTTCATACTACTGTATATATACTTAAGTGTAGGCTAACACACACAGAGAGCAATTCCATAAGTGTTCGAACCTGGACCCAGGAATAAGCCAACCGGAACTGCAGAAGAAAAACAAAGAGAATAAAAATATAGAAAATATTTCAAGCTTCTCCCTTTGTTTTTGGCCAGAGGAAACAAATTAATAAACAATCCAAAATGTGTACTTTTTATCAATCTGTAAGTTTCTATCTGCACCTGAAAATGAATGGACAAGAAACATTTTAAAACTGTAATTTTTAATTGGCACTGTGGTAAGAAGATGGGTGGCCCCCCAAAATGTCCACGTCTTAATCTCCAGAACCTGTAAATATGTTTGTTGTATTACATGTCAAATGGGACTTTGCAGATGTGATGAGATTACAGACCATAAAATAATGAGATGATCCTGGATTATCCAGGTAGCCCCAATCTAATCAGATGCTCCTTAAAACAGAGAACTTTCTCTGGTTGGAAGCAGAAAAGACACGCAGCACAAGAGGCAGAAACATTAGGTGGCAGAGGGAGGAATCAGAATAGAATCCAAATGTGAGAAGGATTCAACATGCTTTTTGCTGACTTTAACAAGTAAGGGCCACATGCTAGGCCTAAAGAGAAGCTTCTAAAAGCTAAGTGTGAGAGTCAGTCCTCTGAGAGCCAGCAAAAGAGTGAGGACCTTAGTCCTAATCGGCAAGAAGCTGAATTCTGCCTACAACCTGGATGAGTTTGGAAGGGGTTAATTCCTGGAGTCTTTTGATAACAGCCCGCTGGGCAACACCTTAATTTTGACCTTGTGAAACATGGAGCAGAGAGAGACTAGTGGGATAACAAGTTTGTGTTGTTTTAAGCTGCCACTATAGATACCAATTCATCGGTATTTCCAAGGCATCTAGTTTGATTTAGTTCCAAAAATACAATTTTATGTCAATTTTTGGACATAATCCATTTTAATATACTTATAAATCCATTTGCTGTAGTGGTAAAGGCTTACTGAATGTCTGTGTCCCTAGACAAACTCATAATGCCTCAATTTAATCTATATCATGCCTTAATTGCAGCACTCCTAATTTTAACCATATCTAATCATTGTATGTATCATTATTTCTGTCAATAAATTCAGACCAAGTCTCAATACGTCTTTTTCTTTAAGGAGCCACAGTTCTTTTGAAAGAGGCATTGGAGACCATGGGTCCTTGTGAAGAGTCTGCTGGGGTATGAAAAGAACAATAAATGAGGTATTTACTTCTGCATGATAAATTTATTCCCTTGATAGTTATTAATCAGGTAATTATTGACCAAGTACCTATTGTGTGCTAGGAATTATTTTAGGGACTGCAGAAACAAAGAGGTAATAAATATCCTGTTCACAGTCACTGCCCTCATGGAAGTTATAGTCTGGATGAGAGACAAAGAATAAAAGCCTAGGAGAAGGAATTTATGAGTCTCGGGATTGCTCAAGGTTTCTCAGAGGAGGTGACTATTGGATTTATAGTGAAGGTTGAAAGAGGAATGACTCATGGATAAAGAATACTTGGATTTGTTCCAATGAAGGTGTAGCAAATGTTCAAAGACAAGCATGAGAGAGGTGCTTCAACTAGCTCAAGGCTTACAACCTGCAGATCCGTGTTTGTATGCCAGGAGGAAGCGGTGGAGAAAAGAATGGATTTGTAGGAAGATGCCAAATCACGAAGAGTTTTGTGTGTTTTGGAAAAGTCCTGGTAGAAGTTTTGAAATTTATAAGCTGAGTTCTCAGAAAGTGAAGATTCTTTATGTCCTTATGTATGCACATATACTTATGTTTGTATTTAATCATATGCATGTGTTAGTGTGCAGAGTAGATGCTCAGTACATTTTGAATGAATGATTGGAACAAAAATAAAACAAAGTATAAAGCAAAGAGGGAAAAGGAAGAGGACAAAGTTAAGAACTGGAACCTGGATCTGAAAGGAAGAAGTATTTCCTGAACTAGAGAAGCAATTCAGAGATAAATGAGATTAGAAGCAGACTTTGATTATGTAGACCTAGTACAAACCAAAAGAGGAAAGATCCAAAGTGAATCATGAGAACTGGTTCTATATTTATTGTTTCCTGACATGGGCACAAAAATGTATGTAATCTCAGGGAATGAAAGCCGCTTGTGACCATACTCAGTAAATTTATAAAGGTATATTAAGTGTTCATATTAGACTCATTTAATTTTTTTCTTTTTTTTTTAGGAATTTGGCATTGATGTAAATTGCCATTCTGTAGGCAACAATAGAAAATTAAGTCAATACTCAATCTTTTAAAACTGGTAGGCAACCACCTCATTTGCAAATATGGTAAAGTTTTATGACTTTGTTTGAATGTAAAGCTTGGCTCCAATTTATTTTAACACTTAAGTTAGATTTAGTAAGCCAGAAAATTGAACTATAGCTGAACAAAGTTAAACTGTCCAAATATGATGATGATTACCATCTGACCTAAAAGAGCAAACTAAAAATAAAAATTATGGCCAGTCGGGACAGACGGCTTTTGCAAAAGTAACTTCTCTTCTTATCATTCCAAAAGCAACTATTTCTTAGTGGAAAACCTGCCATTTTCCCCCTTGGGGAGGGAGGGTTCTATAAATGTGGTGTATTACCTCAGTCTAACATTCCTGGAAAACAAAGGAGCTTTTTGTTCTCTGAACCCAAATATGACTACCTCTTTTTTGCATCAAGCCCTAAAACAGCAAGAGTTTAGACAATGGGCAGAGCAGACCCAATGACCTTGCCTTAGAGACTTGCAAATTTAGTTTTGAAAGAGTCTATGGAAAGGTTTTTGGTATTAAAAAATATGTTGATTTTTGCTTCCCAATATGTAGAAAGGTAGAGGTGACTCTTTACCCGCTATGCTCCAGCATTTCCTAAAGATAGCTCCTGCCCGCTCATCTTAGTGTGATCTCTGCCACCAAGGGTGGGTACTGATCTGAAAGAGTAACTAAGTTGCCTCAGGTTCAGCAACCAAAAGCCATCCCACACCACTCTTCTTTTTTCAAAAATATGTCATTTATAAAAACATATTCTCTTTTAAATTTGGAATGAACTTGAGAGTGAGTAAAGGACTAGTAGGAAGGAGAGCAATTGGGGTTTGGTTGATGGTAAATTGTAACATTCAAGGAAATGGGGCAACCAACCATCTTCTCTATAAAGCTATTTTGCTGATATTATGATGCCAACATGTCTTTGGGCATTCTGACTTTCTAATAACCATACTTATGGAAATGACATGGCATTTCTTTCTGAGTTTTTTATCCATGCTCCATTCCTAAAGTTGGATTCTTGGCTTTCTTTTATTCTGAGTGAACTTGGAGCTTCACCTCTCTGAGCCTCCATTTCTTTAATTGAAAAAAAAGTGAAAAAAAGAAATGTCTCAGATGTTTTCCAGCTCTGTGAGTTTTTATCTAACTGTAATTCTTATAACTGAGTGTAAGTCCAGGGAAAGGAAATCCCAGGGCAAAATACCTCTAAAAACTGAAATCAGTCAAAGGGAGAAATAAAGTTTAAAATTCGTTTATTGCTTACAAACTGCAGTCCGGTCCCTTCTCTCTTTCCTGTGCCAGCAGAAGCAAAACTGGCTGCCCCCCTCACCTCTCAGGTACAGATAAGCTCTTCATCGGCCAGGTAATTACCCAGTGATAGGGAGACGATACAAATGCACTAAAGCCATACTTCTTTCCACCTCTGAACACCTATTGATATGCAGATGTACTAAAGCCAGGTGAGATATTCTGGAAATATTACAATTTTACCCAGCACTGAGATTCAAGTACTGAACAAAAAATTTTTAGAACAGGATCAAACTTTGTACTTTCCTGCCTGCCTGCCCTCCTAATGGCATATATTTACTAGGTGTCAGACATTGTATAGTCTCTTTCCTTCTCTTGCTTTAAATTTTTTTTTAATTGAAATATCATCGACGTACAATCTTACATTGGTTTCAAGTATACAACACAGGGTTCAAGAGTTTCTCATATTATTAAGTCCTCACCCCCACCAGTGCAGTTACTACCTGTCAACATAGATGATGTTACAGAATCACTGACTATATTCTCCATCCTGTGACCACTTATATTATGATTGAGGATTTTTTTGCTTCTTTATCTCTCTCACCCTCCCCACCCACTCACCCTAACCCCTCCCACATGGTAACCACCAGTCACTTTTCAGTGTCTATGAGTCTACTGCTGTTTTGTTCATTCTCTTTTGCTTTGTTTTTTTTTAATTAAAGTGTCATTGATATACAATCTTATGGAGGTTTCACATGAACAACACTGTGGTTTCAGCATTCACCCATATTATCAAGTCCTCACTCCCCCTATGGCAGTCACTGTCCATCAGCATAGTAAGATGCTATAGAGTCATTACTTGCTTTCTCCATGTTGTACTACCTTCCCTGTGACATACCTATATTGTGATTGGGAATTATAGTGCCCCTTAATACCCTTCTCCCTCCCTCCCCACCCACCCTCCCCAACCCCTTCCCTTTGGTAACCACTAGTCCCTTCTTGGAGTCTGTGAGTCTGCTGCTATTTTGTTCCTTCAGTTTTGCTTTGTTTTTATACTCCACAAATGAGTGAAGTCATTTGATACTTGTCCTTTTCCACCTGGCTTATTTCACTGAGCATAATAACCTCTGGTCCATCCATGTTGCTGCAAATGGTAGGATTTCTTTTCTTTTTATGGCTGAATAATATTCCATTGTGTATATGTACCACCTCTTCTTTATCCATTCATCTACTGATGGACACTTAGGTTGCTTCCATATCTTGGCTGTTGTAAACAGTGCTATGATAAACATAGGGATGCATATGTCTTTTTGAATCTGGGATCTTGTTTTCTTTGAGTAAATTCCTAGGAGTGGAATTCCTGCGTCAAATGGTATTTATATTAGTTTTTTGAGGAACCTCCATATTGCTTTCCACAATGGTTGAACCAGTTTACATTCCCAACAACAGTGTAGAAGGGTCTCCTTTCTCCATATCCTTGCCAGCATTTGTTGTTTCTTGTCTTTTGGATGTTGGCCATCCTGACTGATGTGAGGTGATACCTCGCTGTGGTTTTAATTTGCATTTCCCTAATGATTAGCGATGTGGAGCATCTTTGCATGTGCCTGTTGGCCATCTGAATTTTTCTTTGGAGAAGTGTCTGTTGAGATCCTCCACTCATTTTTTAACTGAATTTTTTGTTTTCTGGGTGTTGAGACATGTGAGTTCTTTATATATTTTGGATGTTGACCTCTTATCAGATAAGTAGTTTACAAATATATTCTCCCATACTGTAGGATGCCTTTTTGTTCTGCTAATGGTGTCCTTTTCTGTACAGAAACTTTTTAGCTTGATGTAGTCCCACTTGTTCATTTTTGCTTTGGTTTTCCTTGCCCCAGGAGATGTGGTCAGGAAAAAGTTGCTCATATTTATATTCAAGAGATTTGTGCCTATGTTTTCTTCTATGAGCATTTTGGTTTCATGACTTACATTCAGGTCTTTGATCCATTTTGAGTCTACCTTTGTGTACGGGGTTAGACATTAATATAGTTTCATTCTCTTACATGTAGCTGTCCAGTTTTGCTGACACCAGTTGTTGAAGAGGCTGTCTTTTCCCCATTGTATCTCCATGGCTCCTTTATCATATATTAATGTAGCATATATGTGTGGGTTTACATCTAGGCTCTCTATTCTGTTCCATTGATCTATGCCTCTGTTCTTGTGTTAGTATCAAATTATTTTGATTACTGTAGCTTTGTAGCAGAGCTTGGAGTTGGGGAGTGTAATCCCCCCAGCTTTGTTCTTCCTTCTCAGGATTGCTTTGGCTATTCAGGGTCTTTTGTGGCTCCATATGAATTTTACAACTGTTTGTTCTATTTCTTTGAAGAATGCTGTTGGTATTTTGATAGGGAGTGCATTGAATCTGTAGATTGCTTTAGGCAGGATGGCCATTTTGACAATATTAATTCTTCCTATCCATGAGCATGCGTAGTATTTCCATTTATTGGTTTCTTCTTTAATTTCTCTCATGAGTGTCCTTTGTTTTTATATTCCACAAATAAGAGAAATCATATGGTATTTGTCTTTCTCCACCTGGCTTATTTCACTTAGCATAATATCCTCTAGGTCCATCCATGTTGTCACAAATGGCAGGATTTCTTTGTTTTTTATGGCTGAATAAGATTGTTTATATGTGCCACATCTTCTTTAACCATTCATCTACTGATGGACACTTTGGTTGCTCCATATCTTGGCTATTGTAAATAATGCAGCAGTAAACATAGGGGTGCATATATGATTTTGAATCTGGGTTTTTTTTTCCTTCTGGTAAATTCCTTGAAGTGGAATTACTGGGTCAAATGGTATTTTTATTTTTAGTTTTTTGAGGAACCTCCATGCTGCTTTCCACAGTGGCTGTACTCATTTATATTCCCACCAACAGTGTAGGAGGGTTCCTATTTCTCCTGCTTTAAATTTTATGCCACATGTATTTTTAGTTTGCTAGGACTGCTGTATCAAAATACCACCAACTGGGTGGCTTAAACAGTGTAAACTAAGTTTATTACTGCTGTGGAGGCTAGAACTCTGAGTCAAGGAATTGGCAGAATTGGTTTCTTCTGAGGCCTCTCTCCTTGGCTAGTAGGTGGCCATCTTTCCCAGTTGTCTTCACATGGTCTTTCCTCTGTACATGTCTGTGTCCTAATGTCCTCTTCTTATAAAGATACCAGCCATGCTGGATTAGAGCCCATCCTAATTACCTCACCTAATTACCTCTTTAAAGACTTTATCCACAAATATGGTCACATTCTGAGGTACTTGACATCAAAACTTCAATATAAGTATTGGGAATATACAGTTCACCCCTTAATCCCTTAATACCACATATAGATTCTATACTTTGTTTCTTTTTATATATATTGAAGTGTCTTAGCTGGGTCCAAACTGAAAACTGTTCATAAAAATAGTTGAGCTGTCAACTCCCGGGAAAATTTGCTTGAATGTGATATGTATAGGGACTTTTGTAAATGGTGCTGATGTAGAAAATGTGTACAGGAATGTCTAAGAAGGAGAAACGTAGATAAAAAAGAAACACGGTGGGAAAAGATAAACTTTTAACCCTGTCCTCAGTCCTGATCAAGTATTCTTGAGCCTATAATAAGAAAGTTTGGGGCTAAAACTGTTGTAAGGATTAGATAACTTCCTCTCTTTTTGAAACCATGGAGATAAAATGCAACATATTCCTGGAGAAGTAGTGTTTCTTCTTCACAGCATCCCCTACACCCAACCTGACCACTCTGTCATAGACCTTTGGACAACTTTGGTAAACTTGAGACTTCGTATAGCACCATCAGCAAATTGCTATGCATTGTTGAGATGGAGAGGGGGAATTGGAAGAAGAGGCAGTGTTAAGGCTACTGGATCAAGAGACCACCGTGCAAAAAAATGGAAACAGTCTGAAATCTGAGGCAGATTTCCCTATAAGGAAATGGGGTTGAAGTCATTTTTTAAATAGTGTCTATGAAGAAGCATGGAGTGTTGGGCATTTATGTTAAAGAACCATCATTTATACTCACCAACTGGTAAAACTGGCCATTTGGGTCACAGTTATTAATAATCTTCTGCTTCAACTATTTTACTCTTTTTCTTTCATATTAAAAATGAGATGAAAGATCTGTTATCTCCAAATTCTATGGAGCTACCAACAAATAGACAATACATTTGGGTAATTTTGGATATTTGGGTAATTCCACTCATTCAATGCTTTCCTTCAGGTATTTATTACAGAAGAATAAATTGAAATCCTATCACATCATAGAGTCTCTGCTTCCTAGTTTTCAGAATGTATAGATACATTTTGATGTTAGTAGTTTCCTTTAGAAGGGGGAGAGATATTTAGATATTTGGGAATTTCTAGAAACTACCTTTAAATTGATTAGTATAGAAGAAAAAGTCTTAGTTACTTCGTTTCTAGTCACTGAAAATCAGGAGGTGGTATAACAAATCATAGCATTTGTCATGACATCTTAACCTTCAACTAAACAGCAGCAAATTGAGACTTAGACATAGGATTTCCTGTTGGATTTCCTGATTGGCAATTAATTTATGATGTAACAGATGCATTTTTAGTCCATACACATAGATTGAAACTCAGAGTTGGACAGTTCTATGAAGGAAGACTTATGGGATGAAGAAATTTTATTAAATCTTCATGTTAAATATCCTGTAGTGATCTCAAAGGAGTATCAGATGAAGGATATCTTTTGTTCCATGTTCTGTGGTGCATAGTGTTTTTGTGTTCACCAGACACCAGTGGAAAGTAAATGAAAGCTGCTAAATTTTAAACAGATAGGGCTTGATGTAAAGTTTTGCATGTTACAAATACATTATTGAGTAGTATGACTTTAGAAATTTGATGAGGGAAGATATTTTCTACAAAATGATAATGAGTTCTGTTATTGGAGATGTTAGCATAGTCCCATTTTTCTACATAAGAAGAAAATATGGAGTATCTTTTCATCTTTCACATCTTTTTGTAATAAGATGCCAAAGGAATTGACTAAATATATATAATCTGCATATACAGTCCATCTGAAAAAAGGTTCAGATTTTTCTCAAGAAATGAGAGTTTTAACAAAGTGAGTGATTTCAGAAGTCAAAGTTTGATGAGTCTGGGAGTTGTAAGAACTTTCCAAGATTGAATGTATAACCACAGATTAGGATGTTTTAAAATTGAAAACTAATTTGTGTTAGAGTGACTTATGGATGCTAGACTTAAATAAGTAGAATAAATTTTAGTATTTGTTTTGAGTGAGATTGAGTATATTGGACAGGGAGACCAGCATTGTCTGGAATGGTTTTATAGAGTCAGCTCCTTATTATGGAATAAGAACTAGAAAGAACTAGAGATATTGAACCATTAGGGTAAATTAAGAAATCATAATTAATGAAAAAACTATTTCAGATCAAAGAGATTTCATTAGGAACAATAGAGTTTTGAGTAGTATATACTCAAGTAACTGACGCTTTCATTAGCTAGACCATAATAGACTACTACATACATTAGAATTTTTCCAGATTTTTTTTTAGTGTGGTTCTTTCCATATTCACTGTTCTGAACATACTTAAATTCTTTAATCTTTAGTTTATGTCCTTCAATTCTGGATATTTTCTTCTTTTGTTTCTGATCATTTACACCTTATCATTTTCTCTTTCGATTTCTATTAGTTTGCATGCTAATCCTCTAATTTTCATATCTTTTATATTCTAATATTCCTCTTCTTTGCATTTTAGTACTACTTTCTGGGTGATCCTTTTACCTTATTTTACTACATTTTTTACTTTTTAAAAAAAGTTTCAACTGTTTGACTTTGTTTTGAGAGTTCTGTCTGGTTTTACTTTTCTTCTTTTTGTAACATATGTCTTTACTATAAGGTTGCCACATCATCTTAACTCTCTGAAGGTATTAAATAATGACTTATTGAAATATTGTTTCTCAGCACTGTCTATTTCATCTAGGTTCCTTTTGTTAGACTGGTTTCATTTGCTTTCACCTTTCTCTTCCATACTTTGGTTTTCCTTGAATATGTGTATATTTGTCTTCAAAAGAGTGAGGAACTGATTGGAGTTCTGCAAGCCTGGGTATGGCATGCCAACTGGTGAGCTTCCTTTAAAACATCCGGATGAAAAACTGATATTGTCATTTCACATGCTGCAACTGTCAGTGTCTGCTTATCAATTTTCTGGCTTCTCTAAGCTGCCTGGGGGCTGTGAGCTTCACTGCTGATGCTCAGGAGGCAAGTTGGACAAAGAGGTTGGGGTCTCACTAGTTAATATGCAGATTTACACTTAATCCCTTCATCTTCAGTCTAGGGTTTCATCCTGCCCGTCTTTGTGCTTGGTGTTTCAGTTTCAGGAGCCTCACTGGCTGTATTTCTGTGAAACAAATCCTCCAGGCTTCCAGGATTGCAGAAGGGAAGCCGCCATCTCATGCTGCTGGTTAGAGTGGAAACCTGAGGCCTAGTAACTCCATAAATGGGCTCTCAGATCCCTATATTCGGCCTCCTGCCTGACCTCCACTTTTTGCTGTTCTCCATGCTCCTACTGTTGAGCCTCGCTTGAAATCCTATGAGGTGAATTGGTTTGCTTTTCATCATTATCTCTGCCTCCTCCACCACACACAGGTACTTGAATTTGACCTTTCCTCTCTCTGCTAAGATTTTCATAAATCCTCTATTTTCTTTCTTTAAATATAATATTTTAGGATTGTAAATATCTTGGAGTTTGATTACACCTGGGGTTTATAGATCTGTTTCTTTAACACTTGTTTGGTTATGATTTTCAGCAGAAGAACAGAATGGAAGTAAAGGATTAATCAACACCTTCTTGAAGGTATTAAATAACAACTTATTGAAATATCGTTTTTCCTTCTTGAAGCTGGAAATCGAATGCAATTCTTCATAATTCTGAATATAAAATAATAGACATATTTGGGGAAAGTATATATGAGTTTAAGAGTAGGATATTTTAATGTAGCCAGCTCATTTTATTGGTTATTAAATAATAAGTTAATGTTTTTAAATTGTTCTGAAAATCCAGACATGATTTTTTATTTTTGACCTGGGTGTTGTATTTCTCTCTGTTCTTTGATTTTATATTAAAAATGGAAACATTCTGAGTCCTAATAACAGAACTTCCATATTTCAGTAATCACATCACAGACATGTCCTATTCTTCACAAACTTCTGCTCTATGTAAGCTTTTGGAGCTGCCTCTCCTCACTTACCCTCAGTAGATGATGTCGTGCTCCTTTCATCTTATTGTAGTGAGAGAAGGGTCCTTTCTCCTATCTGGGACTCATGCCTCTGTCTGGATCCTGGATTTCATCCTTCTCTGCTTCCTCACAGCTCTGTTCCTTTTGTATTACTCTTTTTCTACTGTCACTCTCTATTACCTCCTTCTTATCAACCTTTTAATATGCTGTAAGTCTCTATCTTGAAGGAAAACCACCTCTCAGAATTCCACATTTCCCTCCAATGAAGGAACTCACGTTTCTCCTCACCATCACAAAAACAACCTTTGAGTTTTCTACAATCATTCTTTCTACTCACTCACTTCTCACTTACTCCTGAACATATTGCAGTCTGGCTTCATACTTATCACTCTTACAGAAACTATTCTTATTGAAATTAAAAAATTAAAAAAAAAACAGTTCCCCTGTGGCAGAACACAATGGACATTCTTTAGCCCTTACAGTAGTTAACTACTCTTCAGCATTTAGTGTCGTTGATCGATCCTTTATTCCAGAAATACTCTTCCTTTGGTCATGATAACAGCATCATTCAAGATGGGTTAGCTTATGTTAAAATAAAAACATCCTCTATATCCATAGTGTAGACTTGGGTCTCTGATCTGCCTTGTCCTACCGCAGTGTGATAGAGCAAACATTATCTGGAACACGACCAATTGTTATAGCAAAGGGAGAAAGAGAGCATGGCAAATCAGCTACTAGCCCTTACACTCCCAGTAAGCAATCAACATATTTCATTGGCGAAGTTATATGACCCCGCTTATCTCCAAGGGAGCAGAGAAGTGCAAGCTTACTAAGTGCTTATGGGGAGTAATTTGGGAAAAGAACTACAGAGAACCATTACCAGTTTTTATCACTAAACTGACTAAAATGTTCAAATCTAAGAAAGTAATGTAAACCAAACTACACAATATTTGGAAATTTCAGCTGTTATACCAACTGAATGAATCAATCATGATTGAATGATAGCCACATATATCAGGAATAAGTGTGGCTAAAATAAGTACATAGATTGTACTGAAATCTAAATATATAAACCCATTCATGTATTCAACAAATACTAAGTGTTTATTCTATTTTCACTAAGTAGTTATGTATACTTGGCACAGTGCTCAGTGATGGAAATCTAACCATATGCTGGATATGAGGAAATATTCTCTAAGTTATGATTCTTGGTTGTGGACTCTATTCATCAATTGATTCCTTTACATTTGTAAAAGTGAATCTGAAAATATATTGTTGCCTACAAGATAGAAATTTGAATATTGGCAGGCCTGAAACAGATTTTAAGAAAAGAAAATAGAGCTCTTTTAGTTCAACTGCTTCATAGACTATACCAGTCAATTAAATACATTCTGGCTTTTAGAGGTGAGTAGGATATTTCTCAAGGTTGTTACCTACATCAAACTTTTCCTTCAAATTAGAAATCATATAGTCTCAAACAAAACAAAAAACAAAACAAAACAGTTGGCAATTTTCAGAGGGGCTACAATTTTCAGTTGGAAAGAACTTTCTGGTGAAGTTCTTGATATTTTTTAATCATCTAATTTAATCATTTAATAATTTTTAATTATCATTTTGATCATTAAAAAAATGTCACCAGGTAAACATTTACAAGAGTGGGGCTTCAGAATGGCCAGGCTTGCATTCCAGCTGATCTGTGTTTGGGGCAGCTCCCTGAAATTCTACACCAATTCCAAGTAATAGGTGGTATCTGGAACTGTAAACACAAATGCTGAGAGACCCCACTCCACTTCTACTTCTTTTATACACTTGCTGTTTTTCTAACAGGAAAGGGTGTGTGAAATGTGCAGCCCCAACCATCAAGAGCAGAGAGCACTCCAATTGTAAAAGTTGTTAAAAGTTCCTATTTTTTCAAGAAAATCACAAAACTTTTCAGGTGCTTCTTGAGAACATGCTGAGATGGAAAGAAAGTTAGACGAAAGATAATGATAGCGAGCAGACACTAACTCAGAAGCCTGGTTGAAAAATACTTTTGAAGGTGGAAAAAAACATGCTAGCACTTCCCCAATCTGGCCAAATTCATTTTAGCTTAGGCAGCTGTTTCCTACTGAGTCAGTGCACTATAGGAGGCAGAGACATCCAGCACTTCTGTAATAGGTCAAAGAAAAGAATGTGGACTGGAGGAAAAGAGTGTGAGGCTCACCATGGCCGGTCAGTGCTGCTCCAAGGACCACTGTACATGGACACCTTAAAGGGTAGCTGGTTTTTATCTCAAGTGTAGGACAAATATGTATGACTCAATTTACATGGATACGAATTCATTTAAACAGGTCTGCATTTGATTACTTTCTGAAGGTTCATGATTATTTTAGTTGGATCTTTGTGACTGCAGGTGCTCTTGAAATGTGGGACATTTTTAAAACGCAGCACTGACACTTATTAAATCAAAAGGGTAAACTGTGTTATAAGTCATATATACATCATCAAGAAATGCAATTGTAATCAAGGTATTGTATGGTTGTGATGCTAAACTGGCATACGTTCATCAGTGTGCCATCTCATCTACTTTGGATGAGATTTTCTGAGAAGTCCCACATAGACATTCTAAGCCAAAAAGTCTAGTCAGCTAAGGTAGAATAAGGGGAGGTCTGGCTAACTTCCCTGCCAAGAGAAGCCCACCATCTCACATTTGTCCTTTATTCACATCTATCCTAGCTCTCATTTTATATAGCTCTTTCATAGACCATCAGAGTTGACTCAAGGGAACCAGAGGGAAGTAGTAAATGTCCCACCTAGACCTACTTCCTTGATTATTCATTTTTTGGGGGGAAAGTGCAAAGCATGATCTCCTGCTGAGACTTGGCCCATGATAAGTAGAAGAAAATGTCCATATTAAGAAAGGGAGAGTCGTTGCAAAGTCCAAGTTAAATATGGTGTCCTTCCTCTCCTCAGGTTCCTGTATGTGGATATGCATGCTCGACAGGAAGATTAAAACATCCCTGGTTTCATTGGCTTAATTTGGCTCATGTGAACACAGTTTCTCTTCTCAGTGTGATTGCTTCTCTGGCCAGGTTACAATGATCTCACAGTGGAAATTTTCAACATTAAATTGTGCATGTGTGAAATATTCGAGATCTGATTTTTTTTGTTTATTTTAAGGAAAAATATGAACATGAAATAAAATACTAGCAGTTCTATTAACACTTTGAACTGAATCATACATGTAATGTAAATGATATAGAATTTCATCAAATACAGCCCTGATTACAAAGTTTACACTCTGTACCAATTTGTGCACCCAAGAGGGCATTCCTATAGAGTGGACATTTAAAATGTGACTGGCCATACATTCTGTCTACAAACTGAGTGTTCAGACAAAGTCAATTCAAGATGTATTTCCAATGGTTCAAGTAAAAAAATGTTTCCAATTTTTCAATTCAATAAACACACAGTATGTACTTTAAGAATGTGAACAACTTTGGGGTTAAGACAGACTGCTACTGCTAACTACTTTTGAAACTTTAGGCAAGTTATTTTGCCTCCTCTGCCTCATTTTCTTTTTCTATAAAAGAGAGATAATGTAACTACCTAGATGTACTGCAAGGAGCAAATGAGTTAACGAACATAAGAGGTGCTTACAGCAAGGGCCTAGCACAGTTCAGGCTCCACAGGTTTTGGCTGTTGTTGCTGTTGGCCTACGGAAAGCACCACCCCAGTTGCTGTAGGGCAAACGAAGGTGGACGGGCAATAGTCCTTGCCTTCAAGGTGCAGAAAACTGAGAGGTGCACAGTGAATTGTCATTCAACTCTGGCTGCAAGGAGAACTCTCACAGATACAGAATGCAGTTGCAGTGCACAGGAAGGGCAGGTTTATGAGAAGGGCTGCATTTGATTTGGGTCTTAAATGGTGGATAGGATTTTGACAGAAAGAGAAAAAGGGAACCATCAAACCTAGGCAGAGGAAACAAGATAAACTCACAAAGATAGGAGATAGAGGGACAGCACCCATTTCAAGTTGCCTAAGCTGTAGCATACAGTACCAACGCAGCTGACACTCTTTCTGGTGCCCAGGGGCAGTTGTCACTAATCTGTTTCAGTGTTCCTTCCTGCTGAGCCTGACTTGCCTCAGAATCCTTCTTAACACTGGGCTCAAGGAACAACTTCACCAATTTTTATCTCTTAACCATTTTGGCTTGGGTAATGAATCTGTTAAGCCACTGAAGGTTTGTGAAAGCTTAGCAGTGGGTGGTGAGTGTAGTAATAGATAAAGTTGAAAAAATAAAAATAATGATTACCATATATTGAATATTCATTATATACATTCATATATGTTATCTAATTAAATTACCACATCAAATATGTAAGGCAGGTATTTTTCTTTCCATTTTATAGGTAAAGAATCTGAGACTGAGGAAGTGTAAGAACCACTTCCAATATCAATAAACTAGAAATTGGTAGAGTCAGAACTTAAACCAGGGGTTTCAAAATCTAAAAGCTGTATTTTTTATCACATTACAATGTTGGATATCCTTTAAATAACAAGGAGTTAAGCTGAAGTTAATTTGAGCCAGCCCTTCATTTCATGTTAAAATTTTTAAAAATCTGTTCTGCATGTAGAGGGACGCTATTGAACACTTCTGAACAGAGGAATAGCTTGATTGGCTTTGTACTTTAGAAACAAAACTCTGGTGGCAGGATGAGAAATATATTGGAAATAAGGATATTACAGATGGAATAATCAATTTGTTGGGAGAAGAATGGGGATATGAATGGAAAAGAGGTAGTGAATCAAATTATAGCTTCAAAATAAAATTCCTAAGACTTAATGCACAGAAAGAGGTAACATTTCTGGAATTTTGAGTATGGCAATTTGACAACTGATAATGTGAATTAAGCTTGAGATATTGGTGAAATATGTAAATGGGGATTTTCTATATGACTGATTCTTCCTTTCTCTCTTCCTCTTTTTCTCTTTCTTGGTATAGATAACATTTAATGTGTTAAGTTTTATTCTTCTAGCCAAAATATCACGGGCATCTGGACAAATGAAACTAAATATCTTAGGCTATATCAAGAATGGCACATTTCTCAATAATATAATAGTAAAGAGAGAGAGAGAGAGAGAGTGTGTTGTGTGTGTGTGTGGGAAAGAGACGGAGGGAGAGAAAGAGAAGGAATGGAGTTATAGGACTTAGTTAAAAGAACTATTTCATATTATCAAAGAAAGACTCCAAATTTCTCATTAAATCACTTCTTTATAAGCAACAAGGTAGATTTATTATGTCGTTGTCATTATTCCATGGTAGAGAATCCTTGCCCAGTCAGAAATAAACTCAGTGCCAGGGCTCTCAGCAGTCTGACCTACTTAGCTAGGATTTTATTCAGTTTGTAGGAGGATTCTGCTGAGAAGGTGTCAAATGGTAGCTTTTGAGGCCAACAGGCGGCAGAATGCTCAGTGTTATCCGTAAGCATGCAGGTTAGTGGAGCTCAATTCACCTTTTCATTTAACCGTATCGGAACCCCTTTGACTCAGAACAGCATGGGAAAGTGTGAAAGGTGTTTATGTCTTCATTCCACCTTTAAACATCAGTTAGAATTTGTATTGAAGTGGCACCCAGGAACTTTATCATTCTACATGATATTTCTGTGTAGCTGGTAGATAATACATGGATAGTCTTATAGCAATTTACTTTAGTAAAGTAGTCAACGCAGATGAGGAAATATGAAAATGAGAGCATCATATGCTACAAACAAAAGTGGCAAATAGATGGTGAGAAAAAATACCCATCAATTCTTACACTAAAATTAAAATGTAGTCATTAATAAACTTAGTTTTTATGTTACAAATACTAGAATTCTTAACAACTAAAGACAACATTTTGCATTAAAATAATGACAATCTTTTATAATTCAGTGAGAATAAAAAATGATTTGTCTTCTTCACAGGTAGCTGTTAAACAGCCAGTGGACCTTGGGGTAAAATACTTACAAAAGGTTTAACATGTTTATAGGCATTTATGGCTGACAGTAAGGAACATGCTCACTATTCTTAAGGAATTTAGAAAGTGATAAATTCATGGGATATATACAGTAATCATGAATACATTCATATAGAACAGTAGTTAAAGGGATTTGGAGATGGAGGCAAATTGCTTATTTAAGGTGATGAAAGTATTCACTAGAAAGAAAAAGCTCTCCTGAAAAGAGCAGGTCCTGATCTTTAAGCTAAAGGAGAATTAAAGAAAGGGGTTAGCAATTCACCTCCTAAAGGACTAAGGTTTGGAAATTGACAAGTGCTCTTAGTGTATTAAATATCTGTGTGATATCACCATAACTTTAACAGAAATGTCTTTAGGTTTGAAAATTTAAGCAAATTAATGGCTGAAGATTGAGAAAAATGTGTTTGGCAATAGTTTTATGAACATCTGTCTTCAGAAGAATATGATTACTGATTCAAAATTGCAGGGAAAAAGTGACAAATAATCAGGCTCTTGGCTGTAACTTTCACATTTGGGTTGAGAGCCAGCTTCCTCAGAAACCCGCCTGGCCGTTCCCTCTCCCTCCATGTCCTTGGCACACAGAGCAGCTGCTTGTCTCCAGAGTCCAGCTGTGAGGAATCTAAGGGAGCCTTCTCCAGGGGTGCCAGCCCCAGGAATGCTCTCCATGCAGATTTCTCCCAGAATCTCAATGTGGCAAAGCCTGCCATGGCACCATCTTTTTATTTAGACTTTGCCGCAAATGTAAAAATATTTGGCATACTCCTGCCACCTTTGCTGCTATTCATTTAGTCTTTGCTTCTGAAAAGTATTGCCAAGAGGAAAGTTTCCTGTGTTTATTTTATTCCTAGCATGACATCTTGCTTTGAAAACTTTGAGTATGTGTATAGGCAGGGAAAGAAAAAAATAGGCTCCATTTTTTCCCTCTTTGCATTAATACACAGTCATAAGAGGAAATTCAGGATAAACAATGAAAGTCATGGACTTATAAGATCTTGTGGAGAGAGTTTATATGCTATCCTGATGAGACATTTCATTGCATTTCAGACACCTTGACTACAAATAACCTCTGAGAAAGCCTTAGTAAAACAACACACACAGAACAACAACGAACTAAAACTGAAGTCTGAGTTCCTTCTTTATTCAGAAATCGGAAGGAAAATTTGTATGCATTTTTTTTTCCATTGGTTGGAGTAGATGGGAAGTGGTAAGGTATGTCAGAGACTTTTTGTTTGTTTGTGTTTAATTTTGGGACCCAAGAGGTTATATTCAATGATAGCTAACAAAAGAAAGCATCAGGCTAAAGGCTGAATGATCATATGGGGATAAGGACCTGGATATCTTGGAGTGGGGTAAAGAGAGGATGTTATCATCAGCTGACTTACCCCTAGAGTTTGCCATAATAAGTATATCCGAAAATGGGGAGACATTTAAACCTGGTGAGAAAAAGCAATAATAAGTCTTCCAAATACCACTTAAAATTGCCCCTTGGTGACCCAGGAGTGCTACATAAAAGAAATGCTATGACCTCACTAATTGTAAAATCTACACTTTTAGAAAACTAATGGGTTTTAGTGAAGAGAAACTCATAGCTTAAGAATGTGACAACCATGATAAGGTACTGAAAAGTCAACTTCTCTAAAGCAGTTAGCATGGACTCTGTAATGAACTAAATACTGGGAAATTTAATTTGAACTTTCCAAACTGTGTGCCCAGATATGTATGACTGAAACACATTTTCAGAAGGCTATAAAGCAACCGTATTTCTTGATGAGAACTGATAGTCTGCTCACACAAAGAACTTTTTTTTAAATCTGAGGACTTCAAAAGATATGTATAGAGTTAACTATCATATCTCCATTAACAATTAGGGAGAAAGAGTTGGTGGCAGGGAAAAGATTAATCTGAAAGTTACTGAGTCAAGGTTCATAGCTTCTTCTATTTTAATCTAGGATTACTGTACTTTGTTTTTTCAAAGCTAAAACAATTTCAATTATATTTATCAAAGAATATGCCAATATTTAGAGTGCTTGATATTTTATTTCAAATAATGAAAACATTACCAAATTGTATTTATTTTGAAAAATACTTGAAATAATAAAATTCCAAGACAGAAAAATGACTCTGCTCACTTTCTGGACGTCAAGTCTGTGATCCCTTTTTACTCAAAGATCTTGTCAATAGAATAAGGAAAGAGAACAGAACTTAGCCTCAGAGCACAGATTGATTTAGAGGAGTAATATCTTCAAAGAGAGCATGGGGAAAGTGGAAGACAGGTTCACCAAAGGAGTGAAGACTCAGAGAGAGTTGTATGGGGATGAAGGCTCAGTATCAGAATGAAGGCATGGAAAATGGGGTTCTGGAAAGCAAAGCTGATTTTGGAAGGAGCAGGACCAGAACAGGAAGGACAAGTATTGTCCACTTTGGAATTCTGTCTGGTTCCAGTGTGTTTGGTGTGCTTAGGTTCACACTGCAGGAAGCCAGGCTAGACTACACGTCACAGCATTCATCATCCACGTCATGGCTCCATGCAGAGATTCAAAAGAAAGACATTAACCCTTGCTCTTCCTTAGCATGGGAGAGCATGGACAGCCATCATTCCCCGAGCCCTGACAACTATCAGACGTGGTGATGAACCTTTAATCCTCAAGCTCATTTGATCTTCACACCAGCCTAAAAACTGTGAATAGTATGTTCCCTCAGCCATTTTCTTTTAACAGGAGATACTGAGACTAATTGGCTAAATGACTAAAAAATTCAAACAAAAAATAACTAAAACTAGGGTTTTAACCCTCAAGCTGTCTTACTCCAAAACCCTCGCTTTATCCCAGGGTCTTGAGACACATTTCCTATCAGAGAAATGCCAGGAGATCTTGATGCTGTTTGATCTCCAGGCTTTGCTCTCAACCAGAGCAGCAGCCCTTTCTAGCTGGGGCAGGAACTGAAGGAACATTCCTGGGATGTTAGCACTTCCTGCCAGCCAATCTCAGGTCTTTCCCTTCTGTTTTCCCTCATCAGATTCTGAGATCCAATATCCTACTTCTGCTCCAAAAGGGGAAAATGGGATTTGGAAGGGGAATGCAAGTCTTAAAAGAGGCAAGAGAATGAATCCCTGTCTAGTTTCTCCATTTCTCCAGCTTCCCCCACTTCCTATTCCCACCATCAGGGAACTGAGCTGTGGAAGGACAGGGGTTCTTCACCCTCTGCTTTGTTCTGTTCTGTATATCCCTAGTTCCCCTTGAAACTCATTGTGCCTTTCTCTAGCTGTGACAAAGCCCTTTAAAAATAGACTACATGAAATTTTGCAGGAAGGCAAGACTTCATTTTCAGGTGAGTTAATATATATACTGTAAGGACGTCCTGATTGTGGCATTTACTGCTTATTAAGTAAGGTTTAATTTTTCTTAAATCAAGCCCCTGAAATTCCTTAGGGCAAAGAAAGTTTATAAATGACACTGATTGGAATGAAGCTACTTATAAAACATGTCCCAACCCAGAAGGATTTTTCTTTTTCTAGAGCATCCAGAGCTTTACCCCAGATAAGACAGTTAATCCTCCTCCTCTTATTTCTCTCCCGCCCTGTCTATGAACACACTGACTAACCTTTCTCTGGGGCCTTGGCACACTCCACAAGCAGAGGCGGTGATGTGGAAGCATAAAAACATTACTCAGACACACTTTCGAAAGTTTCTAGCAGTTGGCAATACTCAGTCTGACCTTTATGCTGGATTTTGCCATTGTTTTAATCACTTTACCATCACTTGCAGGAGAGAAGGGTGTCTTTCAAAGTGTCCTATTTAGAGAAAGCTTCAGAGCCAAGACTAAGTGTACATTCTCATTGTTTCACATGTTGCCAAAGTAACCAGCGCAGTGAAATATCAGCATTTTGAAAAAAATAGGTTTGTTCAAACCTCTAAATTAAGGTAGTAGGGCATTTTATTACAATTATTTATATTTAATGTTATTCTTTTAATTGAAATTTTTATGTTTATGCAGCAACAAATAGAATATATATTAATTTATAGCATCCAAAATTTTATTTTTAATTTCTTATAACTGCTTGCCAAACCCTTGTAAATTTCTTTGTCTTTTGCAAGAGATTTTTCATGGAAGAATTTTGGACTATCCACTGTATTCTTTATGTTTCTGTGTATTTGGCTGAATATTATACTATAACTTGGGTCTAATCTGCAAAACATGAATTCACATATAGCATGCTTAAAGAATTTTCAGTGTATTTATTGATCAAAGGTAACATTTTCTCTGTATGATGTCTAACACCCACAAGGATAAAGCACCTAATTTTATACTGATTATTACTACTGTCATTCATTTTATTTACTTTCTCATTTTCTTTTTGAAAATATCAAGCCTACAGAAAGGATGCAACCAGATTCATTAGTTGTTCACATTTAGCCACTTGAGAATTAATTGTGGACATGACAGTCTAAAAATGCAACATTTCACTTCTAAAATGAGGACATTCTTCTACAAACCACAATATAATCACCACAAGAAAACTTAACATTGATGTAATGCTTTTATCTAAACACAGTCCATATTCAAACTTCCAACTTTGCCCCGATAAAATCTTTTATCCCCCTCCTTCCAGGATCTAATGACAAATCATGCATTGCATTTAGTTATCCAATCTCTTTATCTTCCTTTAATCTAAAATAGTTCCCAGCTATTTTTTACTTTCATGACATTAACATTTTTAAAGAGACTGGATCATTGTTTTGAAAAATATACCTAAAATGAGTATTTTCTCATACTTACATTTGTATAAAGAGCATTTTTGGCAGGACTACAGCTTATGTGCTGATGTGGCCTTCACAGATCATCACATCAGGAAGTGCATAATGTCAGCGTATTCTGATTTGGGAAATTAAGGCTGGTTGCTTGGTTAAGGTGGTGTCTGTTGGATTTCTTCATTACACAGATACCCTCTTCTTTTGTAGTTAATACAGTTCTTTTGTAGGGTGCTGTTTTGGACTGTATCTCGCTCTCTGGTGATCCTTCCCCGAAGAATTTTGGAATCCATTAATATATATTGCTTGAATCATTAGTCTGCTGTCAGCAAAATGGTGTTTTTCCAATTTTATCATTTCTTCTACATTTATTATCACTCTTCTGTAAAGAAGAGCTTTTTGTTCTCCCTCTCCCCAACATTTGAAATTATTATTTTTGGGTATCATTATGAACTCATGGATTCCTTTTTTTATTCAGAGTACTATAATTTATTCCAATCATTAGTTGTCATAATGCACAAATTGTTCCAAATTTGGCCAGCAGAAGCCCTGCTAAACTCTGTTATCCATTTCAATTGTCCTATTCACTTAACTTCAGTATTTGAAATAAGGCTGAAAGTTAATTAAAAATAATTTTCTAGTCCAATTATTTATAGCAATACTTCAACTCCCTTATCACATTTATTTTTATCTGCAAGAAATTGTATAATGGCTCAGCTTTGACATGTAAGAGATTGGAAGTTGTCACTCCTATCTTCACAGGAGGAAAAACTGATTATATTGAAAACCAGTGACCTTTTTTAGCCACAGCAGAGAACTGAGGTCTCAGGTTACACTGTTCTCCTAAAGCCAGGCAAATTCTGAAAGTCAGAACCAAGATCTGCCTACCTGGAATAGAAGTCATTGGAGCCATACACCTACAGCAACAGTTAAATGGTAATTTTAATAAAGTTTTGAATGCTGAGTATAGACTAGGATGAGAATGCAGAACTCATGGGGGACTGTCTGCAGGGGACCCCTACCCTTTCATGATGGTTACCTCAAGAAACTTCACCAGATCTTCTTGATTGAAAGCCAAGAAATATCCCCTGTGCCTCCGGTTGGGGAAGAGAAAAAGTAACAATTTTAAAATTCACTCAGAGCATTTGCCATAACAAAGGCCCATTTTCCAGGGTATAAGACTTTACCAGAAGCTTATCCTACCTGGGAGAAGGTCATGTACCTAAATCTGATGCTTTCTAGCCATAATGTTTCACCTAAGGAAGAGAGTAAAGTTAAGAAATATTGGTGAAGGTCACAGGACAGTGACACAGGCCCACTTAAAAGACTGAGATTTCCTTATAAACTTAGAGAATGCTCCTTTTCCAACACCACACTTACGATAGGGCTCTAGGATCATAACAGAGGGTTCCAGCTGAAAGGGCTGCAAGAGACAGACTTGGAGGAGGAGTTCCTGGGGAGCTCAGAGACAATAAAGGAGACAAAAGCAAGGGCAGTAGAAATATTTGAAGCCTCTAGTATGTTTAGCTACATAAAATGTTGAACACAGTCCAATTTCCAAACAGATTAACATAAAACCTCACACTAAATTCCTGTTTACTTCAGTTCCTATTACCAATGCATCATGTCTAACTTTCAACAAAAAATTACAAGGCATGATAAATGCAAGAAGAAATCATATAATGAAAATGTCCTCTCTTTATGAAAACATTTTCACCTTCAGATGCCCAGAAAATTCCTTTGTTATGTTTGTTTTGTGAAATTCCATATGTAATATCTGATTTCTGCCTATAAAAATCAGTATAGTGACTCATATAACATGGAGAGAAATTTAATTATTAATTTAGTACTTGAGTAAATAAGAAGTACAATTAAAAAGACTTATCGATAGACCAAAAGCCAACTATTTTTCTTAGGAACAGAGAAACCAAAGTGAAATATTTGCATTGAAGGGACCTGCTGGTTTTATGGTCACATCTGCTAACCAGTCTGCATCCTTGGCTCAGATACATTCCCATGTCTGCTGAAAAAAAAGGGATTCTTTCAGAAACATTTCCCCTTCGTGTAGCCTAGCATATTTCAGGAGTCTGTGTTTCCAAAACTCGTGGTTGAAAAACACTCAACCTCATGCCTACATTTCCTGAAAGGATGATCAGCCCAGAGGTGATTCAGTAACACATGAAGCTTGCTCTGCAGACATAAATCAGAAAGAACACTGGCATAAAAATGACAGAAACCTCATCACATTTTTTAATAGAGATTGAGTGCTTGTTGGCATTTGATGGTGCCAACAATGGGTAGGAGCTGTAGAGAACATAGAATTAGACAAGGTTCTTGCCCAGGGGGCTCATAATCAAATTAGACAATCCAGACAATAACACAGTCCAGCAGTCTGGAGTGGAGAAAGTTGGGTTTTTATGGGGAACCTAAGGTCACTCTGTCCATGAGGATATTTGGTTTCCCTCCAACAACTTGTTCTCTTGTGTTATGGAAGTTGGGAGAACATCTAAACATACTTTATTGTGATTTCCATTTCAATATCACCGAAGAAGTCTGTTTTGCAAGAATGCACAGTTGGGTTTTCATTGTCATGTGACAGGGTTCAGGGTAGAGTCTATGAAACACATGGCTGGTTAACTGCAGAAGAAACAAAAACTTCACAAGGTCAGAGTCACTAGAAGGAAAAGCAGAGTTATGTAGGAGAACATCCTAAAGAGAGGCTCATGGGACCAGGTTTCCTCTGAGCCTGTAATACGTATCGGCTATTTAGTGATGGTCCATTCTCACCTCTACTCTGTCGTGAGCAGTGAAGGTTTCATGAGCAACAAGTGAGAGAAGCTGCTTGGAATCAAGTAGTCTGGATTTGAATGATCAGTTTTTTTTGTTTTGTTTTTTTCTGGGTATCCCAGTAGGCCAGCAATTGGAAACCTTTGGATCTGTGGGTTATTCACAGTGTGAGCAGTGGCTGTCCCTGTACACATAGGATTCTGAGTTTAAAAAGCAAAAGCAGACATGTGAAAACTCAAACTCAAGTTTGGGTTAGATAATTTTCTCTGTCCTCCACTGGCACTTAGTACTTAACCTCTGTCAGACAACTTAACACTGTATGCTCTCATTGTTTATTTGTCTATAAAACATCCTCCAGCATCTAGGTGTATGTGGCACATAGTAGGGCTCCAGTAACATTTTGAAAATTAATAAATATCAAATGTCATAAAGGATATAAACCAGCTCTAACTGGGCATGTTCTTT
>JAVSCE010020994.1:0-37100 GCA_032199065.1 Smutsia gigantea
CAGTGCAAACCCTTTTGCCTGCTTTTTATTATCTTGGCCTCACTCTCTGAAAACATTGTTGGCATGCAGTTCCTGAGGTCCAAGGCCTGGCAGCGCTGAGGGGTGACAAGCCAAGCAGCGTCCTTGACACCCAGGTTGGGCTCTTTCTGCTGTGTCAAGATCCGTGGTCTTTGAGCCCTCAGGCCCATGCACCACCTCTCTGCACTGACTCAACAGGACGCAGGCCAAAGTCCTCCTTCCCTCGCCTGCTGGCCCTGCCCTCCTCACACCGCTGCCTGTCAAAGGTGCCTTGGCCCTTGGCCCCCTCCCAGCCTGACACCTGCTGCCCTCCGAGAGAAGGTGAGCTGTCAGGAGCTCAGCCCTGGCTCAGCCTCCAGGTGTCCCAGCCCGACCCCCTGCACGCACACACCTCCTGGCTTTTTGGCCCTGAGCCATTATTGCACTTTTCCAAATTTCAGTGGCTGCCTCTTTGAAATGAGAGGGATGCGTAGATCTCCAGGAACACTCCTTCGGTGAATGCTTCAGACTGTCTAGTGGGACACCTGTTACCTGCTTCTCTTGGACCAGCTCACAATTTATCCAATCCTGTCCATTTTCACAATTTTTGCAGTAAAGAGAAGAAATACAGCATAACAGCACAAAGATGAGAGCTAGCAGAATCGGGGTTCCACCTCTTGCCAATTGTGTGACCCTGTACAAGTTTCCTTAAATCTGAGTCTTCACTCCTTCATCTCCAAAACTGAAAAAGTGATCCCTAACTCACAGACTTTGTGTAAGATGAAAAGAGATAATGTATGAAAATGTCTTCTCACAGTGCTGACACAGAGTAAAAATAAGTCAGTAAACAAGTTCATCGCTGTTACTATGTTACTATTTCACTTGTGTACACACATATAATTCCAATGGTTGTTTACAACTGCTCTATTTACACTTTGTCACCCTGCTTTTTCCAGTTTATTTTCCAAAATATTTCTCCTCATCTTTAACATCATTTTTAATGGCTGCATAATATTCTACCTTTTAGCTGACCACATGTCATTTAACCAATTGGTCATGCAGCTTATTCTCCAATTTCAATATTACAAACAGCTCTGAAATAGGCATATATATAGTCCAGGAATTCCTCCATCATTGGGATTCTCTCCTTAGAACAGATTTTGAGAAATGGAATTACAGTGTCAAAATGCAATGCACAATTTTAAAGCTTTTGAAGTACATTTACATTTAGGCCCCAAAAAGGTTATACAAATTTATACTCTCAGCCATATACATGAGGCTGCATGACTCCTCACCCCTTACTCCAGTTTGTTAAGAGATAATCTGAGCCCATTGACTCAGGTCTGTCTACTCCCATGTTACATGGCATTCTGGTGTAGGGACATGTATCGTGTGTCTTTCTTTAGGGACACTGCTTCGCTTTTGAATCATCCACTCATTTATTTATTCATTTTTATTTTTTTTTAATTTTTTCATCCAATGCTTAATTATTGATTTTCACATTATTCAGTCTTTTTTAAAAACAGTTTTATTGATTGGGGATTAAAGATGGCAGCATGAGAGGTGAGACAGAGGCTTCCTCCTAAAACCTCATATAATATGAACATAAAGCTACATCAACTACTCTTGAAAGAGCAACGGGAAAGAGGATGGCAACAAACTGCATACACCTGGAGACAAGAGCAGCCCTCACAGAAAAGGGTAACATACTAAAGCTGTGGTACTGCGGGATACAAGCCCTTCCCCCACCCCAGCTCACCAGTGGGAGGAACAGGAACGGAGCAGGGAGGGAGTGGAGATTTGGGACAGCTGAATACCTAACTCTGGAGATCTGCTCTGGGAGCACAAACCTACATTACATGGTGATTGCATGATACTCTTGTAATTAGGGGGTTGGAAAGCTAAGACAGGCAGAATTCCTGGAGAGACTGAGATTCCAGCTGCTTGTGAAAGCAGGGATCCATACCCAGCTGCTTGGGTACAAAAGCAGGGCAGGCAGTCTGAGAGACGTCCTAACAAAGAAGCCCTTAGCAAGAGAGCTGCTAAAGGGGCAAGGATTGCACGGAGCTTACTGCTCAGGAGAAAGGACAGGCAGACAAAATTGTCCGGGTGCACTCTGCCCAGCAGGTTGGGAGCTTTCACGATCTTCAGGTGCTCCAGCTCCCTGGCTCCTACACAGCTCCAAGAACCCCTTCTGTGACAGGCAGATTTGTGCACCTTTCTTCTGGCCAGCCCCACGGGGCGTGCAAACAGGAAAATCCTTCCCTGGTGTTAGGCCAGCCAGAGGGAAGATCTGTCTATAGCAACTAAAAACGCAAAGCACAGAGGCTTATACCTGTGTGCTCAGCCCACTGGTTCAGGCAGTGGAGACAGGCATAGCAGCCAGGAACCAGCAAACACCCCTTTCCTCCCCGGAGGGACCAATACCACTCCCCTACAATCCCCGCATTGCTTCAGGGGCTGAGCAGCTCCAGAGAGTAGAACTTCTGGGCACTAGAGGGCGCCATACACAAATATGAAACACCAAAGGAACCTGGTCCAGAGTAAAATTATGAACACAACTCCTGAGAAAGATTTAAATGATATGGACCTTATGACTCTCCCTGAAAGGGAGTTCAAAATAAAAATCATTAACATGCTCATGGAGGTACGGAAAGATATTCAAGAACTCAGGAATGAATTCTGGTCACAGATCCAATCAGTGAAGAACACAATGGATGGTATTAAAAGCAGATTGGAAACGGTGGAGGAGACAATAAATGAAATAGGAACTAGAGAAGAGGAATATAAAGAAGCTGAGGTACAGAGAGAAAAAAGGATCTCTAAGAATGAAAGAATATTGAGAGAACTGTGTGACCAATCCAAACAGAACAATATTCGCATTATACGGGTACCAGAGGAAGAAGAGAGAGAAAAAGGGATAGAAAGCGTCTTTGAGGAGGTGATTGCTGAAAAATTCCCCAATCTGGGGAAGGAGATAGTCTCTCAGGCCATGGAGGTGCGCAGATCTCCCAACACAAGGGACCCAAGAAAGACAACAGCAAGACATATAGTAATTAAAATGGCAAAGATCAAGGATAAGGACAGACTATTAAAAGCAGCCAGAGAGAGAAATAGGATCACAGACAAAGGAAAACCCATCAGGCTACCATCAGACTTCTCAGCAGAAACCTTACAGGCAAGAAGGGAGTGGCATGATGTATTTAATGCAATGAAGCAGAAGGGCCTTGAACCAAGATTACTTTATCCAGCAAGATTATCATTTAAATTTGAAGGAGGGATTAAACAATTCCCAGATAAGCAAAAGCTGAGAGAATTTGCCTCCCACAAACCATCTCTACAGTGTATTTTGGAGGGACTGCTATGGATGGAAGTGTTCCTACAGATTAATAGCTGTCACCAGAGGTAATAAAACCGCAGTAAAGAAAATAGAACAGCTAATTACTAAGAAAATGCAAAATTAAATTAACTATTCCCAAAGTCAATCAAGGGATAGACAAGCAGTACAGAATATGATACCTAATATATAAAGAATGGAGTAGAAAGAAAAAGGAGGAAGGAAACAAACAAACAAAAAAAGAACCTTTAGATTGTGTTTGTAATAGCATATTAAGTTAGTTGTTAGACTTTTAGATAGTAGGGAAGTTAACCTTGAACCTTTGGTAACCACAAATCTGAAGCCTGCAATGCCAATAAGTACATACCTATCCATAATCACCCTAAATGTAAATGGGCTGAATGCACCAGTCAAAAGATATAGAGTCACTGAATGGATAAAAAAACAAGACCCATCTATATGCTGCCTTCAAGAGACTCACTTTAAACCCAAAGACCTACACAGACTAAAAGTGAAGGGATGGAAAAAGATATTTCATGCAAACAACAAAGAGAAAAAAGCAGGTGTTGCAGTACTTGTATCAGACAAAATAGACTTCAAAAGGAAGAAAGTAGCAAAAGATAAAGAAGGACATTACATAATGATAAAGGGTCAGTCCAACAAGAAGATATAACCATTATAAATATATATGCACCCAACACAGGAGCGCCAGCATATGTGAGACAAATACTAACAGAATTAAAGGAGGAAATAGACAGCAATGCATTCATTTTAGGAGACTTCAACACACCACTCACTCCAAAGGACAGATCAACCAGACAGAGAATAAGTAAAGACACAGAGGCACTGAACAAAAAACACCAGAACAGATGGACCTAACAGATATCTACAGAACTCTGCACTCAAAAGCAGCAGGATACACATTTTTCTCAGGTGCACATGGAACATTTTCCAGAATAGACCACATACTAGGCCACAAAAAGAACCTCAGTAAATTCAAAAATATTGAAATTCTACCGGCCAACTTCTCAGATCAAAAAGGTATAAAACTAGAAATAAATTTTAGAAAGAAATCAAAAAAGCTCACCAATACATGGAGGCCTAACAACATTCTCCTAACTAATCAATGGGTTAATGACCAAATCAAAACAGAAATGAAAGAATATATGGAGACTAATGATAACAACAACACAAAGCCACAACTTCTGTGGGACGCAGCAAAGGCAGTTCTAAGAAGAAAGTATATTGCAATCCAGGCCTATTTAAAGAAGGAAGAACATTTCCAAATGAATAGTCTAAAGACACAATTACTGAAATTGGAAAAAGAAGAACAAATGAGGCCCAAAGTCACCAGAAGGAGGGACATAATGAAGATCAGAGAAGAAATGAATAAAACTGAGAAGAATAAAAGAATAGAAAAAATCAATGAAACCAAGAGCTGGTTCTTGGAAAAAATAAACAAAATAGATAAACCCCTAGCCAGACTCATTAAGAGAAAAAGAGAATCTACACACATAAACAGAATCAGAAATGAGAAAGGAAAAATCACGACGGACCCCACAGAAATACAAAGAATCATAAGAGAATATTATGATAATCTATATGCTAACAAGCTGGAAAACATAGAAGAAATGGACAACTTCTTAGAAAAATACAATCTTCCAAGACTGACCAAGCAAGAAACAGAAAAACTAAACAGACCAATCACCAGCGACGAAATCGAATTGGTAATCAAAAAACTACCCAAGAACAAAACCCCCGGGCCTGATGGATTCACCTCTTAATTCTACCAGACATATAGAGAAGAAATAACACCGATTCTCCTTAAAGTTTTCCAAAAAATAGAAGAGGAGGGAATACTTCCAAACTCATTCTATGAAGCCAGCATCACTCTAATACCAAAACCGGGCAAAGACCTCACCAAAAAAGAAAATTACAGACCAATATCCCTGATGAACGTAGATGCAAAAATACTCAACAAAATATTAGCAAACCGAATTCAAAAATACATCAAGAGGATCATACACCATGATCAAGTGGGATTCATCCCAGGGATGCAAGGATGGTACAACATTCGAAAATCCATCAACATCATCCACCACATCAACAAAAAGAAGAACAAAAACCACATGATCATCTCCATAGATGCTGAAAAAGCATTTGACAAAATTCAGCATCCATTCCTGATTAAAACTCTCAACAAAATGGGTATAGACGGCAAGTACCTCAACATCATAAAGGCCATATATGACAAACCCACAGCTAACGTCATACTTAACAGCGAGACGCTGAAAGCTTTTCATCTAAGATCGGGAACAAGACAGGGATGCCCACTCTCTCCACTGTTATTCAACATAGTACTGGAGGTCCTAGCCACAGCAATCAGACAAAACAAAGACATACAAGGCATCCAGATTGGTAAAGAAGAAGTCAAATTGTCACTATTTGCAGATGACATGATATTGTACATAAAAAACCCTAAAGATTCCATTCCAAAACTACTAGAACTAATATCTGAATTCAGCAAAGTTGCAGGATACAAAATTAACACACAGAAATCTGTTGCTTTCCTATACACTAATGATGAACTAACAGAAAGAGAAATCAGAAAAACAATTCCATTCACAATTGCATCAAAAAGAATAAAATACCTAGGAATAAACCTAATGAAGGAAGTGAAAGACCTGTACTCTGAAAACTACAAGACACTCCTAAGAGAAATTAAAGAGGACACTAACAAATGGAAATGCATCCCATGCTCTTGGCTAGGAAGAATAAATATTGTCAAAATGGCTATACTACCTAAAGCAATCTACAGATTCAATGCAATCCCTATCAAACTACCAACAGCTTTCTTCAATGAACTGGAACAAATAATTCTAAAATTCATATGGAACCACAAAAGACCCCGAATAGCCAAAGCAATCCTGAGAAGGAGGAATAAAACAGGGGGAATTACACTCCCTGACTTCAAGCTCTACTACAAAGCCACAGTAATCAAGACAATTTGGTATTGGCACAAAAACAGACCCACAGACCAGTGGAACAGAATAGAAAATCCAAACATTAACCCAAACATATACAGTCAATTAATATTTGATAAAAGTGCCTTGGATATACAATGGGGAGATGACAGCCTCTTCAGCAGCTGGTGTGGGAAAAACTGGACAGCTACATGTAAGAGAATGAAACTGGACTACAGTCTAGCCCCATACACAAAGGTAAACTCAAGGTGGATCAAAGACTTGAATGTAAGTCATGAAACCATAAAACTCTTAGAAAAAAACATAGGGAAAAATCTCTTGGACATAAACATGAGCAACTTCTTCATGAACATATCTCCCCGGGCAAGGGAAACAAAAGCAAAAATGAACAAGTGGGACTATATCAAGCTGAAAAGCTTCTGTACAGCAAAGGACACCATCAGTAGAACAAAAAGACATCCTACAGTATGGGAGAATATATTCATAAAAAACGTATCTGATAAAGGGTTGACATCCAAAATATATAAAGAACTCATGCACCTTAACAAACAGAAAGCAAATAATCCAATTAAGAAATGGGCAGAGGACATGAATAGACACTTCTCCAAAGAAGATATTCAGATGGCCAACAGGCACGTGAAAAGATGCTCCACATCGCTAATCATCAGAGAAATGCAGATTAAAACCACAATGAGATATCACCTCACACCAGTGAGGATGGCCAACATCCAAAACACAAACAACAATAAATGTTGGCGAGGTTGTGGAGAAAAGGTAACCCTCCTACACTGCTGGTGGGAATGCAAATTAGTTCAACCATTGTGCTAAGCAGTATGGAGGTTCCTCAAAAAACTCAAAATAGAAATACCATTTGACCCAGGAATTCCACTCCTAGGAATTTACCCTAAGAATACGGCAGCCCAGTTTGAAAAAGATAGATGCACCCCTATGTTTATCGCAGCACTATTTACAATAGCCAAGAAATGGAAGCAACCTAAGTGTCCATCAGTAGATGAATGGATAAAGAAGATGTGGTACATATACACAATGGAATATTATTCAGCCATAAGAAGAAAACAAATCCTACCATTTGCAACAACATGGATGGAGCTAGAGGGTATTATGCTCAGTGAAATAAGCCAAGCCGAAAAAGACAAGTATCAAATGATTTCACTCATATGTGGAGTATAAGAACAAAGAAAAAAACTGAAGGAACAAAACAGCAGCAGACTCACAGAACCCAAGAACGGACTAATAGTTACCAAAGGGAAAGGGACTGGGGAAGATGCGTGGGAAGGGAGGGATAAGAGGGAAAAAGGGGCAGTATGATTGCAGATGTAATGTTGGGGGGCTATGGGGAGGGCTGTACAACTCAGAGAAGACAAGTAGTGACTCTATAGCATCTCACTATGCTGATGGACAGTGATTGTAATGGGGTTGGTGGGGGGGACTTGATGAAGGGGGTAGTTTAATAATCATAATATTGCACATGTAATTGTAGATTAATGATCCAAAATAAATTATAAAAAAAAGAATACTTAGGAGAAGCTAACAAAAGAATAAGTGATTAAAAAAAAAAAAGAACATATGGGATGTGAACAATTTCCAGGATGTGTTGTTTTAATTTGTCTGATTTTTCACATAGTATTCAAGATCAAACAGACAACATGCACCATGTTATTGATAAGTTTTCACAAATGCCTGGATTGTTAAATTGGTTTTCTTTGTTTCATTGGATATGGCCTATAATTGTAGGTCTAATACTGTTAAGCATTTGTATTCCTGTTCTCCTAGTGTGTGTGCGGAAGGCAGTTGTTGGTCTTTTAAAGCCAATACAAGCATATGCTACTTTTCAAGAATTAACTTCAAGAAATAAGTGATTCCTTTTAAACAACTTTGTGAAATCATATACTGATTCCCCACCTGCATTTGCTGCAGGAAAATAATCATGTGTATTGTGATTTTATCCAGAATTATAGCTGCTGGCTGTCCTCTCTTTCGTGTTTTATCTCCCTGTTTGGTCCCAGGAGATGGCTGGTTAGCCAGAGACGGGTAAGATTCCTCATGGGAGGAACAACCTAAGACAGGCACAGTCGCAAGGGACCTCAGGTGAGCAACGTGGGGGCCAACTGAGGTGAGGCCTAGAACCTCACCCCTCCAGATGAGAGAGACATTGCCTGTGACAAGCTATGTGACAGGCCGAGCCCAGCTAATTATTATTCTGGTACCTTCCACAAATATATGCATATGCATTTGCATCAATGAAAACAAAAAAGGGGGAAATGTGGGATTCACTTATAATTTAAGTATAAAAATCCTATGAATAATCATAGTTGACTTGATTGATTATAGTAACTGAATTAGTTTCTCTGATATGACTGCCTTTGCATTGTTCACCTTGTGGGAACTTGTTCACTATGTTCCTTGCATGGTTCACCTTGTGGGAGCTTGTTCACTATGTCCCTTGCATTGTTCACCTTGTGGGAACTTGTTCACTATGTTCCTTGCATTGTTCACCTTGTGGGAACTTGTTCACTATGTTCCTTGCATTGTTCACCTTGTGGGAGCTTGTTCACTATGTCCCTTGCATTGTTCACCTTGTGGGAACTTGTTCACTATGTTCCTTGCATTGTTCACCTTGTGGGAACTTGTTCACTATGTCCCTTGCATTGTTCACCTTGTGGGAACTTGTTCACTATGTTCCTTGCATTGTTCACCTTGTGGGAACTTGTTCACTATGTTCCTTGCATTGTTCACCTTGTGGGAGCTTGTTCACTATGTCCCTTGCATTGTTCACCTTGTGGGAACTTGTTCACTGTATTGGAACTTGTTCGTTGCATGGTGAGCACTAATGTCTTGTGTATTGAAAAGTTGTTAAGAGAAAAAACTTCAAAAGTTCACATCGCAAGAAAAAATAATTTGTAACTATGTATGTTGAAGGATGTTAACTAAACTTACTGTGATAATCATTTCACAATAAAAAAACAGCTTTATTAAGGTATCATTTACATACCATAAAATGCACAATTTTAAATATACACTTCGATATTTATAGAGACATGCAACCATGGGTATGATCTAATTTTGGAACATTACCATCACCCCAAAAGAAACCTCAAGCCCGTTTGCAGAGTCACTTCCCCTCTGACCAACTTCCTAGGTCCTGGCATCCTCTAATTCAGATTCTGTCGCATGGAGCATGGATTTGCCTTTTCTGGACATTTCATATACAGGGGATTATATAGTAAGTGACCTTTTGTATCTGGCTTCTTTCACTTAGCATAGCATTTTTGACATTCATCTGTTATATCAGCTTCCTCTTGATAAACCTTCTTCCCTGGGCTTCCAAGACACTGTGCTCTTGTTTCCTCAGCTTCCTGGTCATTCCGAGTTCCAGGGCTGGGACTAGGGGGAGGCGAGCGAGGCAGTCACCTTAGTGGCAAAATCTACAGAGGTAGTGAAGGCCGCAGTCATCAAGATACACTAAGGCAATATTTTACAAAAATGTCCATGATGAACCAAACGCCAAAATTTTAAATAAAAGCATATCCAGTGGGGCCAATGAGGGGGTGTCTTAGAGGTGTAGGGTGGGATCCTGAGACAAGGTTTTCCACACCATCTTCTCTGAAAACCAGCCCTTGGCACCCTGCGGCCACTTCCCCCTCTTTCATTTTTCTTCCTAAACCTTTATTAACACCTGTTGGTCTTTAGGGGTTAATCGTGGAGGGTGTGAAAGGGAGGTGGTACACCTCCATAACTGAGGCCAGATGAGAGCATGCAGCCAGGCCAAGGAGCAGTAGTTCCTCCATTATTTAGATTTTTCCCTTAGGCGAGATTGAATCCTGGGAACAAATGCAATGTAGCTTTACATCCCTTTATATCTGCTGAGGTTTCCCATCAGCGTTTCACACAATGTGGGGCATGTCACCTTCACTCTAAAGAGAGCCTGGGATGATGTCTTGCCAATGGGTTTCAGCCCCAGACAAGGTCACTATGGATTCAGTGAGATCGAGGAATGACAAGGGAACATTCTTGGGGTGAAAGGGTTTATACCCAACTTTATTCCCACTGTGGCAGGTCGATCACTAGAATCTTGTCCACTCAGAGCGAGTCTGCATGCAGCAAGCTGGTCTCTGCCTCTGGGCCTCTCTGCCCCTGTAGCCGTCTCAGTCTCTGTCCTCGGCGCTGTCACCCCTCCAGCCCCTGCTCTCCGGCAGCCGTGCCACCATGTCGCCCAGAGCTCTGGGCAGAGCTTTTTACATAGAGTCAATAACAATGCATTGCCCACACCTGTGTAGTGAGTGAGCCGACCAGGGCCAGGTGAGAATCCTGGCCACAGGAACCTTCACTTTTTCTACAGATGAGGAGCTAAGAATCCTGAACTTTAAGGCATGGAGGGCTTTAAGTTCAAGGAGCACCAAGGCCCCCCAGTCACTATCAAACACCCCTTCACAGCACCAGAGAGAGGAGGGAACCTGCTAGGGCATGGGTGACAGACGTCTGTAGAGGGCCAGATGGTTTTCAGCTTTGCGAGCCGTACAGGCTGAGGCTACCACTCCACTACCATTGGGAGAGCAGCCAGAAATGATATGTGCACAGATGGATGTGACTTTGTTACAATAAAACTTTATTTACAAAGACAGGCGGCAGGCCAGATTAGGCATGTGTGTCAGTTTTCTACCCCTGCTCTAGACTGTTCATGTGAGCCCACTAGGTCTCTGACTCAATGCTTCAAGCAGAAATTGCCCGGAACGTCCCTCAGAGCAGTTCTGAGAGGAAGCGCTTTACCAAGAACTTCCTCCCACTCGCACTGGGCCGGCCCAGCAGATCACCCTCATCCTCAAGGACAAGAGCTTTGGGGAGGGGTGGGTGGCCGGGGGGCGCGTGAGTGGGTGAGGGAGCAGATGGCTGTCCTTCGGCATGAGCAGCAGAGGGCATGTGCTGGGGGTGCCAAGGCTGTTTCCCAGGAAACCCTCAGTTCCCCAGGATGAGGACACTTCCTCCTCCTCCCCCTCTGTCTCCATGAATCCCACCACCCAATGCCCTGCCGCTTGAGTCACAGAACAGCTAGACAATCCTTCTCCTGCCCCCCACATGCAAGTGACCCCATCTCGGAAGTTGTCCCTAACCGGGCTCTCTCCACACCCGCTGCTCTTCCTGCACCTGGCCCCATCCTGCCCACCTGGACATCAGCCGACTGGCTGCCCTGTCGCCAGCCCCCAACCCAGAGCTCCCCATATGCTGGGGGAGAAGTCTTATCATTGGCAAACAGTGCCATCAGTTCTCTGCTCACAGCCTGCAGTGGCTCTCAGCTGCTTCTAGGTTAAGCTGCCACTTAAAGAGAGGAAGACGGAAGAAAGGGAGGCAGGGAGGCAAGAAGGAAGGCAGGGAAGGAGGGAGGGAGGAGGACGAGCAGCAACCTGCTGGCAGCATCCCCGATTGTGTCATGGCCCACAGCCCCTGCCCACCCCGGGGACACACACAGCCCTCACACTCTGGCCCGGCCTCTGCACCCCTGGTGTCCGACACATGCCTGCAGACACGCAGATGCAGACACAGAGAATGCTCACTGCTCCCCACCAGCGTCCCCCCTTGCTGCGCTGGCCTGCAGCATCCCCCCATCAGGAGCCCTTTGCTCACGTTCCTCCTCTGACCTATTACTACTCCCTGTTATAGGATTTTCCTCCAATCTCAATTTTCCTCTGTAGACATCGGGGCAGCGGCAGGGAGAGTTCACTTTCCCCTCCGGAATCCAGAGTGCTTCGTTCCAGTGCCTGGCGCCAGGCGCAGAGTTCAATGAATAAACCATCACCAGCTTCTATTTTGGAGGACTGATATTGATCAGGATTTAATGGTGATTATTTGTTTGTTTGCATGCTTTTGAAAATTAATCAAGTAAGCGCGTCAGTACCAAATGCCAAGCAAATGGAAAGCACACTTTGCTGTACCCACTAAGTAACCTGCTTTCTGGGGGCCTGCTCAGTTCCCCAGGGGGAAAAGTGACTTTGAAACAACTTCCTATGCAAATAATGTCTGTGCGTTGTCTCATTTCCTTCTATGATGCAGTAGCTATGTCATTCCCATGTTACGGATGAACAAACAGGACTCAGAGAAGTCAAGTAACTTGCCTGAAGTCACACAGCCCAGAACTGACACATTGCTTTCAGTCTTTTCCCACACTGGGCTGCCCCGCAGATACAAGAGGAATTAAACTGCAGCTGCCATGTTCTCGCTACATCACTGCAGTAGCAACGGCAGAGCCACACTCCTCTTCTGAATTTTATAGGGCCAGGGGCCAGGGGAGGCCTCTTAGACCAGCCGCCTCCAGCTGGCTGTCTGGTCTTCTCCAAATTCTCATGCTGGAAGAAACTGGAGAGGGAGAACAAGCTCTCTAACATCAGAACCCCTGGGATCAACCGCACTGCCTTGGTTAGAAGTCTTTGGACAACTTTCAAGCAATAGGTTTCTTGACATACAGTATCCAGTGGCTGCTGGCCAGCCACAGACCCATCTCAGTTCAATGTCTTCTCCAGGGTGAAATAGGTTTCAGGTCATCCTACCTTTGTGGTTTGAGTGGGAGGGATCCGAAGTCCCTCTCAGGCAGTGCCTACAGAGTGAAATCTTGACTTTGGCACCTTGCACCATGTTTTCAAGACAGACACATCGCATACTGAGAAGTCAAAGCACTAGCAACAATCTCTCCCTGTGGGGGTGTCAGCCCCTCAGGTCCTCTGCTTCTCACCGGGACAAATAGCATGACGAATATGGTTATTGACTTTCTTATGCCAAGGCAAAAGTTAACAAACCCAGTGCTTCTGTTAGAGCAGAGAGTTAAACAGACATGAGCAGGAGGGGAGAAAGGAGGGCCCAGACCACCCAGTCTCCTCCCAGAGACGCCCTGTCTCCCTTAGACCAACCCCATTTGCAGTACCACACACACCGAGAAGCAAAACATGCAGTCACTGGGACTTCCCCAATTTTGGAGCATGGACCCTTAAGGAAGACCTTGTCTGCCAGGGACCCTGAGGTCACTGTAATGACATTATAAATATCATTTAGCTTGTGGTTTTGGCTCCACCATGGGTTTTGCTTAGGTTCTCATCGGGAAAATGATGAACACGAACTTGTGTGCTGAGGCTGAAAGGTAGGAAGCAAGGTGGATCCTCAAAGGGTGGTGTGAGATTGACGAATTGGCAGGCGCGGGGAGGAAACCAAATAAAAAGACACAGTGTAAAGTCTGTAGGGTCAGCCGTGCCTCTGTTTTTGGAGCATACTTTCCTTCGCACTTTGTTAAATAAAAAACCCCCTGCAGCTTTAATTCTATCAGGTCCCCCCACTGAATTATTTTCTTTAAGACAACTGAGGAATTCCACAGTCTGCCTCCCAGTTAACACTTCCAGCTCCAGTATTCGGTGAAACACTGATGGGCTTTTTATCCGACCTGAAAACCAGACTAATTGTTCCACATACAGGCCTTCTCTTTGCTGGTCTTCCAAAAAAGTCAAAAAGGAGGGAGAGAGATGTGCAGTGAGACCTGGCTGATGCAGGCCATTGGGAAAGGAGGCAGCCCAGAGGATGGCAGAATTCTCAGATGTCTGAGTAACCTGAATGAAAACCCTGAGCAATGTGCCAGTTTCTTTTATGCCAACACTAGAGCGCTCCCTTCATAAATATCTGCAGGGCAATGGCTGTGATGAATAGGTGCTGGGTTCGTAATGAGCGTATCCATTGTACTCAGTGGGTGCCACCAAAGGGCTTGGTAAAGAAACCAGTGATTGTAAACCATAATTAAAAAGTCAGGAAGGAATACAGAAAATGTTTGTAGTACTTTTGCAGGCATGTGTTGGTTGTATTTCCTTCCTCTCTTCTAATTTTCAGCTTTTCTAATCATGAAAACATATTCGTTTTTTTCTTCTGAATATTACATAGGAAGGATTTATTGCTTTTGTAAAACTAGATATACTCTTAAGAAAACGTATTATTTGCAAGTGAAAGTTTAACTTCATTTAAAAATTAAGTGCCTACAAGCATTCACAGTTTTTAAATTGCCTTCCAGTTTTATGTAAAGCAGCGGACACTGTTTGCTCAATAATCCTTTGGAAACCACGTGGACAGTTTTATTTGGCATCACATGTTCAGATATGCTTTGCCAACATTTGATTTTAAATGCTTTCATTCAATTAAATACTTTTAATACTTCTTAATACTAAATAATTAAGTAATTTGTGTTAAAAATGGACACACCTTTTTATGAGATAATTCTATAAAAAGACAAACTCTGGCTCAGTCTTTGGGCGGGAATATCAAAAAATCCAGACAGGGAGATTTGAATGAAAAAGGGTCACTGTCAGTGCTGTGAAATGTTTTTGCATCTTGGTAATTATTAACACATTCCCTGTTGCTGGCTTCCAGAATAGTGTTTAGTGTACGGTTCAGAATGCTCTTGCGCTCCTGGCTTCCAGTCATTTGGCTTTTGAACTATTTGAATAGGGAAATGTTGATATCTCAGAATCTTCTGGTTCAAAGCAGTTCTACTTCGACCCTCCCTCACCATCTCCAACTACATTACCTGCCACCCCACAGGAGCAGGCAGGCAATCCCTTCGGCGTATGGAGCCAAAATTGCCATGCTTTTTTTCTTCTAAAGGTACCTTTCCATATATGCTCTAGTGAACTATGAAGTTCGGGATGTGTGCTTTTATGAGATGAATTGTGTCCCCCTAGAAAGGTATATTGAAGGCCTGGCTCTGAGTACCTATGAAAGTGACCTTAGGAGAAATAAGTTCTTTGCAGATGTAATCAAGTTAAGGTGAGGTCAGTAGGGTGGGTGTTGATACATTAGGACAGGTGTCCTTATAAGAAGAGATACACACCCAAGGAGGAGACACGTGACAGCAGAGACAGAGATGGGAACCACACAGCTGCAAGCCGACAGATGCCAAGGATCTACAGCGTCACCAGCAGCCAGAAAGGCAGGAAGGGCTCTCCCCAGAGGGAGCATGGCCCTGTCAGCCCCCTGTATCTCCGGCTTTTAGCCTCCAAAACTATGAGAAAATAAATTTCTGTTGTTTGGGGAACTCTGTCATGGCAACCCCAGGACACTCATCCAATCCCCATTCAGCTGTTCCATTTATGACTCTAAGGGTCGTCTGGTTACACCGCCCCCAGGTCTCCAGCCCCACTTTTCTTCAGTCTCTTCATCTAAGTCAGATTCCAGATTTTAATGTACACCCTGTATCCTCAGTTCTTCCTCTCTCATCCTTATTCATGGTTTTCTAGAAGGCCGCTGGACCTGGATGGCCCTTCCTTTCCACTTCCGCTTCTGCCTTGTGGACGGCGGCTGGACAAGTGGGCTCCATCGCTGACGGGGCACCGTGCTCAAACGGGGGCCATGCTGCTGGCAGCTGACTCCCCACAGAAGGTTCTTCCGGACTCTTTACTTAACACTCCACCCTCCCCGTCTACCCCTTGCACTCAGCAGGTGCCTGTGGGGGCCATGGCTCAGGCCCACCACAGCCCCCTCAGCCAGGACACCATCCCCTGGCTGCTGGAATGCTCCTGGGGCAACACAGCTCCTCCCTGCTCTGCAGAACTTTCCTCAGCCAATAGGAGCATCTTACATGTCAGGCCCTGCCCCCTGACCCCGAGACTCAGCCAATGGCTGTCTGGCACAGGGGTGCAGCTAGCAGGCCCCCTTGCCTGAAGGTGGAATAGAAAGGGGATACAGTGGTGACTGCCTCATTTAACCTCCCAAAGACTTTGTGGCCATTTACTCAAGTAGCCAGACACTGGGAGCAGGTAGAAATCTGATATTTCAAGGGCTGTTGGATATAAGGTCTGGGTTGATATTGATACCAGGGACCCAAAGTATTACCTTGGCCCCTCTTAGAATAATTTATACAGGAATCAAGCAGTCCTTATAGTTCTGGCCCAGGCATGTCGCCCAGTGGGAGCACTGAGTCAGCAAACCCGCCCTCTGGTCATTTTCCTGGGTCCTGAATGTTTTTAGGAAAGACACATAGAGCTATTGGAAGAACTCTTATATGGCTCCTTGACATGAAGAGTAAGAGTTATTGCATAAGAAAGGCCAAAGGAAGCCCTAGAACTTCCATCATCTGCCAAGACAGCAAATGAGAAACAATATTACATCCCAGAGGAAATGACAAAACACAGCCACCCTCAGAGTCTGGAAGCACCTGGGAGGGGCGGTCACTGTCATATCCCCATTAGATTCACCAGTCTGACCCTACAAAAAGCATATGGCTCATGAAGAAGACCCTGAAACTTTAGAAACTTAACCAAGTAGTAGCCCTAACTGCAGTTACTACCTGAAGTGGCATGTTTTCTGGCATAGATTGACACAGGTTTCAGCATGTTGAATGCAGCTATCGATGGGCAACTGAATTTTTTTCCATGCTGATCAGAAAGAAGGACTGGAGGCAGTTGACATTTGCATGGGGAAAAAATGGTACACACCCACAGATTTCTTCTAGGGCCATGCTCTACTTTTGCTCTCTGTCATGATGTAGTCCAAAGCGCCCTGACCCATCTGGGCGTTGCAGTAGTCTACCATGTTGATGACATTGTGTTAAGCACACTTGAAAAGCATAAAGTACTAATATTCTGTATGCCTTGATAAAGCATATTTACTCCCAAGGGCAGGAGATACGCTGTACAAAGATCCAGGGGCCTGTCACATCAGCGAAGCTCTTAGGGGTTCGCTGGTTCTGGGGCATTCCGCATCATCTCCTCCGAGGTAAAGGGCAAAGTCTTGCACCTTGTATCTCCACCTGTAGGAAAGACGTACAACCTTTGATGGGCCTGTGCAGGTTTGAAAGGTGCATATTCCATACTTAGAGATACTTAGCCACCGTGGAAGGTTTGAGTGAACCCAAAGTAGGGAAGAGCTGTGTAGCAGGCACAGGCTGAGGAAGAAGCAGTCTTGCCCCTGGGCCATCCAACCTGGCAGATCCCATGGAACTGCCAGCGTAGGTGGAGAAAGGTGTCAGACGGGACCCCTGCGGGCCCAGCCAGGAGAGCCAGGGTGCAGGCGGCTGGAGGTCCAGAGCAAGGCCGTGCCATCTGCTGCAGAGAAAGGGATGCCACGTGGAAGCAGCTTCTGCGGCACTGCTGGGTTCTGCACAAACTGAGGACGAGACATCGAGTGACCCTGCCCAGCTCCCCGTCATGTTTCCCAGCTCTGTGCCCATGCTACCCACACCATTTCCTCACCATTACCTGAAGAGGAGTCTTCCCCAGGCTGTCCCTCTGCCTACATGCTTCTCCCACTTGGAAAACATTCACTCATTCTTGAAGACTTGTTCAAACGTCCTTTCCTCACCCTGCCCCCCCCGTACGGCATTGGCGTCTCCCTCTGCTCACCTGCTGTTTTCTACCTAATATATATCTTGATTCTGTGATGCCATTCATCACAAACACTGTTCCTTGTCAGATGCACCTTGAAGACCAGGGCATACATAGGCTGAAAGCTTAAAATGTATCTATGGGACCCAGAACGTTCCCCCAAGCTTCAAGCAGACACGTCCAACCGGCCATCATCACCTGGCTGACTCACATTCTTCAGTTTCTCTCCCAAACTCTCCCCTGTCCTTGGCCCCATGATTGCCCCAGGATCGGCAAGGAGCACCGCCCACTTCCACGGTTAGCTAGAAACCTCGGCAGCATCCTGATTGCTTCTGTTTCCTTTTCAACCCCATCAGGGCGTCAGCAACACATTGATTCTAGATCCAAACTTTCTCTTGACTCCATTTCTTCTCTCACTTGGCCACCACCCCTGCTCTGAGCACCTCTCCTGTGGGATCACCACTCAGTGGCTCACGGCTGCCCTCAGAGGACGCACTGCGCTTCTACGTGCCATCCCCTTTGTTCCAGCCAGCCCTTCCTCCGAGCCCTTCCTAGTACTTCGCACTCTTTACAATCATTCTGTCAGTGGGTGTGGTGTTTGCGGTCTTCCCCATGCGGGGGCGTGTGTCTGTTTGGTTCAGCGGTGTACCCCAGCGTCAGCGTGGTGTCTGACTCATAGAAAGTGCTCAGTGAAAGCTCAGTGACTTAGCACTGTAGGCGCAGTGGCAGGCCGGCTGAACCATTACCGGAGCACATTCCTGCACAGCGCTCAGATACGGACAGTCCTGGCCCACGCCAGGGGAACCGTTCACGTTCACCTCCTGTTTCCAAAACATCGGTTTATGAAAGCAAACACAGTCATAATCAGCGCAGCTCCAGAGGGCAGAGGAAGGAGAGGCCGTCCGCCAGGTGAAGAGCCTGCATCCAAATGACCTTGTTGCTCAAATTGCTCAAATGCGCGGGCCTGAATCCCTGGCAGCATGCTTCCATCCTGGAAAATGAACCAGTACTGAGAGCGCAGCCTTAGTCCTCAAGCGGAAAATTATAAACTGATTATTCAGTGCAAATCGTGCTTTCTGAAGCCCCAGGGAGGATGTGCAGGGGAAACTCTCCCATCAACCCATCTGGTTCATGTCTGACAACCATTCATTAAAGACATCTCCCCTCCCTAGGCCAACTTTCCTCTCACAATGCTTCATGATCACCCCCTTTCCTTTTCCTTTTTTTTTTTTTAATTTAAACACCCATGTATAAAAATGGAAGATTGGCTGCTTCTTTGGGAAATAGGTTGCAAGGGCCCCAGAGAACCATGGTTCTCTTTAAAACATCGGTCTTGGTGGTGGTTCTTGTGTCTTCTGGGAGCGAGTCTGCTGACACCCCCGACTCCCTCCGCCTGGGTTTTGGCAGTGGAGCAGGGCAGGAACACAGGGAAACAAAGACACACTTTTGGAGCCTTTACCTCTCTTACCTGGCGTTATTTTCTCCCAATTGCAATTTGTGACATTTGATTTAAAAACTTGTTTGGATCTTCTAAAAGTCAAGTTATAAAAGAATACAGTTTATTATAAAACATAATGCACAGATGGAAACCCATGCCAGAGACCTTGCTAAGTGGACATCACCAGTTTTCCTTCCTGTTTGGTTAAAGAAGATAGAAGGAATCTGAGGTAGGTGAATTGAATCCATTGTATGCAGTCACAGGGGAAGACTTGGTCCAAGGTCAGATGAACTCAGCCCTGTGTGGTCCTGACCCTCAACCAGAAGGGAGGTCAGGGCTTCCTGAGCTACCGCTGTGTGCTGAGCACCCAGCAAAGAGCTCACCTGGGCTTGTTCACGGAGTCCTCAACTGCCCTGCAAGGGTGCCAGCAGGAGCCCCCGTCTGAGCGGGGGAGTCTCAGGGATGTGCCAAGGGCCCAGATGAGATGAGATTCTAGGTCAGATCCATCTGGTCCCAAAGCCTGGGGTCTCTCCCCTGTGTCTTTCCTTCCCCCATTCAAGCAACCAGATCTTCACATTTGCTCTGCCTGCAAAGACCCCTGGCTGGATTTTCCAGGCCCATGTCAGTCGGTGGAGCGCACCTTGTCCGCTTCCTGGGGCCCAGGGTCTCAGCCCACCTCCTTCACTTTCCTTTTAAACTGCAGTCACCCCCGGCAACACGCACTCCTTGGAGATCCTCTGGCCATCCCAGAGACCCATACACCCAAAGTTTAGCATAATTCGTCTGGGGCATTTAGTACTGGCCTAGAGGAAATAGATGTGTGATTCAAAGATAAATTTATAAATTAAATGAAACTTTAATGACACAAACTTACTGATTACTTTGCCTATGTTATACCTCATAATGACCCTAGGAAGGAAACACTATTTTTATCCATACTTTACAATGAGTAAACTGAAGCCAAGTGTGGTCTATGATCCATCTAAAATAAAGTTGGCCCAACCATGGTGGCAGTTTGGACCATTACACGGCCTCCCAGGCAAAGTTCAGGTGCCTAGAAATGTGGACTCCAGACATAACTCAGGGTTTATATTCCAGCTGTGTGACCTTGGGCAAGTTACTTAACCTCTCTGGTTTCTGTTCCTTCATCTGTAACATGGAGATAATCAACAGCCTACCTGCATCATGGGACTGCCCTGAGGAGGAACTAACACAGACTATGTAAAATCCTTGGAATAGTGCCTGGCACATGGGCTTAATATATGTTCATTTTACTCGTAAGAATTTTTGTTGCACAAAATATCATGAGGGGTCAGTTAAAACTCTTAACTGATGTCAGAATTCTAAGACATCAAACTGACCGTTTCAGCCCCACTCCTCTTCTTCCCGTAATGCCTATCTTTTTTCCTATTTTCCTGCTTTGGAAAGGAAGAAAGAAGGAATACAAAATGGAAGGGACAGCAAAAGTAGTGGAAAGCAAGATTTCTCTAGCTGTTCTCTCTTGTTGTGAAGTGGGGGGGTCTGGTGGACAAATATATGGTGCTCCCCCTTATCTTCAGGGGGTATGCTCCAAGACCCCCAGTGGATGCCTGAGACCAAGGATAGTACCAAACCCCACATATACTAGATTTCTCCCTAGACACACACATGCCTATGCTAAATTTAATTTATAAATGAGGCACTGTAGGAGATTAATAATAATAACTAATAATAAAATGGAACAATTAAAGCCATATACTCTATAAAGATTATATGAGTGTGGTCTCTCTCTCTCTCTCTCTCTCTCTCTCTCTCCCAAAATATCTTACTGGGTGGCCCCAGCACTGCCTGTGATGAGATGAAGGGAGGTGATGACGTAGGTGGTGCGACCGACCACATGCCAGGAGGGGGCGCACCTGCTTCTGGCCCACAGTTAAGCACGGGGAACCGGAGTCATGGAAAGTGAAGCCTCAGATAAGGGGAGGCGGCTCTACTGACCTAGACACAGGAACTTGAATCTCAGCCTTGCCATTTATAAGCAGTATGACCTTGATCAAGTTACTTCACCTCCTGAACTTCCTTTTATTTATCTGAAAATTGGGGAAAATAGTATCAGCTTTTTTAGACTGGTGGGAGGTTAAGTCTGGGGACCTATAAAGAGCATTACCCAAGGATGGAGACCCACCTGCCTTCAGCCCTCTGTCACAGGGCAGTGACGCTTCTCCTGTATGTCCCCTCAGGGGCCTGGTGGGAGCGTGCTTGGCTCCACACACCAGGAGCAGAATTAGTAGGTCCTAGATTTAGGAGTGTGCTTCATGTGATCAAGTTTGTGCCCTAATGTTCCCCAGCCACATTCCCACCTCCAATGGGGTCAGTCCGCACACCCGCATCCCCACTGACGACTGGGCATCTGACACGTCGTTGCCGCCAGGACAGGGGCAGCTGTGGCCCCACCCTCGGGCCTGCCCCTCTCACTCCAGGGCTCTGGGTACAAGTGAACCATGGGGCACAGCCAGGTCAATGGGCCTGTGGGGTCCAGCCGCGAGCCCCTGGGAATCAGCGTCAGGGGACTCGCCCAAAGCCTTGTGCTGGCTTCCTGTTTCCTCACTGCTAACACCCTGCCACTGCCCCATCACCATTCCTCTTTCCCGGGGACTTCTTTCAGATGTCCCTTGTGCATTCCAGATATAACCCTTAATGGGCTGCAGGTATTACGAACACTGTCTTCTGATCTGCCATCCATGAGCTTTGTCCCTGGTGTCCTTCCATTCGACAGACATCCTCCGTTGTGACGTGCTCTGACTTACAGATCGCTGAACGGATGTCACCTCCTCTGAATGGATTAAAGCTCACGGGGAGGCCTCTCATCCCAGAATCCTCCAGGTTGGAGCACGGCATTGCCCATGTGAGCTGATCAGTGCAGAGCAAGTCTGCGTGACTGGACTGAGATCTCAGTGCAGAACCACCTCGCTGTTGTTCTACGTCAACTTGTTAGTTTCTATCACACTTTCAGACTGTTGAGATCGTGTTGAATTTTGATCCTGAAACCGCACAGCATGGTGCCATTAGAGCATCGGTCATCATACATGCTGCACCTTGGCTGACAGCTGCGGCAGGGCAAGAGGAAGGGTAGACACATTCTACTCTGTGACTTGAGGAGATCACACCATGTGAGTGGACAGTGCCCCTTGCTTGTTGTGTGACCTTGAGCAAGTCACTCAACCTCTTTGGGCCTCCCTTGGGTAGGCCCATAGCGGCATCTACGTCCTCAGGCTGCTGTGAGCATGGGTCAGTCCACGGGAAGCTGTCAGAACAGTGCCTGGGGCAGGAGGAAAGCACTTCATAAATGTTTGCTACAGCTGTTAGTATTGCAGGAGTATTACCTCTACCATTTAAGGGATACTGAAATGGAGTTTCAAAGAGTTTAAATAACTTGTCCCCATCACACTGATGGGGACAGCATTCAAGACCCCACGCTCCTTCCTCAGACCGCAGAGCTCACCCACCGCCACTGGGAGACGCCCAGGTGAGCTGAGATCTGCTCCTCCCTCTGTCCTTGCCTCTGGGCTTTGCTTTTGGCATCGAAAGGCATAGTGACCCCAGTGACCTCTGTTCCCCGTGACAGGCATTTGAGCATTTGAAGACAGTGCTCGTGAATCCCAGACCAAACGACTCTCCTCTGAGCTCGCAGACCCTTCCTTTAAAGAGGCCTTGTGGCCAAAGAGGTCACTGGTTCTTCACACCCGGAGTGGTTCTCCCTCCAGCCTTCACCTGGGGCCCTTCATGGTGCCGACAGGCCCTCGGCAGCTAGGCCCAGAGACTGGGCCTCCTTGGTCCCGGCTACTTCTCTCACCAGATCTCTCATCTGCCTGTGGGCTCTCCTGCCAGAAGGGAAGCCCCAGCTGCCTGTTGTCATCACTGCCCTCAGCCAGCTGCCACCACCTCCACCTGTACCCCTGTGGTACCTGCCCCCTCTGTGCCTCACCCTTTCTGCCCTACTATCCAGTTGGGCTCACTGATTCATTTTACTCTCAGCCAGAGCATGCTGTTCCCCTTCCTAAAGCCCTCCGGTGGCTTCCCCCTCTCCTTAGGATTAAACCCAGACCGCTGGGCCTCTGGTGCTCCAGTGATCTGACTCCCTTTCGTCATGCACCTCCTACCCCTCTGCTCTGCCCCTTGTTCCAGCCCCACGGCTCGCTTCTCCCAACTCTGTGACCGTGCTTCAGGACTTTTGCACTTGCTTTTCCCTCTGCCTGAAACTTGGCGCTGGGTTGGAACTTCCTCCTCAACCCTCAGGTCTCTGCTCAGATGTTACCTTTTTCGAGAGGCTTTCCATGACCATGAGAAAGAAAGCTGTCGCACTCCAGCCCTCGCTCTCCATCCCTGCCTTCCATCACTCAGTACTGCTTGGTATGTGTCACTACTTCTTTATATCTGTCTTCCTCTCTTGGATGTACCACTCACCCCACCCCCCAGCCCATGAGAGAGAGGCCAGCTCTGACCTCTCCCAGGTGTCCTTAGCGCAGCCTGGGAACCGTGGCAGAGCTGTGGCAGGCACAAGTGTTTCCCTACCAGTGATTCCATGTGTGACTCCCCAGAACCTGGGTTAGGGTACACGGCACAGGGGAATTAACAGACGCCTAGGGTTGCTAAGAGCCTGGCCCTGAAATAGGAAGATAAACTTGCATTATCTCGGTGGGCCTGCTGTCGTCACAAAGGCCCTTAAAAGTGGAAAAGGAAGGCGGAAGAGAGAGTCAGAGTTGTGACAGTAGAAGTACCAGACCCACTGCTCCCGGCTTTGGAGAGGCAGGAGGAACCATGAGACAGGGAATGCAGGTGGCCTAAGATGCTGTAAAAGGCCAGCCAATGGGTCTCCTTTAGAGCCTCCAGAATGGAACACGCTCCTGCTGACACCTTGATTTTAGCCCCAAGAAGCCTGCATCAGATTTCGGTCCTCCAGGACTCTAAGACAATGAAGGTGTGCTGCTTGAGCCTGTCACTGCATAAGATGGTGACATGTGCAGTATGCTGTATTGTGAGCCGTCCTACTGAAGGGGCCACACAGCCAGAAACTGGGGGGAGCCTCCAGTCCGCAGCCAGCAAGACACAGAGGCCCTCTGCCCAGCAGCCTGAAGGAAACTGAGTGCTTCCTACAACCACTTGAGCTTGGAAGCAAATCCTTCCCCAGCTGAGCCTCAGATGAGACTATAGCCCCAACCAACCCCTTGGTTATAGCCCGACAGAGGACATGGCTAAGCTGTGCCCGGACTCCTGACCTACAGACCTGTGAGGTAATAAATGTATGTTTTTTAAGCTGTTAAATTATTGGCAACATTGTTATTCACCAATAGATAACTAATATGCTACATACAAGTGAAGCAATAGAATATTAACAATACCTCAGAATGCCTCACCTACCTTTCCTAGTCACATATGTTCCCTCCTCCCAGCAGTTGTCCTCAAGTTTGTTTTGATTGTTTCTCTGCTTTTCTCTGTAGATTTTCCACGTATGTCAGTGTCGCTAAATAGGATATATTTAAGAATGTGAATAGCCAGCACACACCTAACTCTGTAATAGTAATAAAGAAATGGTCAATGAAGTAATTTTTAACTTGATGAAATAACTTCAAAATTGATCTTGAAGAATACATAGAAAATAATGATAATGTATCTTGATAAAAATACTAAAGTGGTTTTCCTATTAGATACTTGAAAAATATTGTAAAGCTAGAATAATAAAACAATGTAATCTTATTGCAAGAATGGATTGAGGAATGACACAGAATAAATATACCAGAAATGGACCCTGTTGTGCTTTAATAATTTAATATAAATTAAAGGTGATATCATAAACAGTGGTTTAAAAAAGGGAATTTTCAACAAATCAGCAACTGAAAAACATCAGTTTGGATCTTCACCTCACCGCATGCTTGTGTGTGCACGTGCGCACACACATACACACACACATATCCCTGATTAATTGATCTATGGGTAAAAAGTGAATCTACAACACAGAACAAAATATAGGGGAATAGTCCTCTGATGTAGTTATAAATTTCCCAAGATTTCTAAGCTTAAAAGGTTAGAAAATGAAAAATCATGAGGAAATTTGTTGATAGTTTGACGGTGTAGAGATTTAACTCATTTTATCAGAAAGCAATCTAAACAATTTAGAAGACAAAATAACCCATGGAACATATCTGTACTGAATATGAAACAATATCAGGTTCTTGAGAGGTTTGTCAAGAGCTCACACTGCCAATCCAAAGACCACGAAATTCACATAAAGAAAAGCAAAAATAATAAATCTAATAACAATGATCAACCTCACTAGTGCACGTTGAATTGTGGCACTGTATTGGTAAAGTTTGTTTAGGAGTGTGGTACCCAGTCTTAGCCAGGGTGGACTTAGAAGACTCTCACTCCTTGTAGAGAGGAGTGAAAATTAATAGAATGTTTTCACACAGCAATTTGGCAAATTTTTTTCTACATCTTAAAAACGTGCCTACTCTTTGTTCTGGTTTTTGTGTTTGTAATAATCTATTCTAAGCAATAATCCAAAATGCAATGGTTGATGTGAAAATGTGTTCCTCAAGACATTTGCAAAAATGGGAACAGAGGAAACAGGAGAATGATTAAATAATATCCATCCACTTGGATAAGATGCAGATACTTAGGATGCTTACTTAGAGCTTTTAAGACAAAACTAAATTCTTATGGTTATAAGTAAAATAAACAAAACGAGAGTGGAACCTGTAGGCTCTTCCCACTAAAGCAACAGTAATTTTTTAAGTGGAGTCGGACAGGTGAGGGTCAAATCCCAGCCACAGCACCTATTTTGCTGGGTACCTTTGCAAAGTTGCTTAATCCTTTCAAGCCTCAGTTCTGCCCCTAGATTTGTTTTAAGGGCCCGGTGATGTCCCATAAACAAAAGAGCCCTGCATATTCTAGACACTTGATGAATGTCCCCTGCCTCATCCTTTCGTTAATAATGCTGAACATGGGGGATTACGTGGCACGTGGAGAGAACAGGACAGAATCAAAAGCTACATACAACCTGATGATACATTTACAATAGTGCATTTATCCACTTAGAGTTAAAAGGATGGAAACAGTTGGTTTTAATTTTCAATTTTTAAAGTAAAGCAGAAAAGAGTTGCCTGCGGGTGTTTCCAAGAGATGGTGCCTTCTGACTGGGGTCGAGGATGTGACAATCTTGTTCACAGATTTCACAGGCGCGAAATCTCATGCCAGTCTCATTCCCTAATGACCAACCTATGAAAACTTGGTAAAGTTCCAACCCAGGGGGCAAATAGGGTCTGGGGACAACAAAAATACCCCTCTTGCAGTCTTTACAGCCTACAACACTGGTGGGCAACCTTCAATGTGCATCAACCTCATCAAGGATGCAGGATGCAGATTCCCAGGCCCCAGGCTGAGAGATTCTGATTTGGTAGGTCTGGAATGAGGCGGGAAAATGCGTGTGTGTGTGTGTGTGAAGCAAATAGTAAAGTTTGTAAATCTTAAGCATAGTGTTCAGTGCATATACAATATGCATGTATATATGCCACAGTATACACCATATGTATATATGTATGGATATATCTGTATATATGTATTTTTCACACACACACACATCCAGATATACACCTGTGTAACCACCATTCAGATCAAGATATAGAACAGTTCTAACACCCTAAATGCCCTTTCCCAATCAATGACTCCTAACCCTACTCCAGATGACCATTATTCTGGCAACACAAATTAGTTTAGTCATTTTAAACTTCATTAAAAAAGATCCATGTAGTATTCACTCTCTTGTATCTCAACAGCATGTTTATGAGAAGAACCCCATGTCATTATCTGCACGGCTGGCTGCTGCCCCTTCACTGCTGCATATAGATAAACCACACGGTGCCCCGCTGTTCTCCTGCTCGTTAGCATCTGGGTTGACCCCACTCTGAGGCTCTTTTGAGTAGCACTGCTCCAACATTCTCGTCCATATCTTTTGATGGACATATACATTGTGTCCTCTTTTATGTACTTAGGAACAGGGTTGATGGCTGCAGGGTCAAAACTGCCACAGTGGAAATCCGTAGTTTTATAAGGAGTTTCTGGTGCAGGTGTCTTGGCCCACACTTTGAGAAACACTGTTTAGCTAAAAGTCCCTTGAAATGAGCATACATATTCCCTTCAGTTGACCCTTTCTTGGGGTACCCATGGGGAAGAGCATGCTTACACTGAGATACCAGGAAGGCAATTTGGGGAAGAGGAGAGAATGAGAAATTAAGTTAATACCATCCAATAGCATCTCTTTGGAACGCGTCTTTGCAATTTACTTCCTTTGCTGGAGGGAAAAAAGCTGAACTAGCTTTGACAGGGTTGGAAGAGTGAGAAGCCAGGTTGCTTTGCCGCATCAACCAAGCCCCCTCCCACCCCAATCTGAGCTAGAATAATGTTCATTTATTTGGTGGCATAAAGGGCTATGCTTGGGACCTTGGCTTGTTCCTGTGAGGAGCAACTGTCCCTTCTGCTCACCTTACACTAATTGCAAAGCAGTTTTTCCAGGCTCCTGAAAAAGGAGGTGGCTGGCAGGAGGGAAAGGTGATGGCATTCTTCCTGCTGGGTCCAGCAGGTTTGACAATAAAGGTTGGTTGTGTGAAAACCATCCCTTTTAGCCAGTTCTGGCCATTTCAACACAGACCCAGTCAGCTTCTCTGCACTCAGAAGGCCAGGAAAGAGAGCTACCTGCTGTGGAGGTGTGGGAAGGAGGGCCTGCCTGGTGTGTGGGCTGATGCTAGGTTTCCTTGGCTCCTCGGCTGGGAGCCCGCATCCTCCTTGACTGCAGTGTTTCCCAGCCTCTGCCCAGCCGTGATCTCATGCTGCTCTCTGCTGTTTATAACTGAACACTACAACCAGGGGCCCAGAAACCAGAGACAGCCGCAAGTTTCCAGAAATGGGCAAAGGGCTTCCACGTGGAGGCAAGCAGGAGGCATGGGAGATGGTATTAAAGGAGCCAGGCTCTGTACATCAGGATCTCATGAGACCTGAAAGGTGGGCTGTAGTCTCCAGGCAGCCCACCCACCCCAGGCAGATCTCATGCCCCACATCCGGGTTCCCATGGCTCTGAGTGTCCTCTACCATAACACTACTGTGGGGAATCAGTCGGGCGGACTCCCCCCGCTGCTCTGTAAACACTCGGAATCCAGATGACCATGTCTGTGTTATCCCAAAGCTGAATGTGTTGCCTGGCACATAAGGTATGATGAATGAATATTCACTTGAATAAATGAGTGAATAATGATTGAGCGGACATTGAATGAAGGAATAGAGTGAAGAAGCTGATGATCTCTTCCTAAGATATATTAGGCTATTAGATTAAGCTATATGAGAATTAAGCTTTTAGGATCATGGAGATGTAAAATTCTTCTGCCTAATAAAAAAACCCTAGTTCCTTGACCCCCTTGTCTGAACTGGTGATGTTTGGAGATTTGGGGTTGTTACCACTGGGCTGGGGTTGTTACTGACATCTGGTATATAGAGACCAGGGACACTGCCAAGCCTCCTGCAGTACACAGGGTAGCCCACACAACAGGACTTGTCCTGTCCAAACTGCCCATGGCACTGACGTTGCGAGAGCCTGATGTCAGGAAGCCGTCTGCCAGAGAGCTGGGGCTGACGTTGCGAGCTACAACCTGGTGACAGCAGAGGCTGCCTTTGAGAAATCTGCTCCAGTAAAAACTGAGACAGAAGCAATGAAATGGACAAGGGCCACTTAGGGAAGATTTTACAAGTTACATCAGCAAAAGCCGAAGAACGGATGCATCTGTGTGTCAGCATGTGAAGGACTGGGGTGGGGGCAGGTGTGTTTCTGCAGGGCCTGCCAACTAAATGCTGAAATGGGCTCCCAAGTGGCTGCTGATGAGATGCCAATGGTTCTCGATTTTAGACAGGATTGTGACAGCCAGGGGACTATCAAAGAACAGCAGACTCACAGAAAACTAGGAGAATAAAAAATACAGAAGTTTTGGTATTAAACCATGTGAGGCTTATAATTGTTTGTCTCCATGGAAGAAATGAAGGCATGACTCCAAGCAAGAACCCTGGGTGATGTTAAACCCTGCCTTGAGCATTTCCTAGAGATGTCACATCCTGACTCCTACTTGGCTTTCTGAAAGCAGCTTCCCCAGCCTCAAGAGACCACCTACTCCTGGAAGCCGGCCCTGATTTTCCTCCTCTGAATTCCCTTGGGACTTCACATAGGCTCCTCTTGGGGCGCAGGGACTCTTTGTTGTACACCATCATTAGTTGGAAACCAATTGTGTGTCCTGAATTCACAGCAATAACCACCACAAGCACACCACTTACAGTTTGCTAATTGCCTTCTACATCCCCAATAATGCTTCACATTTATTGTGTTTACTATGGGACAAAAACTGACTTAGGGCTTACCTGGAATATCTCACATAATCTCTATACACAGCCTATGAGATGTGTCAATTATTATCCCCGTTTTACAGACACGGGAATGGATGTGGACTGATGTGGACTCTGCTGGTGGCCTCATATGCATCCCATTCTTTTCTCTTTCTGTATGAGTCAGTTTAGGACAGTCTCTGTTGAGCAATGGTGGATTGCTGGAATGAGGGCTTACTGGTTGCTTGGAGCAGTCTGCTGCAGGTCTAGGGGCTCTCGTCCACATATGGCCAAGTGTTTCTGAGATATGTGGCCTCCCAGGTCAGGGCTGGGGGACAAAGGGATGGAACATACACTCTGCCTGGAAGAGTCCCCACTTGTCTTTGCAGTCACAGGTGGAAGCTGGGAAACGTAGGGACCAACTGATATTTGGGGGGTATAAAGTGGCTCTGCCAATTTTGTTCAGGGCGGCAGGGTGTCCTACTAAGACCCTGTACCCCCAGTGTCCCTTATACCAAGAAGTGGCCCAGTTCTGGTTAATGAGATCCACTGGAAGTCGGAAGTCATTCCAGGAATGAGTGTTCTGTCCCTTATATAAAGCCCACCTCTTCTTCCTCCATCATCCGCGTTCCAGTGTCCCTCCTAAAAGCAGATAGGACTCTGGAGGGGGAGTTGCCAGACTGGAATAACGAGGCAGCAGCCTGAGAATGAGAGGTACAACCTGAAGATGGGGGAGCCGGAGGCTGGGAGGCGGGGCCGTGACGGTTCCGTGCAGGAGCACGCCGGGCTTCCCCTGTTCCTGTTTGCCCTGGCCTGGCTCTGGACCTGAAAGCAGAGCTGGGAGGGGAGGAGCCAGGCCCTCGGGCCCCTGTTGGGTCGCCCAGCCTCCCCCTCCTGACCATCCTCCTGTTGGGCACCGGTCCTGGCACCCCCAGTCGCCATGAGTCCCAGCGTTGCCAAGCACCCGGGTGAGCAAGTTCTCGGGTGCTTCACCATCGCTTCATGTTTTCCTTCATCCTACCCGTCCTCTCCAAGTACTCCTTCACCCAGTCTCCTTCAGTGAACTCTGAGCTGCCTCCCCTTCCTGCGCACGGACTGGGATGGGCTGGTCCCTGCTTCAAAGGCAGCACGTCCCACTGTAGAGCTGCAGTTGCCTCCCTCTGCTCTCGCTTCTGCGCTAGGACATGAGAAAGAACTTCCAGCAAGACACAGTGTCAGGCAGAACAGATGTCAAAGCTATATTCTCCTTGGTAGGTCATCAGTCACTTGCCCCAAATTGCTCAGGTGGTTATTCTGTTCCAGCATCGTTACATGGGGATGACCCCCAGCACACAGGAGTGTGATGAGATTTAACTGAAATAAGGGGATAGGTAAGGGTGTGTGTCCCTTTGAGAAAAAAAAAACAAAACAAAACCAGGATGCCCAGTTACATTGGAATTCCAGATCAACAGTGAATGACTGAGTATCAGACACTTGTGCAATATTTGAGATATACTTTATTAAAATATTATTAGCTGCTTATTGGAGATTCCAGTGTAACTGGGTCTCCTGTCTTTTATTTGGGGAATAGCACATTGCCTGCACTCTACCTGGTTCCCAGCGAGTAGTAGTAGCTAACATTCTTAATCCTTTTTCCCTAGCCCCTAACATGGTACTGGACATAATCCTCAAAAAACATCTTTGAATAAAGAAACGAATGAATAGATAGAGAATGCAAGAACCAGAGAGGCATTTGTCTGAGGTGAAAGCTGCCCAGCTGGGAAGTGGCAGGGAAGAGCCTGGGATCTGGGCTTCCTCACTTCCCACTCGGTGTTCCTTCCTCCCCATCCCGTAGTGGAATAAGTGGAGGAAATTGCCAGAAGAGCAAGGTGACCAGGGATGGCACTGAGTGGACTCCCCAGTTCCCTAGGAAACCTTCATTATGGTCAGCACAGGGATCATGTTCTTATTTTAAAATGAAGGAATCATTATCGGTCTCACCAAACTGCTTCTTCAAGGCTTTGCATTAGAACGGAAAAGGCATCACTTTCTTCCTGGGGTTTTATTTTTCCCCTCAAAAAACAAAATCATTGAAGATCAAAAATTAGAAACCTTCTCTCTGGACCTAAATAATCATAGGGAAATTTGGAATTTGTATTTATTCTGTAGTAAAATAAGAAGTTATTGCTTTTTCAAGACTATCTAATCACTTGTTACTGAGTTTGAGCTCACGCGACTTGCTGCACGACATGCCAATAATGCGAGGGACGAGGTGTTGGAGCCAAAGGAAAGCGACTTTATTCAGAAAGCCAGCAGACGGAGAAGATGGCAGACTCAAGTCTTCAAGCACCATCTTAACTCAGAGTTGATTTCAAGCTTCTTTTACCCTGGGGACAGGGGAGGCATGGGGGGTGCAGGAGAGGGCTGAGCTCAGGAAGAGACAGACGGCCGACATCAGGGACCCCACAAGGGTCCAAGGAGAGTTGTGAGATGCCTCGTCCTTGAGCAGTTGACTCTTGTCGACAGAGGCTTGGGCACGATGTTCCTATGCACCTTTGACAAAACCATGGTATTTTCGTATGTGTTTCCTTATTTCCTCCAGAGAGGCAGACTCTGTGTGGGGGGCTATTTGCAGAAATCTCAAGCCAGAAGCAAAATTCCTTTTGATGATTAACGAGCCTGCACGCAGGGCTGCCGGGGCCTGAGCAGAGGCTTTTGGCCCAAATATTAGGGCAGCAAAGAGACAGACAGTATGATGGCAGACATGCCAAGCTTTCTTTCACCCTTTTACACAGTGATTGTCAACCTTTTTTCAGTAAAATTATTTTTATAGATACAATATTAAACAGAATCCCAACTTATAAAAGTGTTAAGCAGGATATATATTAGTTACACATAGTAGGCTCTAATAGCAAACATACAGTCAATGTAGTTTTAAAATGCAATTTACAAACCAAAGTGTAAATGACAGACTAGAACCGAAAGCTTTGTATCTTGCGTGTATCAGGTGGGGTTGGAGTTTCCTATCTGCCTACAACTTCATGCCGATCTCAGCCATCAAGCATTTTCTGCATTTTTAGTTGCAGAGTATTGAGAAAATCTTGGTTCATGAAGAATGATTGCAACTAATGAAAGGACTTTTTAAAAATTCACCTTGCAACCCTAGGATGTTTAATTGATAGAGATGTCAGGAAGTATTTCCAGATGTGCTGAAAGCTGATGAAGGTTTAGCTAGTGGTTGTGTGGTGCCCTAGAGCTTGGTGTGTGGCTCCCTCCTCTCCCTCTTCCAGAGTAATGAGTCAGAGCTGGGCACGGGGTGCCTGCCTAGTAGGGCTGCGTTTCCCAGCCCCCTCCTCTAGCGCCCTCCAGCCTGGCAGGTAGATGTGGTCAAGTGACTAAGAGTACCCCTTGTCCCCCAACATGGGAGTGGAAATCACAGGAGTGCGGATACTAAAGACTGCATTTGTGCCTCGTCTATGTTTTCTTCCTCCTGGAAGATGGGACTAATGTGTACAAGCAACTCAACTTCCACTTAGCCAGTAAGACAGGAAGTTACGGGGGGACCCCAAGGAACAGACACACCTGAAGACCTGGAACATCCATCTGGAGCTGGCAAGTTCCGGATAGTTTCCAATAATCAATGATGTTTTTGATGAGTTTGGTGGTGGTACAAATGTGATTTTTTTATATTGTACGAAATGTGTTAACATTCAAAAAATCTGCGTGACTCAGCAAACCACTACTTTTCAAACAAAGAATGTCACATAATGATGCGTGGATCAAAGACGCATTCAAACAGATCTTAAACATAGCAGAGTCCCCAAAGTTCATTGATAATCATTTCAGATTCCACATTGCAAGAAACATGTAAGAAATTTCCACTTCGATATAGTGTCAAAGACGAATTCCACAGTTGTATGAAAACACTTTTCAAATACTTGCCCTTTTCCAATCAAGTGTCTGTGCAAGGCCATATTTTCTTTACATACTTCAACTAAAAGATGTATTTCATAGATTAGCCAGACATTAAAGATTTTCCAAAATATAAAACAATGCCACCTTCTATTATTATTTTTTTAAGTTTTGGAAAATCATTTTTCTTAAAGGTGTACTATGTGCTTATAACTGTTACTTTTATATACATGGGTAACTATTTACATTTTTTCCTGTTTTTCAATTGCTTGTACAGTTTATATGGACTAATGTGACCCACAGAATCAAAAGCTCTTTGAGGGCTTCAACAATTTTAAGTGTGAAGAGTGTGACACGCAATTCCCGCATCTGATCATACTCAGCACATGCGTGCACACGCCCTTCCCCCAAATCCATCAAACTGTTGAGATGCATGTTATCTACATGATCACTTAAAAAGGGCAGTGGTCTGATGGAAACGACTTTGTTGTAGTTCCCAAAAGAGGCCCGCTGCAACTGACATTGTTCCATTTGAACTTCATCATCGTACCAACAGAGTGAGGCTGGGAGAGGCTGGGAGAGGCTGGGGACTGGCCCCCAGGTCACGGGGTCAGGCAGCAGAGCTGGAAGGGAATCCAAGGCGCCTGACATGTCCAGCTTTCTTCCCACACTTGCCTCTCAGGGCGCCTACCAAGTCTGCGCTGTGCCTGGAGCTGGCAGATGAGGATAGGCGGCACCTGTTAGCCCTGCCCCGCAGGTCCCAGTGCAGCCCCCAGGAATGCTTACACTGAGGGAGGTCCCGCCCCGACACAGCTCTTCCTAAGCTCAACGTGCTCAGGCTGTGACTGCACCACTAGCCACCTGCAGGCTCACAAGGCTACCTGCACCCTTCTCTCCAGGGAAGGCGGCTTTTCCTTCAATTTTGTTTTCTCTTTTTAAAGTTAACTTGGGAGTCCAAAGATCTCTTTCCTTGAAATGAGCGGGGACCTTGAGTTCTGCTTTAAAAGGCCTCTAGTTACGAAGTTTAGGCGGCATTGGGAGTGGCCCAGGGCTGAGGACATTCCCCTCCCCACTTTCCTAAACCCCAAAACCTTGTTTATAATCCAAGCCTGTGGTCTCTTTTCATAAACGTGGTCACTCTATACCCACTTATTCTGTCACTTAGTTTTCAATGTTTTGAATACTTTCCCATGTATGGACATACAATTCCCATCTTAAAATTTTAGCATGCTCAAGGAAAATTATGCCAAGTGTCAAACGTAACATAGCCTTTGGTAGGGCATGTTGAAAGGGTGGCATTTGCTGTATTTTAAAATCTTTATGGTAGGTTTTTCCCCTTCAGTTCAGATTTTAACAAGTCAAATATATCAGTCTTTTAGTTTTGTCATTCTTGGAAACATTAGTGTTTGTGTGACTAAATTCTCCCAGGTTTTTTTAGTACTTACTTAAACTCCACTGTTTAAAATTCAGAACTAGGGTGTTTTTAATCTAGTCTGGTGTAAGGACAAGACAAGAAATCCTATTTATTTCTTGATTACTACCCAGTTTTACCTTTGGTTTATTGAATAATTTGCTTTCCCAGATGTGAAAAGGAGCTTGTCCCCAGTCCGAACACTCACGGATGAAACCCATCTCTGCACTTTGTGGTAGGGGGGAGGCTCCAGGTTTAATTATAACATTTCTTTTCCTTTCTTAGCTTTTTTATAATGCAAGCAATATAAGACTTTCTGGAAGGGGGAAAAGTATTTAACAGTACTGTGAGTTTATAGACATCTTTACAATGTTGTCTTTCCAGTAAGATAAATCTTTCACAATTAATTTGGATGCTTAGGAAATTAGTTTTTAACATCTAAATGCATGTTACTGCTTACTTTTGAAGGCAATACCAGAAAGGTCACAGACTGCCTCAGAACTTGAGAATCATGTGGGATCTAGAAATCATCAGATCCAATGCTTTCAGCTTACAAATAAACTTCGGCCCAGAGAAGGGCAGCAAGTGGCCCAGGTCACACAGCAATCTGGTAGTTGGGACAGAATGGGATCCAGGCGCCCTAACCCGGCCCCTCCTTGGGGCTTCTCTCCCACCACACCAGTGGATCTGCATGAATCCAACAACTCTGGGTTCCTGAACCGACTCCCTCTGCTCTGAGGCTGCAGGCTGGTGAGATGTGAGGGCGTCAGGCAGCTTCCCCATCTCCTGTGCCCCCCTCAGGCCCCCCCTCACACAAAGGCAGTGATGCACAATGAAGAGAAAAGATATTTAATTATTTCTGTCTAATCACTTAAAGCGCTCAAAGTATTTCCACAAGTGCAAAGGGAGGGATTGCTCTCAGCCAACATTTACCAGTGATTCTGACACACGCAAAAAAACTCCCAGTCACCATGCTTTATATTTATTTTTAATTTCTGCACTGGAAAATTAAAAGACGGTGACAATGATGACAGCTTATTTTACCGTGACTTCATTAATCTTTGCTCTTGGGGGGCAGAAGGGGCAAAGACAGGAACACATCAAAGCATGATGGTGACATGGTGGCAAGATGCCTAAATCTGGCCAACAAGGGCTCTGAACACCTGGGAACAGCACCCTGCATGTGCTAGCTTGTAAACACTGACAGAAAACGGTTGACATACATTAAAAAAAAAGAATGAAAAAAAGAATTCCATGATTCCATTCTTAAAATTGAGCACAAAAACTGACAGTGAAATACAGTTCATGTCCATGTACCCCATCTGCTCCTGGAGGCGAACATACGGTGCAGCAAGCACTCCAGGTGGGCAGCGTCGGGACACGCACCTCCCTCCGGCTCTGCTGAACTGCCGCGGCTGCGCCGCCTCTCCCGCGCACAGGCGCTCTGCAGGCAGGGAAGGGGGCGAGACCTCTTGCCGGGTGCAGAGCCATGGGGGTGCAGTCTGTGTGCTCTCGAGGCCCCGCCTCTGGAATGTTCTGCACTTGGGCTGGGCTAGGCGGTGGATTTTAGTTAGGCCCCACACACTGTTTAAGTGCTCGCTTTATTTCTCATGTGCAAACCGTCACTGTCTAAAGCTTTCGGAAGGACGTGTACAGACACGAACACCCTGCAGAGAGACAAGGGCAACCAGGAGGCCCCCTCCCTCCTGAGCTGGGTGGGGGCACGGGGGCACGTTACAGAAGTATTAGATGTGTTCTGCTGCGGTTAGACTCCAGTCCCTGATTCGGTCTGTCCAGAGGAGGGGTCCTCAGTAGGTGATTGTCCACTCTTTGACAGAGGCATCGTGGGAGGTCGTGACCAGCGTGTGCTCGTCCAGCCAGGCGAGGCTGCTGACGTGGTGGAGCCGGTGTGCATCTGGGAAGAGAGAACGGCTTTTACCCGAGGCCCGACCCCTGCTGCCACACACACCGCAGACTAGGAAGATGGGACAGGTGGTGTCCGATCCAAAGGACCCTGAAGACAGAACTCGGACTGCTGCTCATCAGAGCCCTTTCCCTCTCTTGGGAATTTGGTGGTGGGTGGCCGCAGGCCTCCTTCCCCCGGCACTGCTGGCTGCTGGGGCGTAGTGGCACCCAGGACACTCGGACAGTCGTGATCAGCAAAAATGTCCCTTGGGAGGCAGAACTGCCTCTACCCCTGGGGTGGGGGTATCGATTTCTTTTTATGCATAAATTAATGAGACAATACACAAATTACAATGAATAAAAGGCCAAGGAACACAGG
>JAVSCE010020995.1:0-30000 GCA_032199065.1 Smutsia gigantea
CCCACAGAAATACAAAGAATCATAAGAGAATATTATGAGAATCTATATGCTAACAAGCTGGAAAGCATAGAAGAAATGGACAACTTCTTAGAAAAATACAACCTTCCAAGACTGACCAAGCAAGAAACGGAAAAACTAAACAGACCAATCACCAGTGACGAAATCGAATTGGTAATCAAAAAACTACCCAAGAACAAAACCCCCAGGCCTGATGGATTCACCTCTGAATTCTACCAGACATATAGAGAAGAAATAAAACCAATTCTCCTTAACGTTTTCCAAAATATAGAAAAGGTGGGAATACTTCCAAACTCATTCTATGAAGCCAGCATCACTCTAATACCAAAACCGGGCAAAGACCTCACCAAAAAAGAAAATTACAGACAATATCCCTGATGAACGTAGATGCAAAAATACTCAACAAAATATTAGCAAACCGAATTCAAAAATACATCAAGAGGATCATACACCATGATCAAGTGGGATTCATCCCAGGGATGCAAGGATGGTACAACATTCAAAAATCCATCAACATCATCCACCACATCAACAAAAAGAAAAACAAAAACCACATGATCATCTCCATAGATGCTGAAAAAGCATTTGACAAAATTCAGCATCCATTCCTGATTAAAACTCTCAGCAAAATGGGTATAGACGGCAAGTACCTCAACATCATAAAGGCTATATATGACAAACCACAGCTAACATCATACTTAACGGCGAGACGCTGAAAGCTTTTCATCTAAGATCGGGAACAAGACAAGGATGCCCACTCTCTCCACTGTTATTCAACATAGTACTGGAGGTCCTAGCCATGGCAATCAGACAAAACAAAGATATACAAGGCATCCAGATTGGTAAAGAAGAAGTCAAATTGTCACTATTTGCAGATGATATGACATAAAAAACCCTAAAGATTCCATTCCAAAACTACTAGAACTAATATCTGAATTCAGCAAAGTTGCAGGATACAAAATTAACACACAGAAATCTGTTGCTTTCCTATACACTAATGATGAACTAACAGAAAGAGAAATCAGAAAAACAATTCCATTCACAATTGCATCAAAAAGAATAAAATACCTAGGAATAAACCTAACGAAGGAAGTGAAAGACCTGTACTCTGAAAACTACAAGACACTCCTAAGAGAAATTAAAGACGACACTAACAAATGGAAATGCATCCCATGCTCTTGGCTAGGAAGAATAAATATTGTCAAAATGGCTATACTACCTAAAGCAATCTACAGATTCAATGCAATCCCTATCAGACTACCAACAGCTTTCTTCAATGAACTGGAACAAATAATTCTAAAATTCATATGGAACCACAAAAGACCCCGAATAGCCAAAGCAATCCTGAGAGGGAGGAATAAAACAGGGGGAATTACACTCCCTGACTTCAAGCTCTACTACAAAGCCACAGTAATCAAGACAATTTGGTACTGGCACAAAAACAGACCCACAGATCAGTGGAACTGAATAGAAAATCCAAACATTAACCCAAACATATACAGTCAATTAATATTTGATAAAAGTGCCTTGGATATACAATGGGGAGATGACAGCCTCTTCAGCAGCTGGTGTTGGAAAAACTGGACAGCTGCATGTAAGAGAATGAAACTGGACTCCTGTCTAGCCCCATACACAAAGGTAAACTCAAGGTGGATCAAAGACCTGAATGTAAGTCATGAAACCATAAAACTCTTAGAAAAAAACACAGGCAAAAATCTCTTGGACATAAACAGAGCAACTTCTTCATGAACATATCTCCCCGGGCAAGGGAAACAAAAGCAAAAATGAACAAGTGGGACTATATCAAGCTGAAAATCTTCTGCACAGCAAAGGACACCATCAGTAGAACAAAAATACATCCTACAGTATGGGAGAATATATTCATAAAAAATGTATCTGATAAAGGGTTGACATCCAAAATATATAAAGAACTCATGCACCTTAACAAACAGAAAGCAAATAATCCAATTAAGAAATGGGCAGAGGACATGAATAGACACTTCTCCAAAGAAGAAATTCAGATGGCCAGCAGGCACATGAAAAGATGCTCCACATCGCTAATCATCAGAGAAATGCAGATTAAAACCACAATGAGATATCACCTCACACCAGTGAGGATGGCCAACATCCAAACCACAAACAACAACAAATGTTGGCGAGGATGTGGAGAAAAGGGAACCCTCCTACACTGCTGGTGGGACTGCAAATTAGTTCAACCATTGTGGAAAGCAGTATGGAGGTTCCTCAAAAAACTCAAAATAGAAATACCATTTGACCCAGGAATTCCACTCCTAGGAATTTACCCTAAGAATGCAGCAGCCCAATTTGAAAAGGACAGATGCACCCCTATGTTTATTGCAGCACTATTTACAATAGCCAAGAAATGGAAGCAAACTAAGTGTCCATCAGTAGATGAATGGATAAAGAAGAGGTGGTACATATACACAATGGAATATTATTCAGCCATAAGAAGAAAACAAATCCTACCATTTGCAACAACATGGATGGAGCTAGAGGGTATTATGCTCAGTGAAATAAGCCAAGCCGAAAAAGACAAGTATCAAATGATTTCACTCATATGTGGAGTATAAGAACAAAGAAAAAAACTGAAGGAACAAAACAGCAGCAGACTCACAGAACCCAAGAACGGACTAATAGTTACCAAAGGGAAAGGGACTGGGGAAAATGGGCGGGAAGGGAGGGATAAGAGGGAAAAAGGGGCATTACGATTAGCAGATGTAATGTTGGGGGGGCACGGGGAGGGCAGTACAACTCAGAGAAGACAAGTAGTGATTCTGTAACATCTCACTACGCTGATGGACAGTGACTGTAATGGGGTTGGTGGGGGGGACCTGATGAAGGGGTAGTTTAATAATCGTAATATTGCACATGTAATTGTAAATTAATGATAATAAAATAAATTATATTAAAAAAAAAAAACAAGAGAAATTTAATCTCCCCCGGTTCTGGAGGCCAGAAGTCCAAAATCAAGGTGTCAGTATGATTGAGTCCTTCTTGGAGGCTCAGAGGGTGACCTGTTTCATTGCCTGTGTTAGTCTACTTGGGCTGCCATAACGAAATACTACAGACTGGGTGGCTTTAACAACAAAATTTCACTCTCTTACAGTCCAGAGGCTGAAAGTCCAAGATCAAGGTGCCAGCAGGATTGGTTTCAAGTAAGGCTTCTATTCTGGCTTGTAAACAGCAATCTGCTTGCCATGTCCTTACATGACTTCTCTGTGATAATGTTCAGAGAGAGAAAGAATTCTGTGCACTTCCTTTTCTTAAAAGGACACCAGTCTTAGCTTAGGGTCCCACCCTAATGATCTCATTTAATTTTAATTACCTCCTTAAGGCTCTATGTTTAATATAATCACCTTAGGGATTAGGGCTACAAATAATAACCGGGGGACACAATTCACTCAGTAACAATACCCCTCTCCTAGTTTCTGGTAGTTGCCCACAATCCTTGGCATTCCTTGGTTTGTAGCAGCATTATTCCAAATGCTGCTTCTGTCATCACATGGCATTCTCTCTACCTCTGTGTCCTTCTTATAACGACACCAATCATTGGATTTAGGACCCATCATAGTCTGTAATGACCTCAGCTTTACTTGATTACATCTTTAGAGACCCTATTTCCAGATACAGTTACATTCACAAGTTTTGGGTGGACATGATCTTTTGAGGGATGTCCAACCCAGTACAGAGGGTAACGAGTTATTAGCACATACAAAGCACCAGAAGAGGTAAGGGAAAGAGCATTCCACAGATGGAAAATACAGCATGCTGGGTCACGGAGAAGGAAGTGAGCCAGGTCAGCAGGCTTTGCCAGCTGTGTGGAGCATTTGGTCTCATCCTGAGAGAATTGGGCAGATACTCAAGGGGTTAAAGGAGATGCTGTGACTGAATTGGTGTATTAAAAATGGCATTTAGGCTTCAATATGAAGGTAAAAGGAACTGCAAGAACTTGAGGAGGCACATATGGTGAGCTTGGTGAATGAGGATGATGGAGCAGAAGACGTGTACTGCAGAGAAAAATCTATGGGGCTTGGGATTGCCCTTGACATGGAGAAGGGAGAGGAAGGGATTAGCACATAACCTCAAACCTATAGCTTACAGGAGCCAATTCTGTTTGGTCTTTTGTTTGCTTTTTGATTATTGGCCCACAGTGCTTGATGTGAAAATTCAGGTTCAATAAACTATCCATGAAACACAAAATTTTTTCGACAATTAACACAAGGCTCTGCTGGCTTCCATGGAAAGCTTATATAGTTAATTCCAAGGTGGTAGGGACTAACCAAGAATTAAATATACTATTATTTTTAGAAAATAAAGACTTTTTTTAGAGGATATGGTCATAGATGACTAATATGCTGGGCATGGGGTATATTTCCATAGCAGTTCAAAATAACTATATAAATGATCTGTTTGATTTCCCCCAATAGCCATTCACTGAGTCACTTCATTAAATATCCCCATTCATCTACTGATTAATAGGATTGAATGGAAGGAATTAGAAATGACTAATCTAGTTATTTCAATTAATAGCATCTTGTAGACTCTATGATAAAACAGTTCATTGTTTAGTTTTTCTTTTGTATACAGTTGGGACAATGGTCAGACAGATATTCAGACCATCTGAAACCTTCAGATTTATAGTATAAAAGATATACATCCCAGAAATATAAGGATTCACTGTATAAAATTTTCACTTATTCTCATTTCTCTCCTTTTCCCATTTCAGCTAGTTAGGAAGAATAAATCCTATAAATGTGGACTCAAAAGGGAAAAATCTATTACATAAAGGAAGTACATAAGTTAATGGTAATGTATTGGACATGCAATTTAAATTGGAAAACCAACTTAAATGCAAAGCAATTACTGACAGTTTTAATATTAGCCAGACTAATAAAGCAGCAATTAGATCTCATTATATAGCTATAAAATTGGTTTGTAATAGATTGATTGCACCAAATGTTCCTACTAGTTTTTGATGGCCTTATGGACAAGAGTACTATTCTTCTATTTTGTTTTGGGGGAAAAAAATTCTAATGGTTATAATCCATTTAGAGCTCTTCTGTTTTAAGTAGGTATCAAAGATAAGGCAAACAACAAGCACAAAGAAGAAACAGATGAAAAAAGAAAAAGAAGACACCAAATACTACATTTACCCAAGCATATTTTTCCCAAGGGATCATCAGAATCGTCTCACCAGAAGCACCTTTGGGAACTCTTCTAGCAGATGGTTCGTGTATTCATCCTTAAGGTAAGTGTGTGGAGACAGTTATACTAAATGGAATTTCTGTCTCAATTACATAATCAACTAAGTGACCTCAAATTCCTGATATCAAACACTATAATTCTAAAGAACAAAGAAAGCTGCCCACTCCCAATCTCCTGATCTTCCTGCCTCCCCTCTCCTGCCCCACCCCCAAAGGTGGGAAAGCTATCAGTTCGTTATTGAGAGAGGAAAAAAAACAAGCCGTGACCCATGACTGTTGACGTGTCTATGATAGGATTCCAAAGGCCCCTTTCCTTGTTTTAGGTGGGACAGATTTGTGATGAATTTTGCTGTAGAACTCCCTATGGTATCAGGCTGAAGAGCAACCATGTTCTGTAGCTCCTTCCCTTCCCTGCCCTGTTCATCTCACCTCTTCCCTGTAGCACTCACTACACTCAACATCTGCTCACAGACGCCTGGCTTGAGCTCTGTTTCTAAAGAAGCTGATCTGAGACAAAACTCTTCCCTTGTTTCTTTGAAACAAGCACCCATTCTCCTTTTTCCCCTATAATAATACACTTGTATCTGGGGACATGGCCTCCTGGAATAAAGAGTTAATTTCCCAGGCTCTTTGGCAGGTTTGATGAGGCTATGGGACTAAGTTTTGTTTAATAAGAAATAAACAGAAGTGTTTTTGGTAGCTTCAGGGAGCAAACTGCCTTTTCGGAAGTAAATTATCTGCATTGTTTGCCCCTGTTCCTCATTCTTTTATCTATCCTCCTGCCTAGAATGGGCACACCACCATCTCTAGCCACCAGGATGAAAACCACACTCCAGGGATGACAGAGTAGCAAGATGAAGAGTTCAGGTTCATGAAGACTCTAAGAGAGCACAGTATCAGCTATGGATGGCACACGTCTGGAACTTCACATGAGGAACATCTTAATTCTGTCTTGTTTAAACTATTCCGATTTGGGGTTTCCTAATTCTGTGGCACCTAATAATAACAAATACACAGAAGGTGAAGAACCATCATATGCAAAATATGTCAGCTGTCAGGATCCAAAATCTAACACAATTGAAACAACTGGCCAAAAGAGAGGAAGCTGCCAGAGAATAAACAATGCATGTTGCAGATCACTCAGAACTCAAGATAGTAGGGTCTAGCACTCTGTCTGAAATAGGTTGCAATATGGTAACTTACCAGTTTTGATCTGAGGGTTGTATGTTCTAAATAGGCCACCTCTCATAGGGTTGGCTTGTCCTTGGATCATGGCACATTGAATAGTGTTCTGTAATCTACTGTGCATGTGTGTGTGTGTGTATGTTTATACATTGCACAAGTAATTTTTAAGAAGACCTTAAATGAGATACCAATATATGCTAATGTTAAAATAAAGGATCTTTATAATTATTTTTCTTTATAATTATCTTATAACTACCTTTTAAATCATGTACTTCTTCCTAATATAAATGGCAGAACCAACACTCAAGTTTTAATTTTCTTAACTCTAGATAACTAAGATAGGAAGTGAGCTGCAACCCCCAAAATATGAGTCAATAGAAATGACTCTACAACTATCTGATATTTGAGGGTAGGTGTCCTCTCTAAAATGCAATTGGTTCGTATTTAATTGTGGCCAGTAAAATTCATTCAATTCAATCGCTTTTTGTGATTAACTTATCCTACATATTCAGCAGGAAGCTGTGTAACTCAAAGCCAGTATTCTAAAGGAAGATTACTGAGATATCTCTATGGCCCTAGACTACAACTGCTAACCTACCCCTCAAAAGTATTGCCCAAACAAAGTCCGGCTGTTCTATTATGTATATTTCCAGAGATGTAAACAACTATTTCTTCACTTGTGTAACGAAAAAACTTCATTACTCAGATGAGAGAGACTGAAAGCAAGTGGAGGTAGTGCAAGTAACACCTGTGCATTTTTAATTCAGTAGACATTTTTTAAATGTTAGTGACATTTTATGTCTCACATATATCCTAATCAACATTCTGTTGAATTTTTTATTTTATTTATAAATTAGTCAAAATAAAACCATTGGGCATCTATTGTTTTCACATATTCCATTATATAGAAATCTTCCAATTTATTTTCTCTTAACATTTCCCATAAATTTGTTAGTATTTATAGAAGGCAATGTAAATGTAACAAAATATATTAAGTGAAAATATTTATTACATTTGTCTGTTTAGTGTGTTTTTCCTCTAATTTTTAAAATTCCTATTTCCTATCCGTTCCCCTTAAATCAAACATCTGTTGTAACCTATGGGGACTTTATGAATGGATATATCTTCAGACTATCAAAAGTTCAAATTTTCTTTTTTCTTTCTTTTGAACTGCTTATTATGTGAGAATTACTATCTTTTTAAAGTGATCCATGGCTTGTACTTTTTTGTGTTATATCAGATGGCTGTTTTTCAGTTCAAACAAGGAACACATATTCATGAACTTTTGTTTTAAAACTAATATACTTCTTCCTATAATTTATCTAATTTGCTTAAACTTTCTAAATTACAGCTATATTAGTTTAAGTGAAAGCTCATTTTGTTCTCACATAACAAATGAAGGCAAATACAAAAGTACTATAGATAAGAAAAGCAGTATTCTTACCTCAACCAAATTATTCACCAAATAATAAATTAAGAACAGCAAACAGCTATTTCAGTTCAGTCAAAACATTTTTGTAGGTTTTGCAGCTAACAAAGACAAATTTCCAGAAGGGCACGTTTCATAAAAAATTACATGAACTCAATTATGTAGGAAAGAACCTATAAAAAAATAACCAGAAGGAAATACTCCAAAATTTTAGTGCATACATAAAAGTATACTCAGTAGAAAGTATTTTAATTTTCTTCTTTAGTTTGCTAACAGTTTCCAACTTTTCTACAATAAGCACATCAAGTGTGTTCCTCTCTGTGTCCTACATGCAAAAAAGGACCCACAGACACATTCAGGAAATTAACAGAGAAGAGATGTTGGGGGCGGTGGGGTGGCAGGTTTTATCAAGCCTATGTTTTCAAAAGAGGCTTTAAGTGCTTAAAGAGAAGGTGATCAGAGATTTGTGCATCCTATAGAGGGAAGAAACAGCCCCACACTGCAGAATACTTCCTGCAGAGAGACACCCTCAGGCAGTCCCACAAACAAGCTGAGCCCTGAAGGAGCAAGGTATGGTGTCCACAAAAAGTTAAAAGGAGATAAACAGCTCTCCACCCACTGCCCTGCCCACCTAACACCAATGTGTTCCTGTGTGTCACCACACCCTTTTCCTCATCACCTGCAGATCCTCGGTGTTGGAGAGGAAGGATTCTTATTAAAACTCTTCAAAAGGCAGAAAATGCCTGGAACAAAGTAACTGTAACAGTAAAATATCCTGAAAGACCAATTAGAAATTGCAATACTGAGAGTTTTATTACAACTAACTCCTCCTTAATTATCAATCAATGAATCCTCTTTAAAAAAAGTCATATTCGCTGCTGGGGAAATGATGCTAATTATTTTCTGTTAATTAAGGCTGTTCTGGGATTCAGACATGCCATCCTTCAACTAAAAGATTGACACATCAATGCTAACATTATGTTCAGTGCACCCTTCTAAAGTCTTTATAACCAGTGGTAATAAATTAGTGCGTGTTATTTTAAACCTTTTGAATAATCATGGCTTTGTCTGGGAATGGAAAATGTATACATATGCAATAATACATGTACCTTAATATGTTTCTTAATACAGCCTTGCAAATATTTAAAGAGAACCTTTCTGAGATACTGTGGCTCCTTTCGCATTTTTTATTAAGCAAAAGTTAAATACAGTGTTTATAAAGGTATCTACTCATAGCTCAGACAGCAAAAGGATGGGTTTAAAATAATTTAATTCACTAAGTTCTCTGTTATCAAAAGTAATACATTTGAGGAAATCTGTGTGCTAAAGCAGCTACTTGGCAATTACTTAATCAAATAATAGTCTAACTAGGACACCACACTTATCCATGTCAAAATTTAAAATATAATAAATATAAATTTGTGGTACCAAGGCTTTTTCTTATTGTTTCCCAGAGGGAACAATCTTGAACACAAAACGGCTCTTATGGAGGATCAGCCAGTTTGGTTTCAGCCTGCATGGCCCCAAATGAAAAAGTCCTAGAAGCTGTGTGACTCAAGGTGATACGCAGAGTAGGACATCTATTGCTTAGGACTTTCCTGTTTTCCCTACGTGCTCTGACTACTGTCAGTGATACACACACACGCACACACGTGAAACGCACCGTTCTCCCTTGCTCTTCCACCAGGAACGTGGAAACTGCGGCTGAAATCCAGAAACATTAAAGAACTTGCTCAACGGAATACGATTTCTCCCTTTGCCTTGACCTTATCTATACTTCCCCACATGTGAAGAAAGAAATAAGCGAAGCACATGATGAATGGTGATGACTGTTCTCTACTATTGCCACGCTGCCACCTCTTTTAGTGGATTTTCAGATTTTAATTTGAAAGGAAAGTTTTGATGAACAATTACAGGGAAACTGAGAATCAGTGATATGAAGAGATTTATTCAGATAAACCTACTAATTAGGGAACCTAAACAAATTCTATTGCATTACATAATGCATCCTAACAAAGTACTGCCAAACTGTTATACACCCTAAAACACTAGGCCACTTCAAGGAAACCACCACATTCACAATTTCTAACCATCCATATTTTTAGTTCAACATTGACCATCAACAAACTAACAAATATTATTTTAGATACAAAAAGAAAACATTTACTGAACACATATAATTTGTTTAATTGTTATCTGCCTAATCCTCAAAATGGAACTGTGGGATAGATCATGTTATAGACTAGGAAACTTAATGCTTAGAAAGGTTAAACAAAGATTTACAATAAACTGAAGGTCACAAGCCAGGTTGTAGCAAGACTGGTATCTGATCCTAAGTATTTTAATTTAAGTCATGTTCCCAGTCTGTCTACTCCCATCACAATATCCTATTCAATAACTATCTAGGTGTGACAAGCACTGTTCCAAGTATTGAAGAAGTTATAATGATGTAGCATATATGGCTGGTGAGTATTTGAGGTGACAGAATACATAAATAAACTGATAACTAACAATATAAAGCCAAATACTGTAATTTTCTACAGCTAACAAGTGATGTATGCTGTGCTGGTCACTTCTTCTTGTCAACTTTCTCTCTGGTCCATGCCACTGTTATGTAGTCTCTGTCAGACGAATTGTGACTATTCATTCAGTTAAGCTCTGTACTAAAATGGGAGCCCCTCTAGGGCAAGAAGGATGATTCACTTATGCCAAGATAACAAAATCAATGCCTGCACATAGGATCAGATACAGTGTTCTTTATGAAATGAATGGACATTTGAGATGCCTTAACCCATAAGGTAATTCACTCCTTTATTTAATTAATCCACCACATACCAGGCACTCTGCTAGGCTTTGGGAACACAAACACAAAAAGGATAGATGCAGTTTCTATCCTAATGAAGCTTATAGTCTAAAGAAAGGTTGTGTTCGGTGAACAAGCAGTGGAAGTAAGTGCATTAAATGCTGTGTTTGGGAAGGTAGAGACTGTTAGGGAGCACAGAACCCAGACACAGGGGAATCTGTAATTCATACAACCTAATTCATTACTCCCAGATTTGTTTAAGGCACTTCAAGAGGAAGAGAAATAAAAGCAAACTTCCCATACCTACAGGTGAATAGCCCCTGGGAAGAGGCACCTGAAGAGCCACTGCCATTATTCTCAGCTACAGAGGAAGGAATGAATGTAGCAATCAAAATACAAGACAGGGCATGCCAGGAGCACACAGACTGAGCGAGACTGAGTTAGTGAATGCTCTGTCACTATCTCCAGTGCCTCTCAGGCCACATTACTATCTGTAGGCGCACAATCTCATCCTTCTGGGAACATAAGTCATCCCTTTGCTGTTCACTGGAAACATATTTATATGAAGGAAAGGTCGAGAATAAAAATCAGCTTCTTTGTGAAGTGCCCGCAGTGTTCACAGAGAGCATTGCCCAATATTCGGCACCTCCAGCCTTGTTGGTCAAAGCCCAAACTGGCAGAAATGCCCAAGCCGGATTTTGCTATCTTTGTCCCCTGAAAATAAACAGAATAATTTTCACGTACGATAGGTGATTATGTGGCTTTCACTCAGCTCTTGTAATTCACTCATACCTCCCGGCATTCATGAGTCATGGGTCTTTTACACTTGTCACAGAAACCTAATCCCTACCCTTCATGGGCCACCTATCCTAAAGATAGCTGAACATGTAATTGCCTTGAAGTGTAAAATATTTCCCACATTATTTATTATAGCCATGCCTGCTAGCACCTCTATGGTTGAGGTTGTGTCAGCATTTTCATTATAAACCCCTATTTCCAGCAGTAAAAATGTGCTCCAGGCTCAGACTTGGCACATGGAAAATAAGTCCAGGAGGAAATTTTCTACTACTTTTTAAAAAATAAATAAATTGGTTGGGGCATTTTTAAAGCTGTATGACTGAAAAGGGGAAAATGTCATAAAACGAACTTTTAAAAGTTTCCAATTTGTGCTCCTAAATTCTAAGATAAGAAGAGGGTGCAGTGATGAATGTCCTTACCACTGATAGAGGAGGCCAACTCCATTCCTTTTTCTCTGTCCTTGAGGAGCCAGAAGAAGGAAATGGAGCCACGTCCAACACAAACTTAAAAATTCACTGAAGGAATAAGAAAATAATTTGGGTTGAAAAAAATTAAAGGGCCCCAACTTTGGGGGCAGGACGATCCCCTAGTATAGGGGCAAATATGGTCATATCTGGGACAAGATTAGTGACACCTCTGAGCAGCTGATGGATTAAATGTAGTTGCAATAAAAGAGAAAAAGGATAGGATTAGGAGGCATAAATAGACCCATGGCCCAGTGCTGCCATTTATTAGACGTGATCTTAGAAAACCCACTTAAGACACCCTACTGCCTTTGGGACTCTGAGCTCCTATTTCAATGTTAGAGCACTATTATTCCAAGTTGGCCACAATTAAAAAGCATATGTTACTCAGAAACCCTTATTAATGAGGTTGATTAGCAGGATCAATGAGATGTTCGGAAAGACTAGCTTATTACATTAGCTAATTGAGATCTAAGCAGCCAAGAGTCAGATTAGGTGAGTTTCAGTGGTGGAGTACATCTTAGTGACAAGCCCAGGGCAAAAGGTATGTTTGAATGGGAAGAAAGATTCACCCTAGAGTGAGTGGCAGTGGCTGGGGAACTGGGAGAGGCTACATGATTGGAAGGAGGACAACTCAGCTCAATGAGTGACAAGCTGGGTTTTAGTATTCCTGTATATCATTTCTGGCATGGGTAGGTGATGATGCAGTAGGCTAGATGGTCAATTCTGGCAACTTGTTCTTGGACTTCAGGTTATAGGCAACTTCTTTTCCTCCAAAAGTCAATTTTTGCCATATGTTATCTAATGCAATTTCATGTATTTACTACATTTTAGCAAGAATTAACTCCCTATTATGTGCTCAGTACTGTATAAGGCACCACAAAGGATTACTCCTAATCATCTAGAAGTTTACATTCTTGTAGGGAAATATGAACATATCCACATGAAAGCATATCAACATCTGGTGGTAGGTATGATAGACAGGAAATAGCTCCCCCATAAGATGTCCACATTATGTCCCTGGATTCTGTGAATGTTACCTTATTTGGAAAAAAGTTAGCTGCTGATGCGATTAAATATCTTGAGATGAGGAGATAATCCTGGAATACTGCAGGTGGGCCCTACATGTTACCAAAATTTTCCTTATGAAGGAGAAGAGGAATAGACAGACCCATTGAGGGAAGACATGGAAGAGAAAAGACAATGGAAAGACAGGGGCAGGAATTATAGTGATTCAACCTCTAGTTCAGGAATGCCAGCCACCACCAGCAGCTGGAAGAGGCATGGAATGGGGTCTCTGCTACAGCCCCAGAGGAAGTGTGGGCCTGTTGACACCTTGATTTCAGACTTTTGGCCTTCAGATATGTGCATATAAATTTCTGTTGTTTTAAGCCACTAAATTGATAGTAATTTGTTACTGCATCCATAGGGAACTAATGTAGGGGGAAAGGAGAGGTTCCTCTTTTTAGTGCATTAGAAATATAGTCCAGTGTGGATGAGTAGGTAGAGAATATAGAAAGGAAACCAAAGATCACACAGACCAATTCAAAAGTTAATTGTGTTTCCAAATATGGTTAATGTGATTCAAGCCAAAAGAGGTGTGCCTCAGGGCAGCAGCCAATTTTAATATTTACTTCTAGGACTGGCATTGTCTTCTATCTATGAATTATCTCTAAACCATTAAAAACCTATGTATTTTGTAACACTGAGTCTTTCAGCTCACCTTTAGATTAACTCAACTAATTTAGTGACAACAAATGAAACCCTTTCTCAAATGGCTATATTGTCTCTGGAAAGAGATGCACTTTGCTAAAAAGAAAGAGACAACACCTTAATGTTCTTAGCAATAATATTTACAAGTGATATTCAAAACTAAAACTTGAAAGATGAATCCTTCCTGGTCATTTTGGCAAATTTTCTCATGTCCACAGAGTATTAATTTCATAGACAAAAAAAATTATAGTTGTAAAATCCTTCAACTTCTTTGTATGCAAAGTATGACTTTAAAAGATTATTAAATTTTAATAAAAATGAGAAAAGCTCATCATTCCTTAATCCTGGAATTATTCAGTCACCTCCCACACTCTCCAGAGGACCAATAAATTGAAGTGATCCAGCCAAAGTTAACCAAAATATTGAGAGGAGGGGAGATTTTGGTTAATTGAATTTTAAAATTAATTTATTTGATCAGAAACACCTTTCTGCTTTAAGCCTTGTTGGCAGCAATTTTTCAAAAGCACATTTGCTCTGTTTTGTCCATAGTAAGTGCAGACATTTAGGAAAGAGCATGAAGAAGCTCATCCCCAGGTAGGTGGCATGGCCACTTCCAGGCCAATGTTATGTTACCTCCAATTGGATCAGCACAGTGAGCAGTTCCCTCCTTCAAGGATCAGTTCATAAACGTGTTTGTGGGATTGAGGAATGAAATCAGAACACTCATTTATTTACATTGATCAGTTAGCCTTCATATGGACTAGGATTCATGGGCTTTTGTGATCAGAGCATTGTCTTCCACTTTGGTAAACCTCATTTACACTCTCTATTTCTCTAAAGAACTTACCAAATTTGTAAGTAAGTAGTTCACTGCTAAATGTCTTATTCCTCTGATAGAATACAACCTACACAAGGGTGGGGCTCCTGACTGTCTTGCTCACTGCTCTATCTTAAGCAAACACAGGGCCTTTGATACACAAAAGTACACCTAACTATATACAAGTCTATATACAGGTACATACTGACTTATACTGGAAGCATTAGCAGTGGTTGGGCCATTCATGTGTAAAGGCCAATTGTTCTTTAATCAAAGAAAGAGCCATAGAAAAGTGGTGTTTGAGGCATATGCATTTAAAGATAATCAGGCTTCTCAATTCTTCCCTTAGACCCTTGAGATTTCACAGGGATAAGAACCCTTTCCCCCTCCTGCATCATGGTTATTGTCCTGTTTTTCAAAATCCCAGAGTCTTGGGAAAGCTGTTCCCTTGCACCACACTCAGATATTCTGCTAGAGGCTAGACTGATGACTAATGACCAACTGCCCAAATGGGACAATTGCCTTCTGCATCTGTCCCTGGGCTCAGACCTGAGCAGAGGTAGTGTCTGTGTGAGAGAGTCACCTCCTTGGGGCTAGTTTAATGATTGAGGAAAGGAAGTTGAAAAAACTATGCTAAGATGTGTCTAGTTTGCCTGTGCAAAGTGTTACCTCTGCTTAAATGACCAGGGGCCAAATGGCTTATGTAATTCTTCAAATCATAGAATAGGTTATGTATTTTTGGAAAAGATTTGAAGGATTTTAACAAATCTCTTTCAGTTTTCTCTCATGAAATATACTCACCCTCATTTCTCTCTTCCCCCAACACTCCCACATTCCAGGCTTGTCTCTGAAACCCTCAAACAAAGAAATTTGCCAAGCTTATTTTGTCTCTGGTTTCACGTGTTTTTTTTTCTTTGCTTGACATTCTCTTTCCTTGGCCAAATGATGCCTGTCATTTACTTTGACCATTCTATCTTTCATTCATCTCCCCTTCCTTTGCACCACACACTGTAACAAAAACCCACATCCTAACCAGTATCGCTCTTACTAGGTCATGGAGGTTAGGTTCCATTTCCTTGACATAATTATGACCACTTTGAGGACAGAACTGGCATCTTTTATATTTTCTCCAGCCTCCATTTCCACTCAAAATAAGGTGACATTAATAACAGGTAGTCCATAAATACCTACCAGTGATGGTTTTCTATTAGATTTAAATGCAGTTCCCACTGCTCCCCCACCCCGCCCCCGTAACGAGGGAAGCCACAGCTCAGGAAAAAAATCAGACACACTCCGTATGTCCATTATCAAATTGAAATGTTTGATCCATCTGCTCATTTATTTCTGAGACTTAAAGTGTTTGCTTTTTAATTTCACTCTGCTCTTTTTCCATTTTATAAAGTGAAGGGGTTCAGGGCAGGCCGGTCCACAATGTGTAACTTTGGCATGTGGATTATTTAGACCTGAAGATGATTAAGGGCCTACAGAAGAAGAGCTTTTTGCCCTCCCTTAATGCCTAAAAGAATTTAGATAGGGAGGCCTGTACCAGATTGAGGGCTATTAGCAGAGGTAACTTTTTACATAAGAAAGACTCTTCCACATGCCATGGCAAACATTTGTTTACCAAACACTTGCTCTTCCCACATTGTCCTCCTCCCCTCTGACTCGTGTCCAATTTTCTCATTAGCTCAGGATGGTATATAAACCTCAACTGCTTGACTGTCAGATTCTCTTATGCCATGGTGGGGTTCCCATACCTATGTAATTAAATTTGTTTTTCTCCTGTTAATCTGTCTTATGTCAATCTAATTATTAGACCAGCCAAAGAACCTAGATGGGAAAAGCTTTCTTTCCCTACAATTTTGGTGCCCAGCATGAGGCTCTCCACTGCCTGGACAGTGCTCACTCTGGGAGATGAGCAAGTGAGAGATGCTGGGACTTCTGACAAGCGCTGATAGAAGGTAAGAATTCTTACCATGTCAGTTTCCTGGATCTCTGCCTTTGGGGTCTGTTAAACAAACTTTGCTATAGGTGCCCTATGTAAATACTGGATGAGGTTTTCCATTCATATTGTTCTATGTCCTGAAAGTCTGGCTTTCTAACCAATGAGAATATGTATTCTGTCTGGCCTCCACTATCTGGAAGGTGCATGCATTGGTATGAATATGGTGGCCAAACAGACTGGGATTCCAAGAAGTCACATGCAGCATTCTCTTGGGCTGACCTTGAATGTTATGATAAGGGGCCCCAATCCATAAGGGGCCTTTGTTGTATCAACCTTTGTTGTCTTGTTGACCCTGGAAAAGTTCCATTCCAATAGTGCCTACTACTACTGGAAGACTTAGTGGATCTGTGACTGGAGGTATATCATGTTCCCATAAGAAACCAGAGATGCCATTTTCACTACACAATCCTTACCACCAGTGACAATGAAGGCCTTCTCTTTCTTAGGCTAATTTAGGAATGAAGTCTCTGGATGTTGTAAGGGCTGAATCTTTTGTATTTTCTTGTGGGACACCTCTAGTATCCTTGGTTAAACCATAAAAAGCTTACTAGTTTGAGTCACTGTTGAGATTAATAGATTTTACTCCTCAATGGCCAATGGATCTTTCGAGTTGGAAAACTTCTATATTTGATAAAAAAATTTTTAGAGAGCTGTCATCCTAAACAATTATATTATTGGTACCATTGAAAAACCAAAGACTGATACAAAGAAGTATAAATGGATAGTCTTAGGGACTCCCTTAACAAGATGAAAGAACAGAAATTAGAGCAAAAATTATAGTCCCCACCCAATATAAATTCCCTTCCCAAAATGTAGCCCCTACTCAAAAAATTCCCTTAGCTCCCAAAACTTCTCCAACTTCTCCTGAAAAACCCTTAAACACCCAGGTGTTTTTAACTTCCCTTTCCCTTCAAGATTTACAGAAAGCACTCCAGCCTGACCTCCAGTCCCCGGGTATACAGGTTACTTACATAAATGCTGCCTATCAGGAAGGTAATTTAACAGAAGCATATAGGACGAGTGGTAAGGCTCACTTTACTTATGACTCCTACTTCCCAAAGCCTTTTGTCAGGCTCTGCCTGTTTCAGTCATTCATGTGCAATGTCCTGTGCTGATGTACTCCAGACCCCCGCCACGAAGAGCTCATGTCCCTTGGACAGCAGCAGATCTTTTACACTATAAAGCCCTTTTATCTTTACTTCCAGAAGATGCTACCATATTTAGATTATTAGAAAGATTAATGGCGATTCACAATCCCACTCGTAGAGACCTTGATTGGCTACCTAAGGGTGTTCTTCCCTCCCGTGATTATTTTGTAGTTATCAGACAAGCCACGTGGCCCCCAGAAGACCACCTCCCCACCCACAGATGAAACTGATGGCCAGATATTCTCCCAGACCCTCCTGCAAATGACCAAGAAATGGCTCAGCTGGAAGCTGATATTCAAGGCTTGATAGAAGCAATATTGGAGGCTTTTTGGTCTAATGTTGAATTATGAATTTAGAGAGGGAGAGCATCCAAAGACCTTGCTGAATGCTTTACAAAAACTTTTCAAAGGCATACTGCACTAAATCAGAAGCTCCAGAGCACAGGAATCTTTTAATTTCCACATTAGTAGAAAATTTTCTCCCTGACAGAGAGTCAAATTCAAAATAATGTAGTTGGATGGGCCAGCCAGCTGATAGTGTAGTAATAAAAGCAGCTACTCAATTCTTTGAGAATAGCTTGAAGGGATACAGGAAAAAATAAATAAAAGAGTCAGAATCAACAATTCTTGATCTACAACTTAAATTTTTAGAGAAACAAAAGCATAACTCTAAGAGCAACTCAAGGTCCGTTCAAAGCCTTTCCTATTTGCCTCCAGATATTTGTAGATATTGTAAAAAGTTAGGACATTGGGAGTACAATTGTTCTGCACTTAAGAAGAAGAAGGAAAAATTTAAGTAGTAATTACCATAGGTTTCTGATGATAGAGAAAAATATCTAAAATTCCTAGGAGAAAACTTACACTCTTTCTCTGTCCCTTGAAAATTAAAATCATATCATGTCTTTGAAAAGTAAACACCCAGGCATTAGCTAAAACAATGGCCTGAAAACTGCTAAAAAGGGTGGAAGTAAGAGGAAGATATCTTTTAAAAATACAAACTGTTAAAAAGGCTCTCTTGCTTCCATAAGTTTGCTCGTCAAGGACAAATACAAATCTTAAAAATCTTCTCCATAAATACTAGGAAAAAGCTTTTCAGCATGTAACCTTAATTTGTTCCATCTGCCAGAGACACATTATTTATAAGCTAGTAATTTTTGTATTATACCTGATTCATGGATAAAGTTTTGGAATGAAAGCTATGAGATCTCTGTCTGTGTCTGTCTGCATATTTATGTATATCTAAATCTATATATAGATACATATGCACATTTTAGATAAGGTATTTTTCTACCTCCAGAAGGAATTGCCAAAATTAGTTTATAAAAGAGCTCTATTTAATTGGCTTAAAAATAAACACTTAACAAATTAAGTATTTCTAAATCTCAGAAATACAATAGAAACTAACTCAAATCTTCAAGTTCACATGATTTAGAATAATTTTTGGTAAATAAAGCTAGGTTTGCTGGTTTAATTAATACAGACAGGTCTTGGAGTTATCAGCATTAAGTATAATACTTTTATTCTACGTAGGCTTGCTGAAACTCATATAAATGCATGCTTTCTCAGTTACAAAATTTGTCACCAAAAAAATAATGTAAGATGATGGCTAACTGCTTCAGTGTCTCATGAAGTTTCATGAGTAATCTAAGTGCAATTGTTAATAACAAATTAATTAAACAGATGTAAATGGGATAAGAATTTTTAGGTGAATGTTTCCATAATGATTGCTTTATGGTATGTCTACTTAAATAGTTTCCCAACTCTCTTTGGTAGCATCCACCATTAGAATTTTGCTAGGTTATATTAAATGATAAGAAGTCATTAAATAGCTAAATCATTTCCAAATAAGACAGAATACTAAAATATTAATCCCTAAACGTAGGCTTCTTTTTACAGAGGAACTAAAGGTGGTTTGGGTCCAATAGTAAACATGTCCTGTGCCATACTGAAAAATTTACTATGAGAAATCATGTTTCTAGAAATCATAATAAAGTATTTATAAATTGCCAAGCCACATAATATTTAAGAATATAAAAGATAGTTTGTAATTGTTTATTTATTTTCACTAAAATTAATGTTTTTAAGGGTTAAAATTTTAAATATATGCTATTAAAGAAACTGGAAATAATGAGGGAAGCACTTCCAAATGGAGGGAAAGCAGAATATGCTTTCAGTAAAAAAAAAAAGTATGAGAAATGGAAATACACTTTTGTTGAGGGGAAAAGAAAGTAATTTTGTCCTAAAGCGAGGCTAATTATTTCAAAATGGGAAAGAGGAAAAACATAGGACAAAATCTGACTATATAAAAGAAAGTTGTAGAAGGTCTGTGGAAAAGGAATCTAAATAAAGACTTTTTGACCTTGAACTAACTTCAGGATTTTCCAGAGTATCCCTGGAACATCTCAAGTTTGTTCTCTCTCCTTATAAAAAGGGAGATGTTGAACTAATTAGGCTTATTTGATATGTCAAACTACAGGAAACCATTGTCAAATAAAAAGACTGAAGCTTCTTCACTTTTTGTTGAATAGGTATATGTCATAAGTGTTCTACAAATTGTATGAAATCCCTAGAAATCTAGTATGTTCTGGTATATTTTTATCAGTTGTAATTCCAGTTATTTAAAAATGTTACATGTGACAGAAATAAACACATTTCTTTGTCAATTGCATTGTAATAATCTCTCATCAGATCTTATATCCCAGCCATTCTGAAGTCTTTTGTCATTTACAGACTGTTATTGTTTCACTCTGATGCTTTTGCAGAAGTGTTTGCAAAACTGCTTCATCTTCAAGGAGACCCATGGAAAGTAGTCTAGAATACAGGTTTCTGATAACTTTAAGATAAAAAGACTGAACTGGTTAAGAATTTTCAGAGCTAATGGAAAAACTAGGTTCAAGCAAAATAAATATTAATTACACGGGGCTGAGTGAACTGAGAAGGATAATTATAAGTTTTTATGATTCTTTTTGTTTGAAATATTACTGGGTTTTTTTGTTTTGCTATTATTAATATACAATTACATGAGCACCATAATGGTTACTAGACTCCCCCTATTATCAAGTCCCCACCACATACCCCATTGCAGTCACTGTCATGAAACATTACTGATTTTTTTAATATATTGTTTTCCAGATTTAAAGGAAGCTTTTCCTCTTTTCTCTCAAGCTACCTATGACTTAAGAGCAGTTTGGTAAAATACACTTTTGTGAACATAAATGAAACATTTATCTTTTTCTCCTTACCTGATTCCTTCAGAATACAGGAATTCTCAGTGAATATTCTTATTTTCATAGCAATATAGTTCTTTGTGTAAGTTCACTCAGAATCTATTCTCCTTGTAACAGGACATAATTGGAAACATTGGTATTATTACCATTCTTAGACCAGAATGTCATATTTGAGAGAGATGTATAAAGACTCAGATATGACCAGACAGTTTTAAGGAGCTAAGGTTGACTTTATGGAGCCAATAGAGCCCATTGGAAAAACTTGCCTGGTACCTTGATTACAGGGTTTCCAGTAGCCTTACCAGATGAGTAAGGGAGGTGCAGGAATTTTAGTATAATTTAGTTACTTTGAGAAGAGAGGAATTAACCCAAATCTATAGGGACTGCAGACAAACTCTAATGGTAAATTCTTGCCTCGGCTTCCTAGCCTCTGGGGGCTTTTAAAAGTCCAATCTGCGATTCCTTATAAAATGTTCCAGCAAAGCAGATTAAAAGATTCTATATGGCCAATCGTTATTCCTGCTGTACTTATATAAATAATCACATTTATTGAAACTACAATTAATTTGCAAACAAATTAGTCTTATTATGGTTATCTTTGATAGAAATGGGGGTGATTGTAAAGAGAAAAATTATGTTTCGGTAGAAACTATAATAAACAATTATGGAGATTAGATTCTAATTCTGTTCATTATCTTTCAGGTTTTGTTTTCTGCTTGTAAATGGGACTAGATTCTGAATTCTTCTAGTTTCCTCCAATATTTGCTCCAAATTAATGTTTCCTAGTTTTCTCCTACCCTCTGAGTTGGAATCATTGTTAACTAAAACTGCTTTTTCTCAAGTCACACAAGTTAAAGTTGGACAATTTGATATAAACTTTGGAGAAATCACAAATCATGTATTAACAATCTTTGCGCCTGTTGCTGTGTGGACCACTCAGAAAGACCACCAGAGACATTCACGCTGCAGACCAGGAAAATCTGTCAGATCGCCACTGCCTGCCCTCCCTCCGCCTGAAGATGCTGAGCCTGACATCTAGAAATAATCTTGGCTGGTTATCCTCAGAACTCAGAAACTGGTTTATAATTTTCTCCCAACACTAACCACCATTTTTCTTTTGTTTTCATAGAAATACCTGAATAAATACCTGATTTCTCACACAACATAGGCCTAATTTTGGGAGCTCAGCTGTATCACCACCTCCTAAAATGAGACAACGATTTAACTAAACTGATGTATTTTCAAGATTAAGAGACTCATTTAATGAAATAATGAAGCAATCTATCAGCTCAGCTTTCAATATAAAACTTTCAGGGAAGTTCAGAGGAGGGAACTGCTTGGATTCAGGGCAGGCCAGTCCACAATGTACCACTTTGGCAGGTGGATTATTAGACCCAACAGGCTCCAGAAGAGCTTTTTACCTCTTCCTTAATTGCCTAAAAGAATTTAGATGGGGACCCTGTGCCAGGTAAAGAGCTATTACCAACTTTTTTTTACATAAGACTTCTCCACATAGCACGGCAAACGTGTTTTCCAAAGATTTGCTCCTCCTATCTTCCTGTGAATTGTCTTCCTTCCCTTGGAAGACCCAGACCCCTACCCCATTCTCCTTAGCTCAGGATGGCATAAAAACCTCAGCTGCCTGATTGCCAGAGATTCTCTTATGCTATGTGGGGCTCCCATACATACATAATTAAGTTTGTTTGTCTCCTGTTAATCTGTCATGTCAATTAATTATTAGGCCAGCCAAAGAACCTAGAAGGGAAGAAGGGAAAAGTTTTCCTTCCCTTCAAAAGGAATTATATGTCCTATGTGTCTGGCTCCTACTCCAAGATTTTTAAATCTGTTTCTAATGTAGGGTCAAGGTTGAATCCCCTGACTTAGAAAAGCACAATTGAGAATATGGGGATACTTCTGGAAAAGAATCCTGCCCTGTAAGAGTGTCTGGCCTAGTGGTGATTGCTGTAGAGGTATTAAAGTGAATATGACTGAGTTTCTGACATTAAATAACTCAGAACCCAGAAGTGTTACAGTTAATCAGGCCTACAAAACAAACCAACCCAAAATACAGAGGCTTCAAACAACTACCGTTTTCTTATATTTCACAGTTTTGTTGGTCAGGAATTCAGATAGGTCTCAGCTGGGTGATTCTTTGTTCTGAGGTCCCTCAGTGGTATTCATCTGGTTGATGGGGCTGGAGGGACCACACATTTGGAGTCTTGGAAGGTATGGCTGGAAGGCAAAACTCAGCTAGGGCTGTTAACAAGAGTGCCTGTATGTCCCCCCCAGTATGGTGGCCACAGAACAGGACTTCTTACACAGTGGTTGGCTTCTCCAGACCAAGTGTTTAAGAGATAAGAAGCTACCAGTCTCTTAAGATATGAGTCCAAAAACTAGCACAGGATCATGGACCATACACTGTCAGTGAGCCCACCTGGATTCAAAGAGAGGGAACACAAACCCCAACTCCCAGTAGGAAGAGTTTCAGGGAATTTGTGGCCATCTTTAATGTAATATTAGTATAAAACAACTGTTTTCATAAAAGAGACACAAAGGAGTACTGGGAAAGTTTTTAAAAGGAAGAGACTACTTCCATGTGGGAGAGTTAAAAATGTTTTCCCAAGAAAATTGGTATTTGGGTTAAGTCTTAAATGTTGGATAGAAAGTATTTTGAGATTCTGAACTGAGGAGAGGGCAGGAGGGACAATAGAAGTAAAGTCAAAGTATTTGGATATCCCACAACACATATGAAAAAGAGTAGGTGGCACCATCTCCCTGATGGGTAGGCTGTGTGAACAGAAGTGATTGGAAATAAGGTTGGAAAGTTTAGGTAGTTCTGGATTCCAAACACTTCTGAATGCATGGCTAAGGACTTTGGACTTTATAAGTAATGAGAACTCATACTTTTCTTAACCAGTTGCTGGGACCATGGAAGGAAAGAGTGGTTCTTCAGATGAAGGAGTTCTTTAGAATTTGAAGAAACTGGACAAGAACTATGCATTTATCAAATTAGAAGCCCATCCTTCTATATGTGAAAATAAGGCTTTAAGAAATGAGTAATATAATAATAATAATAATAAATATATAATGGAAATTTGTTGAATGCTTACTATTGTCATACTCTATGCAAAGGCTTTGCATATATTAACTAGTTGATCCTTACAACCATCCTATGAGGTAGACTATTATTATTATTACCATTAATGATGAGAAAACTAAGACACAGAGAGATGATGTAACTTGTAAATGGTCATAGCTAGAGTGAGCCCACACATCTAAGTGATTAGTTTAATGTCATACAGTTGGGAAGGAAAAATATTAGGACTAGAAGCTTAATCTTCCCATTTGCATTCTCCTTTTTTTCATCACGTAGTACTAAGGAACAAAGATATGTACCTCCTTTAGTCTATTTTCTGTTCTCAGAGGTTTTTGACCCTTCACTTTCAAATTCTTTTCTCTGCCTCCTTGTTATGATGCATTATAGAAGAACGAGTGACCTTTGTCCCCACCCCTATCCTCCAACCCATGCTCTCAATCCCTTGCCCCCAATCATGTTCCTGTATTTTCATTCCAGGGAGTGGATTCTAGTTATCTTCAAAGAAAAAGCATGAGACACTTGAGATTCTTTCTAAATAACATCTGAATCACAAATATTCACACATGCGCACATACACACACAAGGTAAATTCTGGTTTGTCCCTGAAACTATAAACTGTGGGAACCTTATGGGATAAGAGGCTCCATGCAGCTGCCTCTGCAGATGCTTCTCTAATGCTGTGTCATCTGTACTGACAGGACTGGACTGACAAGAGTATGAATCATCCCCAAAAGGGATCAAAGGAATGGTTGTAGGTAAAGTCTGCATGCCTAGTTGACCCTAATAACCCCTTCTCAGAAATAATGTGCTGAAGCTATGTGTCTTTCAGGCTTAATCAATACATAAATTCTATCTGTACAGCATATAGGTCATGGAGCCTAGATCAATAATTAAATAGAAAATAAGTGGGGAAATGCACAACGAAAATAAAGAAAAACGTTTCCATAGCCTCAAACTTGACATTGGGACATACCACAAAAATCCAGTTTTCTTCGTCTTCCCAACCCTTCCTGGTTAAGAGGATTGATAAGGAAGATGAGATTCCATAAACAGTATCTAGAAGTCTTATTCCTTACACATGTTATGTCCATTTCCTTTCTATTAGCCAGGGTAGGATGGGGAAGGGAGGAAAAATAAAATAACTGTTTGAATGATAGTAGGATAGTTAAAGAGTGCAGCAGTGGGTTCAGATCCCCCCTGGAACCCTTACTGGTCTTGTAAACACAGCTATGCAACCTTATTCAAATAACTTCTCTCTGTCACCTCATTATTAAAATTGGGGTAACAGCACACACCTGTAGAGGTGTTACAAGTATTACATAACATCTATAAATCTCTTCAAGCAGTACCTGAAATACAGTAACTGCCATATAAGCTTTATCTATAATTTTTCAGTCCCTGATACTGGTTTCTCACCCCATTTCCCTTCGAGCATCATCTCCCTCCTGCCTCCACATTACTCACTCCTCTCCAGGTCTTACACACTCCTCTCCCAAGATATTTGTACTTCTTCTACCCATTCTGCCAGACTGTTCTTGCCCCAGGCTTTCTTCTAGCTGCCCAATACCACACACTCAGGTATCTGCTTACAGGGGTCTTCCCTGACTGACTCATCTAAAGGAGCCCTCCTTGTTCACTCTACTCTTGCTCTGCTCCTTGTTCCTTCAGGCCACTGACATATATTAATTTAGTCGTGTCTTTATTGTCTGTCTCTCCCACTAAAATGTGCATTCTCTGAGAATAAGTCCTTTGTCCCTTTTATTCCTGGCTGTAGCCCTAGTAGCTAGAAATATTCCTGCAACATAATAGTTGCTCAATAAATATGTGTCAAGTGTATGGAAACTGAAGAGATCACAGGGTATTGTAAATTTTCTCAAGGGTAAGATGTGCTAATAATAATACCCTCACTGACCTGAACCACCAAGGAGCAAGGGGAGCTGGGCATGCTTGAATAATTGTTTAAGGTGTTTGGTCAATGTAGTCGGTGCATCTAGATAAATACGGGAAAAATGCTTTTCAGATTTTTTTTTTCTCGCAGAGTGGATTCAGGGATTGGTTCATTGGCAAAATAATTTCAGCTCCTGACTTTGAGAGGGCTTTTCTCCTAGTTAACTCTGAGAATCCTTCCACACAATTCAAAAGATTTTCACATAATATATGTTAACTCATTGGAAAGAAACAGTTCTTATGACACTGAATTTATTAGGAGCCAGTGCTCAAAATCTCCATTGTGGATGGACTGATAATGATGAATCATAAGGCTTCTAAAAGATGAAATATAACTAATCAGCATGGTTTTATTATGTACTTTGATTTAACATGACATTATAATTGTCCTATGGAATACAAAACACATAAAAGGCACAATCCATGCCCATTAGCAATATATAATTCTTAGATAAGCAAAACTTAAATTACCAATCAATTAGCAGAAAATGCAGCCTTATGCTATGACTTCATGCATTATATGGTGTTTCCTAAACTTCACCAATTATGGGAATTACCTTTCTTTTTTTTTTTAACCTGACATTCTTTTATAAAAATACACATTTCCAGTTTCAGCCACTGGAGATTCCAATTCACTACATTGACATGTAGCCTGGGAATTTATATTTTTAATAATGCCCAGTGAATCTTATGTTTGGGCAAGCTTGGATATGCTTTTCTAAAATAATAAAGTATTGCTTCATTAAGTGCAAAAGGATTTAGACAAAGTCAAGTTCAGTGTGAGGGGACAGCATCAATAAAAGCTTAATAAAATGTCATTATTTTTCTCATCTCATTTACACTCCCAAGCTTTTCTAATGAATGCTACTGTCTGCAGTTTGACCATCTCCTCTAATTCTAACCACCAGCAATCTGGATTTTGCACACACACACACCCCAACATTCCTCACCCTGAATTCCTCTTCCTTTCCATTTAACGTCAGAGGTAAATGTTGTTTTAGCTTCTCAGAAGTTTCTGATGAGGAAGATCTTCACTCCTTTGTCTCTCCTTTGACCCCATATTGCCCTGATGTTTCAACCTCTCATCATTTATATATTTCCTAAAGTTCCTGTGCTTTTTCTAAACTTCTTTTCAAAGATACTAATTTACCTAGCTTTAATATCACTTCTTCACAAATGCCCATAAAATGTTTTACACTAATCCTTAGACACTGTACATTGCAGGGTATTTTTTAAAGATTTTGTTTTTTCCCTCACTGGATGGTGCATTTATGGAAAGAACATCTACCTTGAATTAAACAGATGATTAACTGTGATGACAGAAGTACAAACAAGATGCATGTTAGAGTATCTATTGCTCTTTTCTGCTATATATGCATGTCTGTAGTCTTGAAATATGCCATCTACTATACTTAAATAAAACAGGCACATTAAACATATGCTGTTATACAAACCATGCTAACGCACATATTCAATGTTAATATTTTCAGGGTTAATATCACAGAATATAATGTATGGTCCACTAGGGGATTGCTAAGGTCCTCCTGATAAATTATCTGATTTTTAAGACCAGAATTCTCTAATAATTCTTGCTGACAGTTCAATTCCATAGGTTTTAATTTTTACATACAGTTCAAGGGTAATTATTAGTAACCTATTGAATAGGCAATGAAGTGCTATTGAAATTTGCTCTTCAAGAACTTGAATTAACACGTGACTAGAGTTTATTAAGTCCCACATACCGCCGTCAGCCAAAACAGTTGACTGTCAACCATTGCTTAGCTATCTGCTTGGCTCTTCTATTCATGACAAGAACACAAACTTTGGGAGAGCAGTTTGTTAGCAGTTCATCATCAATGAAATCTTGGTCACAGTTCTCAATGGTACCTGTTAATACTGTGATTACAAAAAAATCATAGACTTCCTGTTAGATTTTATCTTTGCTTAGCATTTTGTTTCTGGATCACTATTATTTCCTTTTTTAAAAAATTTGCTCCTCTCCAAGTTTATGAATCACTGGCAAGTGGAGTAAGTGGGTCATGGTCAAATACATGTGGCACCTTGTGCCTGAGAAGGCCGTCAGGAGCCTGAGCGCCAGGCAACAGAGCCTGCAACTGCCGAAGCTGGGCCAGTGGACCTCCACCATGTCTTAGTGCCTGCACCAGGTTAATTAATCTCTCTAACCAAATAGTCAGGAATGAACCACTGTCTCTTGGAAAAGCACAGGGATTTGTGGGGAAGAGCTGAGGCATAGACTCTTTTCTGAATCACAAACAAGGTGCTTACAGTTTCATGAAGCACTTCTCTCTGCAGAAAACAACCCTTGGGAAAATAAAAACATTGTGCTTTCTTGTTCAGTGTTTGTTTGGGTTGTTTGTTTCTTTTCTCCTTTTTTAACTTCTTTCATCTTTTAAGATAAATGATAAAAAAGAATTTTAAAATAAAAGTATTCGTGGGTCTCCTTAGTACTGCCTTTCTGTGTCAGCTTGAAGCAATTCCTCACATGAACTGAAGTGCTCTGATATCACATGCAAATGACCTGCTCTTGTGCTTTGCACTCAAAGAAACTTCTGGTGAACACCTCCCTGCCAAATAAAAACTTTGAAACAATTAAAACTAAAATATAAATGTTAAGGGGGAAGAGGCAATCAGTAGCTACCAAAGAATATGGGAAAAGCCATTTTTAAAACACGTTAATGCATTAACTATGTCTTATACTCACTCTTGTCAAAACGGCAAGCCTTCACTGGGAGTTGGGAGACATCTTTTCTTGCTTGAATACTTTATAGCCTGTGAATGAAGGATTCTTCTTAATTTAACATCTCTCCACTTGCCGGATTAAAACCAGCAGAGTTCTAAAATATAATCAGTCCACCCCAGCTGGGCAATATTGGATAAGTAAGAGAACTATTGCTCACTGACCACCTGCTGTATTATCTGACACTGCTTTATCTTATTTTATTCTCACTATAATCCTATGTGAGGGTCTTGTATTCCACATTTTACAAATGAAGAACACAAAACCCAAGAAGCTTAAAGAAATTATCCACAGTCCCAAATTACTAAGTGATTGAGTCCCTGCTTTAAACTAAGGTCAATATAAATTCCAAATCCATGATTTTCTACCTTTTCCATCTACTTCTAAGGATAACAATACCTATGTTTGCTAATCCACATGCTCTTTTTAAGGATTAAAGGAAATTATATATGTGAAAGTATTTTAATAGGGTAAGGGAATTTGGGAAATGTAGATCTATTTATTCTTTCCTTCCTTCTTTCTCAAAAGCATGCATCCCAATAACATAGTAACCAAGATATACTTTCAACAACATATTCCCAAAACACTTGCTTCTTAGCATCTTCATAACCTATATCAATTTTGTATTTTTTCCAGATTAGTCATCCATAGTTTCCCACACAACCAATAAAAGCAGAAGAGTCACAGCTACATCATCAAAGATCTTCATCTGAAAGACTAGCTAATGAGTTTGCTTTAAGTCAACAATTTTACTTCATTTTATTAATACTGCCAACCTTCCCAAGTATTCCTGAGACCCATGATACACACACAAAACAAGGTTAATATTTATCTAATTGATTTAATTGATAACTATGGTGAACAACGCAATCCTGCTGTTCCTTCTAAGTTATTGCAGGTGCATAGATGGTACACAGAACGCTGTGGATCCGGGTCACAGGGGCACTGCTCAGCTCTGCATGTGGCAGAGGGCAAGGAAGAGAGTTTCTATCACTCTAAAGAATGACTGAGGGAGTTATGGTGACTCACAAGCCTGCAAATTCCTCAAGAGGTACATGATGTGGTGCAAATACATCCACAGTGGAATTAAACAGCCATGGATTGGTCCAACCCTGCCTCTTCCAGGTATGTGACCCTGGGAAGTGACTGAATTTTAAATTAAATAATGTTTTAAAGCACATAAAGGAACTATTATTGTTTGTTGTTAAGTTTTTTGGTTTTGAATCCTTAAAAATCTCAATAATGTAGAGACGATGATAACTTTCATAAATATTTGTTGGCTGATTTCTATTTCATTGATCAGACTGGCTAAATCCTTCAGTCACATGAATATTTGACATTTTTGCAAACAGGACATCAGTCGTGTT
>JAVSCE010020995.1:35000-173395 GCA_032199065.1 Smutsia gigantea
TTTAATATTTTCCAAAATCATTCTGATAGAAATTTAGATTTGAGGCTACAGAGACCAATAAGAAGGTTGCACCATGCAACAGGCTAGAGATGGTGGTAGCTTGAAGAGTGTCTGGTGTGACGGAAAAATCCTAGTTCTACTCTGGTAGAAAAATGGACTGGACATGAGATGGTCAGATTAGTGAAAGAGAGAGATATATGAGGTGAAATGGCCAGGTTTCTGACTGGGGCAATTTAGTTGAAACAGTGATGTCCTTTACTAAGATAATTTTGGTTTGGTTTTGTCATGATTGGGCATTAGTTATAGGTAAGTAATCTGTTGGGGAAATTAACATGGTATAGTCAAAGTGACTGTATTCAGAAACATGAGGAGGTCACTCAGCTGGTTTGAAATCTCCTTAATTATTTTTCCTTAATAGACCTTGCAAAATCTTCAATATGGGTGTGCTAACTTAACTGGTCCCACTTAATTAATATCTTCTCCATTAATTCCCCTTTTGCTTAAGAAAGAAAGTACCATATTTTATTTTTCTACTCATAACATCACAACTACCATTTTTATAATACCCCTCATTAATTAAAAATGAGAGTAGATAAAAATGGACATGCCAAGCTGAAAGTCATTGCAAGTTGGTAATTCTCTATGATTTGGGGTTGGGAGAGACTAAAAAGTTAATTGTTTCAGAGTCTTTAAACACCTGGAGCATAGTGTTATTTATGACCATTTGAGAAAAGACAAATGACTTTTCCTGGGAACTCCTGCAGTGAAGGTAGATAACTTGTTCCACTGCCCTGTCCACTCATTACTACTGAATGCTGGTAATGACTTTTCAATGAGCAATGCTCCCTTCGACAGAAACTGACTCCGGGGAGGGTTGTATGTGTATGCTGCAGAGGGTTTAGAAAGGGAAGGGTGGATGTACAAAATCATTCCATTCCTAACTCAAAGGTCAGGATCAACAGCGAACGGTACAGTTTTTCTCTTCCCTCCCTTCCATCCTTTCCTTCTTCCCTCACTTCTTCCTTTGCTTTTTCCTCCTATCCTTCTACTCTATCCCTGCCTGTCTCCCACTCCACACTTTACTTTCTCTTCTCTTTTCTTTTTCCTCTTCTTCCAAACATTGCCTTAAGTCTGAAGTAAAACACAGTACAATGAATGAGAAATAATAACTAAAAGTTACGGCATTGGGCATAGTGCTTTGTATATAAAGTGCTTTTAAGAAAGGTTGCTCATCTTTGGCATGGTAATCATTGGTCTTTATTTTTTTAAGTCAGTTCAGTAAAAATCACTCCAAACAAATTCTGCAAACAGACTGAATGATTGTCCCCTCTAAATGATTATTAGATCTCACAGAAACATCCTCTTACTATGTTAGTTTTAGGAAAGTGTGTGGTCTTGTTTTATTATTTGAAGATAGCATGAGTAAAATCCACTGCTACTGAATCTCTCTCATTTCTCTAGTGGAATCTAATGTCTGAGTAATTTACAGGGATTTATGGACAACACCTGGTTTTTGGTTTTGGCAGTACTCATAGGAATTGCCGCGAGGAATTTGCAACTTGCCTGAATTGCATACTCTGGAAGTAAATTAAACCATGTGGTCATTTGATAGGAGGTAGTTGTAACACTCAGAAAGCAACATTTCTACCATTGTCTCCTCAACTCCTGGAAGAGAATATGAACCCTCACCCTGGAATGAAAGCAATGCATTTTTGAAATTTGTCTTTTGTTTTCAATAGTCCTGAAAAATGGTGTAATGGCCGTAGATTGGTGGAAAATAGTACCTAGAGAGGACTTAACCAGTTGACCACCTTAGGTCTTTTCAGCTCCAGAAACTATTATAGCTGGTGTGATGTGTAGTGGCAGAGACTTATTTTGTCCACAATCTCTAGTAAAGCTCTGTCTCAGCTCTGAGCATGCAATTCTCTAAAGCTAGTGTTCTAGACAGAATATGGCACAGGAAATAAGGAACTGCGTTAAAGGAATCAATTTCAGATGCTTTCTATCTAATATGAGTGAAGAGCCCAAAGTATATCCCCAAATATCCAGCTAAATGCCTTTAGTTAACTTTAGATTTTTAAAAAATCCCACCTACTTTAGGCAGCCCTGTTTGAATGCACATACCACTGAAAGGTCTAATATATTAATAAACAGACATGGTTAATACCATTGCATATTTTGGTTCATCAGAATCCAAAAAGTCTGTGAAATAAGTATCTAAGCTTCCAACGATTTAAATATTAATATACAGGCTGGTCAGAATGGAGAAAACTGAAGTTCTCACATCATATTAGTCAAAGTTTTAATGACATAACAATTCGGAGGGCAATTTAAGCAATATGTGTCAAGGGGATTGAAAATATGTTGCTTACCCAGTAATCTTATATTTTATCTCACAGAAATAAACAAGGATACAAAACTTTAGGCACCAATATATATATATTCAAGCAGTATTTAAAATAATATATAAACACATGTATACACACTCACACGCATGAAAGGAAACAAACTAAGTCCCTAGTGAGAGGATGTTGGCTGAATATAACAAGCACACTTATGGGAATCCTACATAGTTGAATAAAAGTGTAGTAACATAAAAATGCTCACAATATAATAACACTTACTGTGCTCTTATCATGTAACAGCACTAATTCCTTTATGTGCATTTTCTCATTTATCCTCACAATAATTGCCAGATGAATAAAGAGATGCATACAGTCAAAGTCACTTGCCCAGGATGGCCCAGCTGGTAAACGGTGAAGAAATAACAGAAACTCCAACAGTTTGAGTCCACATGCCTTGTTCTTACTCACTAACACATGGGTAGCTTTTTTTTCTGAATAATAAAAATGCAGGGTTTTGAAATTTGATCCTCGTGGTTTCCATATTGCCTAAATTTTCAACTCTGCACATGCTATTTTATAAGCAGAAAGTGGTTATTTAATAATTCAAACTTTTTAAGAAGACTTCAAAAGCTCCATAGCATCCAACAACTGTCCATCAGCATTGAAAATATCCTTGAAACCTGTGCAAGGTACTTCAGCCACATGTCCTATAACTTGCCTTCACATACACTCCATTTCTCACTTAGCTAATGATTCTTCTCCACTTGTGTCCTGAATGTTCTAGCCAATTCTTCTGTACTCATTATTCTGTCCTCCTAAAATGCCTACCTAGTAATTTTTGTAAGAGACAAGCCTAGTGCTCAACTATACCCATGGTCTCCTCTACTTTCTTAACATAGTGCGGGACTGTATGTCCAAGACTCCTGGAGGTCTTGGTTCACAGCTGTGTGGAGGTAGTGGTTCAGAGCTCAGTCTCACCAATGCAGAAGTAAGATAAATGGTAGGTACATGAACAGAAGTCATACGTGAGATAGTTTGGGATGAATGTGCCTCTCTACATTCTCTTTTCTTACATTCCAATGAAATTCAGTGGAAGACTACCAAAATCATACAAGATGTTGGGTCACAAAATAGAAGGAGCTTGCTCCCCTCTTGAAAGCAATAGCAAAATCTCTCTTGACTGTGATGAATGGCAGCTTCATCAAGAATTAACACTTCACTGTGTTAAGCCACCAAGATCATGGTGGTATTATAGTAGCTAATTCTGACCAATACACGTATCGACCTTCCAAATCTTAGATCAAGTGCCTCCTCAGCTATGAATAATTCCCCAATTATTTCTTCAAACTGGTTGTCACACCTCCCCTATGGGAAGCACAGATCCTTTTTCCCTAAAAGTTTTTATACTGAAAGGCCTGATCCACAAACGTTTTGTCTCCAGTCTCCAGTGCAGTAAGGAGCCTGCACCAGAGTGTAAATAAAGGTGATGCATTTTTCACAGATAAAATCTTGTTATGAAAAGAAAAAAATCAGCTAATCTAAATAGTGTGTTTAGCAAGGTGTTTGATTTACATTCTTCTCTGTGACTAATAACAAAAAATTCATGGACGTCCAATGGTTTAGAAACCACGTTTTTTGAGTGGCTCTGTTTTAGAGCAGGAATTGTTTCCTATTCACTTATATTTGACTCATGGTGTACCCTCCCTGGTAGAATGTGCACCCTGAGTTTCTTGGAGTTCTATTTTATTCACATGGATTCCCCCAAAGAGCTTAAAAAACAGCAGATGTTCAATAAATGTCTGGAGAATGAATGACTGTTTATGAGTAAATTTGATGCATTTTGAAGAAATATATGAAATGTTTTGGCATAATGGATCTTTCAGGAATTAGTGGGTGATCACCAAATGATAAATGCTCCCTGGATAATTTCCTTCTGTTTTCCTCTAGGTCAGTGCTTCTTAAATGGGGGATATTTGGCAATATCTGAAGATACCTTTGCCACAATGTAGGAAGTGCTATTGGCGTGAGTAAAGTCAGGAACACCTCTAAACATCTTATAATGCACAAATCAGCACTTTGCAATGACAAATCATTGCAAATATCCCAAATTGCACTCCAACATCAATAGTGACAACACTGAGAAACCTGCTGTAGGCCCGTACAAGCTAAGTGCTATTTCATTACATCCAAATGATACTAATCCAACATTCTGTAATATCAATTAGTGTTAGAAAATACACAGTCCCTTAAAAGAACTGTGAAGATATTTCTGTTAAGTAGAGATATTCAAGGAAAAGTACTTAATGAACTGGAGTTGCGGTCACTTAGCAATTAGTGAGTGATGTTGTCTCTGGGCCCAGCACTGGCGTGAACCTGTGGAACTTGTAAAGGAAGTCAAAGAGAGCACCTGACCTTAAAGAGTAAGCAGTCTAGTTGGGGAGATAAATGGATAATGCAAAATATCACAGCAGAACATTTCATTGCTAACCACATGTTAACAGGGAATTCAGAGAGAGGTCATACATGCCTCAGTAAGAAAACCAGTAACTCTGAATACATTTTCTATTATTGACCATTCTTCGTATTTTGACTGATTAACTATGGTTCATTATTCCTGCATAGATAGAAAGAGTCTTTAGGATTAAATGGAAGACTTAAAAAGAAAATCTTCCCTTTGCAAAATGATTCCCTTCAGCAACAGGGAAGAAAGGCCTGGTGGATGAACAGGTAGACACTGTTATCCTGAAGGGACATATCCTCTCAGACACTCACTCTGCCTTCCTCTTGGCCTCCCTTTCCATACCTTCAGGCGCCTTAATGATCAAAGCCCAGCCCACAAGAAAAAGTGGTACCTCTTCCTTTCAGGAGCTAGTGGACAATTAGTTCCTTGTAAGCCTCTCTTCTTTATCCCACTGAAGAACAGTGTGGTGGAGTAAAGGTCTCCCTCTTTTATTTTTAACTCTTGAGTGTAAAAATACGAGGAGACACGAGGTCCAGTGGGCTTCAGGAGATGAAACACGAAAAGCCATTCATTTTCCTAACGTGTTAGAAGAGACCGCGATGGTCCTCTATTCAATGACTTAGTGCTGCATGCACAGAAACCAAGGCCCACGGCAGGAAATGATTTGGTGGTGTCACCTAGTGTATGAGTGGTAAAGATGAGAATCCAGGGCCTTGAAGCTGGTGCTTTTTCCAATAATGCTCACAGCCTGAAAGCCTGAAGATGTCACTCACTGGTTCCTTTTGAAGGTCAGAGAGGAAACACTAGGAAGGAAGATTGAAATGCTTACAGGGTTCCTGGCTCTCCAAGTAACCCAGAACCTGACATATTGGGAAAGGATCCTAACTTCCTCTCACTTTCCGGCCTTTCTTTTCAGACCTGTATGGGGTTATATTATTAAACATAATTATCGAATACCTCAAATGAGGAAATAACATAAAACGCTAACTCTCTCCCACCGAAGGACGGAAGACAGTTAGCTTTGGGCAGAAGGAAGTGGTGGTGGCCGGCAAGAGTGAGGCAGCATCAGCCCTAGTTCCACACTTTTCTCTTTTATTTCTGTTTACACTATAACTTGAAACTATCTCCATCCTGGCATTTATTAGAATATTTATTGTAATTGTGTAAATGCCTAACAAGACTCTCAGCTTCCTCAGAATGGTTTCTGAAGCTTGGCACTATTGACATTTGGGGTTGAACAACTCTTTGTCATGAGGTTGTCCTGTGCACTGTGGGGATGTTTAGCAGCCTCTCTGGTCTCTAACACAAGATGACAGTGGCACCCTCACCCCAAGGTGTAACAACCAAAAATGTGTCCACACATTGCCAAGTGTCTCTATGGAAACCGGGAGAGATACTCCCTGGTTGAGAAGACTCTCCCTAAGCATGTCCCTGAGATGGTATTTTAATCATCTTCGAATCCCCAGCATGCACCTCAGTAAGAGGTGCTCAACAAATATTTCACCAGTCAATTCAATGATTACTCAAAGTATCGGAGACTAGAGCTCAACTCCTAGAAGTAACACATTACCCAAATTCAGTAGGCTATAAATGAAGGAGCACTTGTCCTCCTACCCCCAGCAGAAAAAAGATCTCCTTCTGGAGTGCCTTCTAGTTCCACTATTATCTGTAAAATGGGTATTTGAATTCTATACGTCCTCACCGGTGATTTTCAAAGTTCACATGCCTTAGAATCAACTGGATTCTTATCTGGTACACATACTTGATAGATCTTCCAGTGAAACCTTAAAAATAAATCTCTGCCCATTGTTACTGGTGGCAGTCCTATTCTGGAGTCTCATCCCAGTTATCGGCACGCTAAACTCCAGGTGGTAGGTGATGAGTGCCCCAATAATCAGTCTGCTCTCTGTAGAAAAAATAAGTGACGAAGACATTCGTAGGTTAGGCAAGAGTGGGGAACGAACTACAGAACTTATCTGTCACCATTCTCGCAGTTCTGCTAACCCTGCCACCCTTAATGAGAAAGAAATACCAAGACCCAGCTGGGGATTCCAGTTTAGCCTCCACAGCAGCTCTCCCAGGCCCAGATCACATGGAACTCAGGTGAATCAGAGCCCTCAGGGCTTGGCCCTGGCAGCCAAACTGGATTAGAAGAGAATGCCAATCTGACTCCACCAGGAAGAAAACACAAGGAATCAGGGGAGCAGGCGCCGCACTTCTGCATTGCTGGGAACAATTACTACAATTTGAGGAGCACAGATGAGCACTGTTTGCTCTACCTGCCAAGTTTCAGTTTAAGTTGGAAATTCAATTTATTGCTGTGCCCCTTCAGAAGCCAGTGGTGGAGCTGATGGGAGCTTTATTTTTAGTGAAAGTGGAAGTGGGAGAGCTACTAGGAAGAAGGTGTCTGAAGAGTGGAACAGGGTGCTGCTGGAGGAAGCAGCCACAGAGAAGGATGCTGTGTGCAGGGCACCTCGCTGTTCCTTCCTCGGCACTCTGCCTCCTGCTAACGCCTCTCTGTTAATGAGGTTCCTACAGAGCAGAGAGGATGGTAAAGCAACAACAGTTTCATTAGAGGCAAAAGTGCCAGACGAAGCCTTTGGGTTTCTGTGCCTACAGGACCTGTCCCGCTCCTGGGGGCAGATAAGGCCCTCTGCCCCTCAGAAAACGACATGTCATAAGGGCCAGTTCTGAGTTACCACCGATGACTCATGGAAACCAAGGACTGGAAGCCTGTGAACTTGCCTCCAGCCCTGCCTTCTATGACCTTGGGCAAATCATTTAACCTTTCTGGGCCTCAGTCTTCTCTTTAGTTAAATAAGGATGAGAATAATGCTCAGCCCTGCTCACCTCACAAGACCACTTGGGGATGAGGTGAGCGGGACAGTGGGATCAGATAATACTTTACTACTAGATTTCTTGGGAAGGATGAGATCTAGTGTACCTGGCTGTGAGGCTCTCAAAGCAGCCAGAACTAAGTCCTCTTCCTCTCTGAAGCCTCAGTACTAGCCTAGCGCCTGGAGTAGGAAGAACCATCCTTGCTTGCACTCTGGAGTGTGTACCGTGTCCTGTTCTTAGCACTTTTAGATCAGTTTACATAAATCTGATCATACCATATGAGAAAGGTACTACTATCATGCTAACTTAAGGAAACCGGACGTTTTCAGCACAGCTACAAGAGATGGGAGCCCAGGTGTCTAGCCTTGGATCTGGGAGGATCTGTGACTGCCTCAACCAATAGAATATGGCAGAAATCAAAATTATGACCCTGAGGATGGGTTGGAAAAAGCCATGCAGCTTCCAGATGATCTTGTGGAGCCTGAGCAGCTGTATAAGAGGTCATAAGGATGGGGCAATGCCAAGTTACGTGAAGATCACAGTACGTGCTCTGCTGGTCCCAGTCCAGTGTAGCAGAGGCAGTTTCAACTTTCCGAGGATTCTGAAAGTCTGCAGCCTTCAAGTCACCCCTCAGGCTCCAAGTCTTCCCCTCTGAAGCCCCAGCCCTCATGGAACAGACAGAGCTGCCCTGCTATGCTTTGTCAGAAACCCTGACCCTCCGAATCCATGAGTGGAATGCAGCAGTAGTTTTAAGCCATTCCATTTTGGGTAATTTGTTACACGGCAATAGTAACTGAGAGAAATCAGGCCTCAGGCCATAAGATGCATAGACTGAGAAGGCAGGATTCCCAGTTATGTGGCTCCCCTACTCACGCTCATAAAACACCTGGTTCCTCTGCTTCATAAAAGTGGTTGTGTCAAAATCTGACAAAAAAGAACTCTGGCTATTAGGGACATCTATTAATCACAACAACAATTTTTATTGATTTTTTGTTAAACATAGAAATATTTAGGCTGTAAATTATTTAAACATGTATTTATTTATACAAATCAACCCAAAAGAACTGTTTATAGCAGGTGTTCTCTTTCAACACCTCCTTGGTAATAACTATGCTTTAGGTACTCTAACCAGTGATAAAATGCATGAACTCTCCACATACCAGCTCCCTCTAAATGGACAAAAGGATTCACATATGATCACGCCAAGGTCAGTCCAGTGTCTAAAGGCAAATCCAGACTTTTCTCAGAAAACAAGTAGCCTTCCTTCTAGAATAAAATTTAGCAAGAATAAGCTCTCCTTTTTTTTTTTTTATATCCTCAAATCCTTACCCTACCATGCACTAGAGTACACAGGCCCACAGCACAAAGCTACCAACCATATTAAATGGTCGTGGGATCAGGAGTAAGCCCCACACTCACAAAAGTCGTATTATTATCGCGGATGTTAAGAATGGGTCTGAACCCCCCATACTCCAGTTCAGCAGCAAATAACAGTGCATCCACACAATGTAAAGAGGGAAAACAGCTCCCTTACTTTCCTTCACTTTCCAACCCACTAAGATTCATGGTTTTTTAACTTGCCATTAACAAGAGAATCTACATCACAATATTGGTACTGCTTACCCTGAACCTCCGGGGCAATGGAGTGTACATGTTCTCTCCAAGCTAAAGAACAGGAAAACCTTATTGTAATGTAGCAGCACTAGGCTGCATCTCCAAAGCCCAGAAGAACCAGTTTCTATGATTTCTCAAAGCGTTTGTGGCCAAGATGCTGTGAGCCGCAGATTGCAGAAACCTCCTGGTTTTCCAATGCAAATGTGTGTTCCAGTGAATGCAAAGCGATCATATCAATTGGGACACCCAAATTTGGCCAGTTTCCAACTGAGCAACGAGGCACTGGACATCAGTTGTGTAAGTCTTGTTTTGTGAATGTCTGCTCATAAGCTCTTCATGTTCACCGTTTCCTCTGCCTGCAGTGGCCCCTGTCCCCAGACCTCTGCTGGTCCAAGTTCTGTCCTTTTTTATAAGGAGTTGTTCAGGCTCAGTGGGTTCCACTCAGCAACCCTCTCCAAAATGCCTTTGCCTTCTCAATTCCAGCAACATTTGTTCTAGATAGGGTCCACATCTGCCATATTTCATATAACACCTGTTATGTGCCACTGCCATCACAGGCATCCTTGCTCTTACATAAATGACAAGCTATGGGAGGAAGAGAGAGCCCTCTGAGATCTTGGAGAGTCACTGGGGATTGTGGGGTTTGTACCTGTCCATTATTTGGTGATGAACAGAAAACACATGATAAAAAATCACTGTATGATAGGAAGAGCGGATCAGGTGGAGAGACTGAAAAAAAAAAGAACTCCAATCCTGGCTCCGTCACAGTTGAAAGACTATGAACAAGTCATTTCCTGTGTTTGGAACTCAGTTTCCTTTCCTGTAAAAACTTTGATTTGGGCAAGATGGCCTCTGAGTCCCTTTGAGCTTTACTCTGAGGTCTACTGGTGTGTGAGATGAGAAGAAACTGCTTCTCTGCTTTAGGGACTGCATGCTTATCAAAGTATTCTCAAAGAGATAAATGCTGAAACCTCAGTAACTTAACCCAATGTGAGTAGTATACATAATTTGCTTGTATACAGTCTAATCTGTGTCAAGAGCTGGGCTTTGCTCCACATGGCCAGGCAAGGACCCAGGTAGGTGGAGGCACTTCCAGATTCAGCCTGGCTTCCCAAATCTCCCTGGACACAGACAACAGGAGAGCAGAGAGAGGGTCTTGCACAGTGTTGCCAGATTAAATACAGGATGCCTACTTGTATTTGATTTTCAGACAAGAAATGAATAATTTTTAGTATAAGTATGTGGTGTGTAATTGTCTGAAATTCTAATTTACTGAGCCTCCTAGGTTTTTATTTGCTAAATCTGACAACTTTCCCGGGAGATTTTTCTGTGTCCAGCCTTGAAGTGCTGCTTCTTGCTGCCACTAACTTGCTGTTCTTTAGAACTCAGTCACCAGACCCCTTCTAGAGGCAAGCAGTGCTGGGAAGTATAGCCCCAGCTGGGCAGCTGTTTCCCAGGGAAAAAACCCTGTACTTACCATTTTCTGTTGTTCTAGAGGACAGTAGCCACCTCTGCTACTGTGCAATATTACTATCAATTTGGCTGACTCAGAGGAGAAAAAACAGTATTTTTAAGGCACTTTGCCCTAATGATCTCAAAGACCTGGGATTCTTAAATATGAATAAGCTAAGGCTAGAATTGAGGGAAATAGGATTTTATCCCATTCGGAGGTCACGAAAATGGAGCTTTACTCTATCAGCACAGTTTACTTACCAAACAGAAAAAAAAAATCAGAATCAATATTCAGGTCTCCTTATTTTTCATTTGCTTTAACTAAATCAAATGAAATGTTAAATCTTGTACATGGCCTCTACCTGCATACTACACTTCCATTCAGAAGGCTCCCCAGCGTCATCTGAGTCAGTGAACCTGGTTTTTCTCTTTGTTAATTCCAGAGTCCTATCTTTCCTTCCTTTATTCCCTCCTATTATTTGGATTGACTCCTCGGTGTTATACTAAGAAATAAGATGAGCTCCTCTTTTGCTAATCAAAAGTAAAAATTAACTGCTGCTGTATGAACTGCCCAGTTTTCTTCCTTGCTCTGAGGGAGATGCCAGAATGAAACCACTACAATGTGAAAACATCTGAACTACCATGGCTGGCCTCCAAGAAATAGAAAAGGCTATAATGTCTGAAAGCTAATATGAAGCTGGGGATGGATGGGCCAGACTACAAGATGAATGGAAAGCAGTGTGGTCTGTAGAGTGTTAGAATTTTTTTTCAAAAGGAATTTTTTACCCCAGGCCAGAAGCCTTTGTGTCAGGGAGACTGTCTCATTTCTCCGCTCAAAGGCTGTCAGAGATGACTGAGATTTGAGAGCAGTTTCTGATGTTGACGAGGTCAAGGGAGGCGGCACGGCGAACCATCAGTCACTGAGTCAGCGGTGAGCCGAGGAGACACGTGAGCCCCACAGTGAAACCTGGAAAGCTGTTTTCTCCGGAGGAACAGAGGCTGAGGGGGAGGTGCAGATGAGAGAAAGGAAGAAAAGACATAGGTCAAATGGTCACCACAAAGTTTACCACATTAGTATTCAGCTGGAATCAGAGAAACTTTCTCAGTCCCAGCTGGGAGGGTTCTGAAGAAAGAAGCTGACTAGGGGCAAAAATCCTATTAATATTACTGTGCTTAATCAATACATCAAACCCTCCAGTGCACTTGTGTAAGGCTGCTCTGTAGTGTTACTAACTGCAGTGATTCTGATTCCACCTGACTGGGTCTGCAAATGGTGCAGGTCAGGGGCACCCAGACTCAGACCATGGGAGGCGGATTGGCCATATATACCCTAGCTCAGAGGTCAGCTGGGCAGTTTGCACTCAAATGGGCAGGCTGCAGCCTGGCCACCCTTCTTTTCAAAATCAGGCATTAGCTCAGTGGAAGCAAGTCTCAGAGGACAGAGCAACGCTGTGCTCTGGGAAGGATGGGCCAATGGAAGCCACCGAGGGTTGTCTCTGTAGGTCACCTCCTACAGGGACAGCCAGGGCCTGAAGGTTGGAAGCCTTAAAGCCAAGAGTTGATCCTTAAGTCCTAAATGGAAATGTGAGAGTTTCCCAGATTGCAGTGCCTGTTTAGGAGTAAATGAGAAGAGCCTCTCAAATCCAGTGACTTGGTCAAATATCTCTAGCTCAATGAGTCTCAGTGGCAGGAGGACTTTGACAATGTCTACAGAGGTATTTTCTGTTGTCATGACTTGGATACTGGCATCTAGTGGGTAGAAAACAGTAATACTCCTAAACATTATTCTGTGATGTACACGTCACACACGCCCCTTTCCAAAACAAAGAAATATGCCTCAAAATGTCAAGAGTGCTGAGGTTGAGAAACCATAGCAAATTAAAATCAGGGTACTCTGATTGTCAGAGGAAAAAAAAGCCTCTCAAGCCATTGTATTCTTTATCCTAAAATCATGATATAGGACTCAGATACTCCTCTGGCCTCCTTTCCTTTCTTTGATCATTTCTCCTGTTCCCTATTTCTTTCGGTCTGTAAGTATCAAAATTAAATTATTTTTATTTGTATTCAATCTTGAGAGTGCAAAGTTCCATGCCCCTGCCATAATGAAGGTGTTTGTCTCTTTTTACCCTTATAAAAATGTTGGCGACTCTGAGTTGGTTGGTGGGATAATTTGGTAAAGGTGAGTTTGTCAAACCCTTTAGAGTTGGGCCTGCCTGACATCAAAGGGAGCTAAGAAATTCATATCTTCTGAAACCCTAATGTTTAGAATAAGGAACCTAGAAAAAGATAGCTGGCCTTTCTCTACCCTCACCTTTGGGAGGCCTGGAGTAAGATCCAGAATGTTTTCCCTTTCTTTCTCTGGCATTTTAAAATCATGGTACATGGAGGGCTTAAGGCTGCTGGTAGTCCTATTAGCCCTTTTAGTGCTTTATATTAAATTTGTAACCTCTTTCTTGAATAACCTCTGGAACTTTCTTCTCAGCATTATTGCTTCCAGTGTTTCGTTTCCTCTCGTAGACCTTCCAAGTTGTAATTCACTTTCCTGTCGCCCACCCATTGGTATCATTTCTCTGTGCTCCTGTGTATTTGCAATGCCTCTCAATTTAGTAGCATTTGCACATTTCATGACTGTGTTCCTCATCCCCTCACCTGGGTCACAAATAAAAATGTTAAAAAGCACTGAACCTAGCTCCTCCACCTGTTCTCTGTGGCTTCACCAGGCACTCTGCCCAACCAGGGTACACTGCCATTTATCTTGACTTCGCTTCCATTTACTTGGCTCAAGTCCTTAATTACTTAAAAGGTAGTGTCATTTCTGTTAGTGGTTGTCATCATCTTTAAAATTAACTATATTTCTAAATACTTCCCCTGTCTTTTCTTGGTGGCCAAAACCTAGCGGCAGCTTAAACCATCCAATAGTCTTTATTAAGTAAGTTTTAAGTGGTCTCTAGAATGAGTCTTAAAAGGATATACTTTTAAAAAACTTAAGTCAGAGATGTTGCAAATGCATCCTGCTTCGTTCTTTATTTGACATCCTAGGATGTGTCTGGTTCATAGGAAAAAATTAACTCTATTCTTAGTTTCATCTTTCCTCCACCTTGTTGTCAAACACCAACTCCAAACCTTGTCTACTTTCCTTTCTTCAGAGAATCACGGAGATACATCTGAGGCAGATACACCATAACCCTCCAGTGCTCCACAGGACCATCCAAGAGTGCGCCTGATGGAACAAATCAAGGTGCACTGCACAGAGAAACCCTCCGTACCACTCCTGCCCTAGATGCAGTTGTCAGATATTCCCCCTTTTAATCTTGAAAACTGGTTCCCCCAACCCAGTTTCAGAGAAGCAGCTTATTTTAAGATGCCAATTATTGCAATGAAGTTCCAAGATCTTTGACGATGTCAAGCCTTGCTAGGTGGGCCACTAGTGTATTTCCTGCAGAACAGAATACTGCCATGTAATCTTTGCCTATTTTTCTAAATTTAAGAGTAAATCATTCATACAAGTTATCAGTTCAAGGCCTACAACGACCCAGACATTATTTTAGGTGTTGAAGACTGAGCGCTGAACAAAAGGAAAATGTCCTGCTTTCATGGAGCCTAAGATTAAAGTGAGACCAGATAAATTAATGAACAAGGAAATGTGGGTTTGTTGTCAGGTAGGGATAAATACTAAATTAAGAAAAAGAAAACGGCGTAAGGAATAGAGAGTGATGTGCGAGGAACTCAAGTGGCTAGTTTAGGTAGGATGATAAGAGAAGCCCTTGCCAAGGGGCAGCATTACAGGGACCTGAATTGAGGTGAAGATCTGGGAGAAGTGCCTTCTAGAGGTAAAATGCAGAGTCTTGAGATAGCAATGCATCCAGTGCAGCCAAAGAACAGCAAGTCAGCGCAGCTGGAGCAGAGCAAGAGCAAAACAAGGTCCGAGACATGGATGGAGACCAGATCGCATACACCCTGTGAAGGAATTGTAATGCAGTGTACATTGACTTCCTGTGGCTGTTGTAATAAATTACCACAAACTAGGTGGCTTAAAACAACTGAAAGTTTTAATCTCAGGGTTCTGGAGGCCAGAAATCTGAAATCAAGCTGTCATCAGCACTGGTTTCCTCTGTAGGATCTGAGGGAGAATTTGCTTCAGGGCTCTCTCTGAGGTTCTGGTGGCTGCTGGCAACCCTCGGTGGTGTTGTCTTGTAGACACATCACTCCAGTCTCTGACTTGTCATCACACAGCCTTCTCTACACCCATGGGCCCCAAATTTTCCTCTGTCTTTCTCTTTAAGGACACCTGTCACTGGATTTCAGGCCCACCCTAAATCCAAGGTGATCGCATCTTGAGATCTTTAACTTAATTACATCCGCAAAGACCCCTTTTCTAAGTAAAGTTACATTCACACATTCACAGGCTCTAGGATCTATCTCTGGGAGACCACCGTGCAACCCAATACAGGGACCAAAGCAGAAACTTCAAACAGGGATTTGACCTGACCTGGTATGTTTTGAAAAATCATTCTGTCTGGCAGGGACAAGAATGAAAGCATGGAAAAGACACACAGTTTCCCATAGATTCCACTGATTTCCATATGCCCTTTGGTTTTGGGGTAGCAAAGGATCTTGGAACAGCCTAATTGCAGGATTTAGGTAAGAGGGGAGAACAAAATATTTCTTTTCTACACACAGGAAAGTCATTACTCATGTTCTAAATAGTAAATTCACCAACGTTCTAGTTAGAAAATCTCAAAGCTAACCACCTACATAGTAAAATGTTCACACAGTCATGTGTAGAACACTATGTTAATAACTACCAAAAACAATGACTCTTTATGAAATGCTTATTGAGTGCCAGACACTGATCTAACTGCTGTGTACGTATTACTTTTCACTGCATTTTTATAATATTCAGAGGGACAGATACCATTCATTCTCTTTTGCTTCCAAGGTCCTACAATTTGAAGAATTCAAATCTAGAGTTATAATAAGCTACAGCTTGGGTTACTTACCTACAGCATCATGATAATTCTTTTAAAAGTTCTAATTTAGTATCATGACTGAATTGAATATTTCAAATACTGGATTTCACCTGACTCTGGATTCAGCTCAAAATCCAACTTGTTCACCTACGCAATAATCATGTAGATGAGGCTGTTTATTGATAGTTCAATAAGAGACCAGAGAGAAAAGCATTGCCCACTATGCTTCCCCATGATCTGCCTTCTTCCCGATGTGAGTGATCCTCTCCGACGCGGTGGGTGCCAGGTATGTCAATCCTACAACATCATCCTTATCAACACTTGGTGATTTGATGATCATTGGTAGCTGATGATAGTCTCCAAAAATAATTCAGCCAGACTATGTATCTCTGGATGGAAATATATAACACCTCCCATGAAGTGGCGTTACTGCTCCACTCCCCCAGAAAATCAAATCTAAAATAATCAAACTTCTAGATCTAACTATCTATTCACAGGAAATACAAGGCATGTTCAACAACACCAAGGAGATACAATCAGCAAATTCCAGATGGTGGGAAATGCCAGGGACAAGTGATTAATTTTTATTAAAAATATAAAAAGGAAAGAAGGAAATTATAGATAAAAAGAGACAAGAGAAATCTCAACAAAGCACATTTTATGACAGGCAAACAAACTTCTAATGAAATGTATTACACAAGTATAAGTCTGCAGGAAACAAAAAGACAGGGGACATGTCAAACACATGATATACTGAATAGATGAGTAGACATATTTATATTATTTTGAACACATGAGAAGGTATTGATAAAAATAAGGAATTATTGTTAATTATTTAGGTGTGACAATAGCATTGTGGTCATATTTTTAAGTCCCTGCTCTTAGAACAGAATGTCTTGGTTTTGTGTGAAAAAAATCTGAGGCATGGAGGTTTTCCTGAAAAAAGACCAGGTGTGAGTTATAATTGTGGATGTGAATAATGGGAACATCACAATCATGATCCTGTTCTATGTTTATGTATGTTAAAAATTTCCAAGTCTAAAATAAAAAAAAACAAGAAGTCTAAAATATACATAAAATATAAAATAAATGCTATTCATGCTCACTGTAGAAATCTGCAAAGCACAGGAAAGTATTAAAATACTTGTACCAAACTACTCATCATACTGCCCCGTTAAGACTCCCTGTTCAATCAACTACCAAGTGCTCCGGAGACCTGCAGCCTGCTTTTTGGGACTGTGTTCTAATCTGAGTACAACAAATAGAACGAAGAGCTTCTGTGAAGTTTAAAGAAGTTGGTCTTTGGAAATATTTTTCCTCAGTTCTCTGCATGTTCCCCTATCTACAGGTCAAAGCAGAAATCCTGCTCAAGGAACACATCCTCCTTGTGCATAACGGAACTTAAGCAGGTTGCTATAGAGGACCAAATCCAAGTCTAGGTTTGCAAACCAAATACTTATGTGCAATATGAGCTTCGTCATAAAGCCCTGGACTGAAGTTTTAAGGTTTGCATTTTAAGGCCCTTGCTTCGCTGGGATCTTGTTACTTCCTCCCCCATCCCCATAGCAGATACTAACATCATAACTAAGGGTCTCCTCTACTTGGAGTTTACTCTCTTCTGGAGAATATACTGACTAAGTAACAAATTAAGAGGGGTAGACAGAACTTCACAAGAGTCACTGCCATTTAGGACCATCACCCCAAATGGGCTGGGAGAGCCAGCCACGTGATGGGCGAGCTCTGCCCTGCTTCCCCTGGAAGGGCCATATCTTTTCACTGTTAAATCCTGTCATCATGCACTCAGAAATGCATCCTGGTTTCCTCCAGGGGCAAACGCCTTTCTGGCTGCTGCCTCTGCATCAAACAGCTGTGGCGTTTTGTCACTGGGACTGTTAAGATAATTTCCCCCTTCTAACAAGATGGTACTCTTGAGTAAAATAATTTTTCTCAGTACGGCTTTAGATTGTTTTTACATCCACAATCAGTTTTCAGTGAAGGGTGGAATTTTTTCCCTGCATTCAGAAGTGATTTATATTAGGCATTTAAAGACAAACATGGACACTTTTATTATTTTGAAAACATTTCTTAAGCAGGCAAGAAAGAGAAAACCAACAACTTGGAGTCGATTTACAGGCAGCTCTTCCACCCTTCCTCTTGCCCTGGAGCCTGATGGGACTTGAGTGTCCTTGGAGGAATGGCAGAGGGAAACGCTAGGGGCCAATTGCTGATTTTATCATTCAAACACAAAATTTGTTACACCACTTTATCGGTCACAGGGAAAGCAATTATATTGTGGTTCAATTTTCCACTCAATGGTTGTACTGGGGATCAAAGTCAGTTTTTATGATGGGAAAATGTTTTGCTATTTTATTTGTTACTTAAAATAAAGAAGTACCATTATTATAATGCTTTCTGAGGTTTTTCTATCCTAACCCCTACTCCTTCATGAGGTACAGTGGATTATTTTGGCTTTCTCCCTCCCTTTGATTAAATAGTCAGTTTTCTTCCTGTTGTCTAAAGCATATTTCACTATAGAAATGAAATTGGCACGGTTTAAGGCAAGACAGCATTAGGACTCTAATCACAGCCACCAAGAGCAAAACCTGACCTATGCTATTTATTTTTTTCAAGACTGGTAATTTTTCAAAAGAAGCAGGCATCGTAATGGTTCTTGTGTGCGTTATACATTGTTATGAGTCACTGTGTCCCACTGTTTACTCTCACCCATTGTCCATGTGAAATAATCAGCCTATCTTTCAGCTGTACTTTTAACTCCTTTTTTGCTATAGGGAAAATAATTAAGTGGGATTGGGTGTGAAGGAAGATTTATATGGGATTACTAAATAAAATCATACATTTTAATTAAAAATATATAGGGTTTTTTCCTCTTCAATTATAATCCTTTTCTCTTATTGTCTATCTTCTTTTCACTGAGGAAATTAAGTAAAATTTAAACTATCAAAACCAAGAAAAAGTTACTATTTTTATTTTTCTAGAGATCTAACTTCAGGACTAATTAGTTACTAGACTTTTCCATTGAAAAGTTTCAATTTTAAACCCGGAAATCCAATGATGGGAACCTCAAAGAACTGTGCTTTGGGGCTACAGTTTGTAAAAAGACTGAATAATTAAGTGGAAAATAATACTTTTTATTGCATACTTATTCATAGTTATTAAGAAAACAGAGACAAGTGACAGATATTTCACTCTTTCAAACTGTATCATTTACCCTCACCTTTCTAGCTGGGTTCAGCTTTTACAGTTTGATTGCGATCATCTCGTTTTTCTGGTCTCCTGCTAATTGCCTCTGGGCTGAGTCTTAAAACATATCCCCTGAATCCAGGAGTGGAGAACTTTGGAATCTACTGCAGGTGAATAATTCTGGTAGTAGCTGAGTGATGGTCTAGCTACCTCAGGACACTTCTGTCCTCACTGTGCAGCTTCGGGGGATGGCAGGAAAGATGAATGTGAAGTCCCATAAAGGTTTGCATGGGAAGGCAGGCAAATGCGCCCCACGGGGAACAGCACCATAAGCTGGCCGGTGTCTGGCTCCTTCACACCATTTCTGCCCATCCTTGATGCTTTTGTCTGGGTTTTTGATGAGGATCAGTGTGACTGGTAACTGAGAGCAGGAGATTCTCCCTCTCCGTGGTTTCCCTATAGGGTTTGCCCTCTCATATGAATTTAAAGGCCTTTTTGCATAATGTCAAATTTTATGACTTGGGGCAAGAAACTAGGCCTCAGAAAAAAAAGACAAACGTGCACCTGAGAAAGCTATTTCTGATAACTATACTACTGTTTACTGAGAGTTTATTATGTGCTAGTTTCTGTTTATACATTATTCATGATATCCTTGGCTTGATCAGGCAAGGCACAAATTATTATCCTCGTTTTTTAACATGAAAAAGCTTAGCACCTAAAACCTATTTAAACTACTCTTTAAACTGTTCCCCAAACTCCCCCTAGAACACTTGCTTTGCTATATGGTAAAGAGTATATACGTAACAACACTAACCAGTCCAAATATAACAGTATTCTTCATCTAATCTCAAACACCATCTTCCATAGCTTTAAGTTCATTTCTTTACCTTTATACACTCCAAATACTCTTCATCGCAAAGACCTCTAATTAGTTTGACCAGAAATTTAACTTATTTTGACAAAACAGACTAACACAAATTTTACTTTTCCATATGTCTTAGTGCTTAGATAGTGTTCTGAACCTGTGAAAGTATCACCATTTGTATCTTAATAAGTATATTGAAAGCTGACAGTTTGCTATTATTTTGGCCTGGACTGGGTTGAAATTAGTTTTATTCTATCAAACAAAATGCAATTTTTTCAATTTACTGACTGGCGTAGTGACTAAGTACTGTTATTTAAAATATTATCTTGATTTAGGTGTAAAATATTATTTGATTTAGATGCTTAGATGCTCAAGGTAACTAGACCAACTGTTTTTCCTTCCTATTATTTTTAATGAACTTAATGCTAAGTCCTGTTCATCTTGTGTTAATCCAGTCAATCAATTAATAATTTACCTACAAATGGTCAGCTCAGCCAGAGGCAAAACAACCTGATTTTGGTCAGGACATTGAAAAAAGTAATTGGAGTGGGAATGGGTGTCTGAAATATCTAGCCTTTAAAAAAACAGGATTATCTAAATGGAATATAGTGAATATAATCCTAAATATTGCCCCATGTTCCCAATGGGTTGTCTTTACATATAGATTAGTTGGTTATCATGACACCAAATTCTTAATTAAATGAAATATGAGAGTATAAGTGAGACTGGTTCTCTGTGCTATGATGCTACTATGCATTTTAAATAACATTTTTAACCTTCCTTTGAATTGTGAAACAAATTTTTAAGTGCTTCCTCCTATTTTGTATAATTTTACATTACCTTGGACATATAAAAACTCCAGTTTTAATCAGAATACAAAACTGAATACCTCATAAACCATTTAATTACCTTCCCAGGTTAAGAAAAACCTAATTAAAAAAATAGAACATGTAAATATCCAAATTTAGAAAGGAGATGGGGGTACTGGTAATGATTCTATTTCTTTGGAATTTTTCACTTTACTTACAGGATAATGGATTTTTTTAATTCCAAATTGTCCTTGCTCATTTATTTGGGCACTTACTCCATTTGCATTTTTATTATCTGTTTACCTGTTTTCATTTCTTACCATGCAGTGACCTTCTGAAGGGCAGGATACCTAACTTTCTTATTTTTTCTTACTCTGGAGCTTAACACATGTAAGGAACTCAAACATTATTGTATTAGTGAAGCAATTAATAAACCAAGTATGATTTAAAACAATATATATAGGGAGAGAGACAGAATTGTTCTTTCTTTTTTCTTAATTCCTACACCCCTCTCATTCACTAAACCTGTTCATAAATGTGTTCTATCCTTTTCTGAAGAGTCTTTTTGGTTTTATAGAAAACACATAAGGTAATTTTTCATACGGAAATAGGATGCAGCTAGATTCTTCTGTGCTGAGAAAATTTCCATAGAATTACAGAAAGAATGAACTGAGCCAAATACTGTTTCTACAGTTTTCAGAGCAAACACTTTTTTTCCCATCCTTTTTTCCTTTGGCAGCACAAAGTAAATGAAAATAAATAAATAAATAAATACATTTACTCCCGATGCTTTAAGTCCTACAATCACAAACTTCTATTCACAAACACTGGATTTCAAATGGCATCATCGGTAAATAAGGCTGCCATTTCAAGCTTAAAAGCATAGCTGATGAGAGACATGATGATTGCTTAAAATATCCTAAGGGTATGAAAACTAAAGTGGAGAAAGAATTATTTAAGCATAACTAAAGGGAGATATAACTGGATGGAGAAATACTGTTAAGTTAAAAATAAAGAATAATTTCAGGGACAGAATCAGTATATAAAAACCCCTCAAACTTTCTTAACAGTCTATTGGGCTGTAGAATTGGTTCTAAAGGAAAGTAGTAGAAAAAAAGCCACGAGTGCTGAAAACTAGACCAAAACTACTAAGGATGAAACAAAGATGAGGATAACCTCACACAGGCAAGAGATGTGTAAAAGTAATGAAATAAGATCTCCTTTTTTCAGCATCTTGATTTCAAGAAATAAGATCCTAATGAGACAGGAACCGTGGGTGTGGTCAGAGTAGGGTGAGGGCCTCCAGAAAAAAAAGCAAAGGAAGATAATTACAGACAGAACAATGTAACAATGTGGAAAGAAGTCTCTATTGAAACTCTGTGTTAAGCATTATGTAAAGTCAAGGCCACACTAATTCTCTAGGGTAAAGATACCAGACTAGGAATATAGACATCTTCAGTGAGATCAGTTAAAGCTCAAAAGGCCAGGAGCAACTTGGCCTGGAATGTTTGAGTGTTCCACAAATAAAGAAGGGTATCTCAGCATAACCCGTGACTTCACTGTAAACAGCCCTAGCAAACAGACAACAACCCAGCCCACCCTGGGGGCAGGGCAGGTGGTATAAGTCCACACCCTAAGCCCTTTATCAGTTCCCAAAAAATCCCCAACTGCCTATAAATCCCCTAGACAACACACCACCCCGGGCTCTCTTGTCCCCTCCTGGCATGAGCTAGGAGCTCTGTCCTCTCACTTTATTTCTAATTAAAGGCCTCTACCCTGGCTCTCCTACCTTGGGTGTTTGCTAAGTTCATTCTTCGACTCTGCAATCAAGAACCCCAGCATCGCTAATATTTCTCCTAACTTGATTTTCTAAGAAAATATGCTAGCAGACCACCTACGAATAATTTCTAACAACCCTGCAAGCCCTACTTTCCATCTACAAAGTTAAATGATTGGACACACACACACACACACACACACACACACACACACACACACGCACACACCCTTTCTAAAGTCGATATTTTATTTTATCTTAAAGTATGTATACTCTGTTCTAAATAACTAAGTAAAAGTCATGCATTTTTCCCCAAAATTTATTTCCCTCCATATATAACCCTACTTAGAGTAGCAGAAAAATAAAAATCCATCGTTTTTCCTCCCCAGTTATAAAAGCACCAAGATTCTTTGGCCTGTCAAATTTAAATGAGTTGAAGGCATCTCCCACATGGGAATCTGATGTGCTAGTTTATGGTCAGAGATAAATTTTTCAGTAAATTTGTACCTAGCATGAAGAAGGGAAACCTTGCTGATTCTTTTTCTTTCCCATTAGTTCTTATTTCAATCGCAGAATAGATAAGCAAGAATTCTTTATTTTCTCTGAATTTCAAAAAGGCAGTTGCTGTCAGATAAAACCAAGGAGATTCTATATGGCCCAGAAATTTCTGAATATAGGCAATCAATTGTTATTCTGCCATAAGCGAGCTGGGTTGGCTCCCTGAGGATAGTGGCATCCAGTTGTGACTGAAGGGCCTGGTGAGGGCAGTTATGAAACCACTAGGCAAATACTGAGGCCATCTTCCTCCCAGGGTTCATTCTTCCTGTTGGTTTGGAAGATGATGGGCTGTTTGTTTGCCACTCTTTATTCCCCTGCTATTTCGGTTTTTATTGCTCTTAAACTTCCTCCTAGTTTCATTACCTATTTACCCTTGATTCATTCCTGTTGAACAACAAATTTCAAATGCAGTAAATAATTAGAAATAAAAGTTGAGGTTGTGGGTAAAATTGTAATTTTCCAGAATCTCTTGCCTGCCTTTAGTGCATCTCCATATCAACAGGCGTTCCTAAGGGGTGGAGAGCCGTACTTCATCTCCATATCAATTGGTAATTACCTGGGCCACCAAGGGCTTATCTGGACCTGAGAGGTTGGAGGGAGGTTTTGCTTGCTTCTGCCTGAGCAGGAGGGAGACAGCCCCTGGACCTCAGTTTGTAAGCAATTATCAGGTTTTAAACTTTATTTCTCCCTTTGACTGATTTCGGTTTTAGAGGTATTTTGCTCCAGGATTTCCTCTCCCGGAGTTATAAGGTTGTATCCAGAGACAAATCAGATTATTTGTTTGGACTGATCTGACAAATAACATGAAGTCAGTGCAGTGTTTGGCTAAATCAATTAGTATTCAATTGAAGCTATGATCTGAATGGTGTATGTTGATCCAAACCTTAATATTTTTGGGGTGGCATTTTAATTCCTTCTCACAAGAATCCTAGGCTTGAAATTAAGTCTAAATTGAAAATATTGAGAATAAATCTTGCCTATTCAATTTATTTATATGACCTTGGGCAAGTTATTTAACCTCACTAATCCTGTTTCTTCATCCAAAGGGTAATTGTAAATGGTGAGAGAGTGTGGATTCAAATGGTAAAGGAGACCTAATAATATGTGTTTTCTAAGAACTTCACGAGCACTAGATGAAATGTGTGGCTGGACACAGTATTTGCTTAAGGAATGATATTATGCTGAATGTATATTAAGTAGAATTCGTCAATTTACTGCAATAAATATGTTATTTGTGTAACATTTACTGCCTGCTGAACCATGATTCTCAAAGTGTGATCCAGAGACTCTTAGGTGCTCTAAAATCCCTTTTAACACATTGGTAAAATCAAAAGTTTTTATAGTAATAAAGTTTTCTCACAAGTGCATAGTGGGGTTTTCCAGACTCCACACAACATATGATATCCAATAGTTGAATGCATGAAAGCAGACGTTAAAAGAGATTTGCAAAGTTGTAAAAAGGCCCTGAGAGAAAAAAAAAAACATAATTGAGAATCTGTGTGACAAACTACTTTAGTTTACTTAAGGTAGATGTGTCCTGAGATGAACCTGTGTGCGGTGGTTGGATGGAATGACTTAGCTGAGTACCTCAGCTCTGCATTTCATAGAGGCCGAGGCACAGCCTTTAGTTCATGGTCTCCAAAATTAAGTTAGGGTGTTTAATTTCCCATTATTAGATGCTGTTATTAGTCATAAAAGTGAAACCTGGGGAAGGATAAATATCATGGTCATACCTATGATTGATTTATGGAACTGTGAGTTAAGCATCTTTTTTAAAACTCATCAACAGTTTATTGAGCAACCTACAGTGTGCCAAGTACTGCACAGGAATTTGCACAAATGGTCTCATTTAATTCTCAGAACCCTGTGAGACAACTGTTATCGTCATTATTTGCCCTTGGTGTATATGGCCTAACGGAAAGCCAGTAGAATGTAGTGGGGAAGGCTTGGCTCTGGAGCCCAACCACTCACTTTCAAATCCCAACTCGGCCACTCGCTAGCTGTGTAATCTTTGGCAGGGCACTTAATTTCTCTATGCTGTTTTTCTCTTCTGTGGAATGGGTATAACAATAGCCCCTACATCGTGGGGTTGTTACAAAGATTAAAGGAGTCAAAATATGCAAAATGTTAAGAAAAATACCTGGCATTTGGTAATCACTAAATAACTTTGCCATTATTATTTCTACTGTCAATCTAAATAACATTCTTGATTACAGAGTTAAACCTATGGAACCTATGATTTAATATACTCAGGGATATTGTAGTACCCATGACCCAATCAGAAGATGTTATTATTGAGTGTGTAATGAGGCCGGAATCACCATGGGCTCAAACCCCGTGTAGTTCAACCATTGAGAGATGACGCCTCACTTTGTCTGCTCAAGGGCCAAGGGTAAAGAGAAGTATCTCATCTTAGATAAAAATGGGTGTCCCCCAGTACATGGATAAAGCTTGCTAACAAATTCCTAGAAGTAGCTACATACGTTACACAGAGAAACAATTCACATCAAAAGTGATATATTGGTCCCAGTCCACTAACAGATCAGTAGTCACAGCAGTCAGGAATTTTTTATGTTACATTATATTTTAAACACCTTTGCCTCTCTCTACCTCTGTCACTCTCTCTTTCTTTCTCTCCATTTTCATCATCTCTAACTCCAGCTCCATGTCCATCTCTATCTCTCCCCATCCCCATCTCTATCTCCATTTCTGTCTTTCTCTCAATCTCTCTGTGTCTCATTGTGGGGGGTACTATATGATAAAGCATTACCATTCTAGTTAATGAGTTGAATCCTGGGTTAATATAATGCATATAAATGGAAATAGCCTTTTTTGAGGAAGCTATAAAACCAAACTTTGATTGCTACCAATTCTGGGAAAATGAACTCCTTGGCAAGAGGCAAAACAAAATTAATGTTCTCATATTTGTTTAAGATTTAAAAGTTAAGATCTTCTATAACTGGGTGCTCCATCAAAATGTGTCTTAATCAACTATGGGCTCCTGTAGAAAAATATAGCAATCTTCCAAAAGCATGCATTAAAAAACAGAGGCTTATAAGAAAAAAATGAGATCGGGGAAGACTACTCGATCTACAGAACTTTGCAACAGAGCCCAAATCGGGGAAGACCATTCAGATCTACAGAACTTTGCAACAGAGTACAAATAACAAAATAATAATCTGAATAAAAATAATAGCAAAAGCAAAGAAACATAAGATAACCTACAATAATAATCTACAGATCTTGAAAAAGCTTTTGACAAAAATTATCTTTCATTCTCAATAAGAAACATGAAAGTAAAAAAATATGCTGGCATATACCCAAAGTCAGTCCTCAAAGCCAACATCTTAATGGGGAAACATCAGAGGCATTTCCATCAAAATTAGGAACAAGGCCAGGATGTCCACCATCTACACTACTGTTTAATGTGTCAATGCACTTAGACAAGGAAACTCAACTAGAAACATCTGAATTGGGGTGGGGGCAGATGTCACTTTTTGAGGATGATATGGTAGTAACTAGAAAAGCCTAGTATCAAATGACAAAAACTACTCAAACAGTGAAATAATTCAGTATGATAGCAGGTTATAAAGTAACATACAGAAATTAACATCCTGCATATTCAATAAAAAATAGAGGACATACTGGTAGACAAAAACACATTTTTCAATCACTTAGGAATATACTTAACAAGAAATGTGTAAAACCTATACAATGAAAACTTAAAAATATTCCTGAAAATCATAAAAGTAGAACTGAACAATTGGAAAGACATTTATCTTGTGTAGGATGACTCCACAGCATAAAATATTAATTATTTGTAAGGTTGTTAATAAATCTAAGAAAAATGAATTTAACATAAAAATATGAACATTCCTTATTATGAAATCAGCCATTTTGTTGATATAAAAGTTTATATGGAAAAATTAACATGCACAAATAGCTAAGAAAACTACGTGAAAAAAGCTAAGTAAGGGATTCATTTGATCTGTTATTAAATAGATATTAAAGCATATGTGATTAAAATGGTGTTATACTGGCACATGAATGGTCAGAAAGAACAATGGAAGAGACAAAAAGTCCAGTAACAGGCAACTAACTATGGGAATGTAGACTATAATAGAGGTGGCATCTCATATCACCAGGACAAAGATGGAGCTATAACCATGGAATAACCATTTGGAAATAAAAAACAAATTAGATCTATATCTCATATCATACACAAGAATACATTCCATGAGATCAAAATGTACATTTGAAACTATATGGAGAGAGGAAAACAGGTAAATTCCTGTGTATACTGGTTATAATTAGGGAAGGCATCTTTATTGATTCAAAAATCCAGTGCCAATGAAAGAGTAATAATTTGACTTCATAAACATTAAAAAGCCCAGCTTTGCACAGCACAAAACACCATAAACAAAACAAAAGCCAATGACAAACTAGTGAAAAAAACTGCAACATACATCACAGATAGAGAAATACTGCATAAATACATGTGTGTATGTGTACCCCATATGTATGTAGATAGGAGTATGCCTAAGAAATTGCACTAATGGTACACCTCCAAAAAATATAAAAATATGCATGCAAAAGGTTATTCATTGTATCATTGTTTTAAATGGTACCATATGGGTACAAAGAAAAGGCCCAGTATGGAAGAGTGATTGGAAATAATCAGGATGCATTGACACAGTGGAGCACTATGCAACTGTATTAAAACAAAAAGGATGACGATCTCTACAAACCAAGATGATGTGACTTCCAAGATGTACGGTAAAATAAAAAAAAATTAAAGTGCCAAGGAGTATTTATATTGCTCTCTTGTTTGAGGTAGTTTTACTAGTGAAAAGTGAAGTTGCTCTTGCACCCACAACGCCAGGCACCTGTTGTGCACAAGGAAGGCACCTCTGCAGAATTTTCAAATTTTTTTCTCAAGTTATATATAGCTAACCTCTTTAATTCTGGGAAAGTGTGCCCATAAGTGCTACAAACTATGAACATCCTGGGGGAAATCATGTAAGAACCAACATGATCTCCCTCAGTATACTGATATTCCCTTTTACCAAGAGCATATGAACAAAAAAAGATGCGCTGCAGCAGAACAGACTATACTGCTAATAATTAGCACTGGTTTGAGGAAATGGGTTCCTCTTAAAACAATAAAGTGAATTAAAAGCCACCTCTGTCACTTGCTAATTATGTGCACAATGACTAATACTTTAATTTCTCAGAGTCTCAGGTTTTTTTATCTATAAAACTAAGATATTAACAAAGCTTACTTCATATGGTTGCCGTGAGGATTAAATGAGATAATGCATGTAAATATCTAGCACACACTCAATGGAAGTACCTATTATCACTGTCTTCAGTGGCACTGTGTCCTCTCCTTGGTTGTGCCATAGCACTGAGCTCTGTGCATGCGTAACACAGACACACAAGCACACACACATGAACACAGGGACAAATAAATGTGCCCAAACATCTATCCAGGCTTATATTCACAGCTCCCTCTCCTTTCTCCCAGCTCGACAGACTTAATGTACTTTTTACATCAAGTTTTTATTCTGATCTTGGGGACTTTGCTCACAAAGTTCCTTCCACCTAGAATGTCTTGCTGCCCATTTTTCAAATTCTGTCTCAAGTCCCTAAACATCCCTTCAGCCTTTCCCACACTGTCAGAATCCACTGAGTTTTCATAGCTCATTGGTCTATTGCAGGCTTGAGTATACTGACTTGTAAAGTTCTTCAGTTACTTTCTTCATTTACATCGCTACAGCAACAAGCTTTTAAGCTCTTTGAGAGCAGGGGCCATCTTTTTTATCTTTAATGTACCCACCACGGCACCTAGCAGTGTGTAGCATGTAGTTTAGATTGCCTACAAACCCTTACCATATTGAATTGATTTGAAATGCATCTCACTATATTTTTGTACATATGTTCCAAACATAAGGGATCAAGTATTACACAGTGGTTCAGTAAAACTGGATACATATTTATAAAATCCCAACCCTGAGATTTTATGACAATGAATTTATATTACACAAATTATGCTATCATATAATTTTGTCTATTAACGTCAAGGGGATGCTATCAGTTCTGGAAATTTTTTGACAGGTTGTCATATTTCAATCCAAGTTTTAACAGATCTTGACATTCTAAAAATCTTGATTTAATATGCTAGAAATAGACAGTGACTGTCACTGATGGTCTTGTCTGTTCTGAACTAAATTCATTCCTCAGGGTCATAGCACCACATCTCAGCAATGAGATTTCAATACTGGTTCTGATCCAGGTCAATGAATAAGATATCATGCACCCAGGCTTTACAGAGAAATAATAAATAGATTAGAGTTTTCTCCTCTGGCTATCAGACTCATTTTCACCTCCCCCTCCCAAATGTTTAAGAGAAAAAACACCTGCAAAATTCTAGACAGAACTGGGAAGGAATAATTTCTTAATCAAAATCTAATTCTTCTTAGAAGTCATGCATAAGCCTAGGGTGAAAAACAAAGCAACAACAATAAGATCATAAGCTGCGCTGTGTGGTTTGGGTTATATTAAACAAACTGAAGAGCAAGTAGTCATATAGAGCATTTCAACTCAACTAATGTGTACTTTATGTGGTAGGCAGAATAATGGCGCCCAAAGATGTCCTCATCTCCAGAACCTGTGAATTTGCAGGTATAATTAATTTGAAGACTTTGAGATGGGAAGATTATTCTGAATTAGTCAGGTGGGCTCAATGTAATTATAAAAAGTGGAAGAGGGAAGCAGAAGAGAAGAGTCAAAGAGAGATGTGACTCAAAACACTGGTTAGATGCTACATGCTACCTTTAAAGGTGGATGAAGGAGGTCATGCACCAAAGCATGTGGGCAGCCTCTTGGAAGCAGAAAAAGGCAAGAAAAATGGTCTCCTGTAGGGCCACCAGGAAGGAAAGCAGCACTGCTCCACCTTGATTTTAGCCAACTGTGTTGGACTTGTTACATACAGAACTGTAAAATAATACATTTATATTGTTTTAAGCAATAGAGTTTGTGGCAATTTGTTATAGCAGCAATGGAAAACTAATACACTCTATATGCAGTGTAATGTAATCTCTCTGAAGGCATGACCTTTGATTTGTTTGCTGCTCATTTCCAAAGCCTAGAATAATGCTTGATCCATACTACACACTCAGTTCTTATCTCCCAACTGAAATATTGATGTAATCTTTTGTATTTAACCAAAACAGTTCCAGTATACTATGTGCACTCACTCTCACAGCAATCTTGTTCTTTATATTTAGGTATCATTGGCACCTCTTGAATTTATTTGAATTTATAAATGGGGAAGTACTTAGTAACTTCTTCAAGATTATCTAGCTATTTAGAGTTTTGGTCAAGGCTTGAGACACAATCATTTTACTTTCAATCCAATGACCTTTCCACTGCATGACTACATGACTACCCAATTGCTGTTTCTAAAAGAAAGAAAACTGACTGACCAATAAACCTTCATTTCAGTTGCAAGGAACATCTCTAAAACAGGCTAACACTCTCTTTTTAATTCCTTTTAACTCTGAGGATAATTCAAATTAGGAACAAAATGACCACATCACACCTTAAAACAGATGTCTTGCTATTGCCTACTACTTCACACAAGCAGCAGGATCCAGTCCGGCTCTTAATTGTCTAATGACTTTAAGCAAGTGTTTAAGACTATCTAAGCTTCAGTCTCATCATTTACAAAATAAATACTAACATCCACCTCAGACTTGTGAAGATTAAGTGAGGAAATATATATAAAGCACAACAGTTGGAGAATAGAAGCAACTCAACAAATTTTGGTTGCTTAGTTAATTATTTTCCTTCCGTTTTGCCATGTGGTCAAACCAATGTTCTTAAAGAATAATAGTATGACACATAATTATTATCACTAATACACATTTCCTATTATTTGGAGAGGAAGTTTGACAGAGTTGATTAAAAGCCTGGATATTGCTCAGTCATGCTTCTTGGGTTGAAACCCAGGCTATACCATTTCCTTGCTTTGCGAGCTTGGAAAAGTTATTTAAACTTTTTAGTATATCAGTTTCCAGGACTGTAAAGTCTGTTAAGTAAAGATAATAATTGTACTCATTTCATAGCATTTTTGTGAGGATCAATAAGGGATGATGAATGTAAAATACTTCTTGATTTCTGGTTCACAGCAAATGCTTAATAAATACTAGCTATTATTACTTTCACCACTACATTTAATGAATTCCTATCATGGGCCAAGAACTATGGTAGATATTTTATTCTTAAAATAATCCCTTTTTTAATGAAAAAAAATGAAGCTACCAAATGTTAAATAACTTTCCCAAGATTATACCACTATTACATTTAAGTTGTAGCATAAAGACAGGACAGTCTAACTGTGGCTGGACAGGTCTCACAGGAGAGCCCACAATCTGTGGACTTCCCATTATATCACTAAATCTCCCATATTCAATGCACATTTCTCCAGAAGTATGTGTTCTCAGTGGAGCTATTTAAACATAATGAAGGCACATATCCCTGCTATGACTTTAGCAGTACTAGAACCTTGATTTCTACAATTAGAGTGACTATAAAGTCTAGAATACAAACATATTCCACTGTAGCATGACTTCCAAGGGCCCACCCTGACATATCCTGAAGATACTGTCCGTGGATGCCAGGGCAGCTTGCCAGCCCTCCCACAAAGAAGCCAAGGGGCATCATTGGCTATTTCTAGTTCAGCTGGTATTAGAATTTGCTTTAAAAATAATCCAAGTTCCCTCTAAATTTGTTATTCAAAGAAACTACATTTGCTCCTGCCACAGGCTTTGTTTTGTCAGGACCTGTCCCTTGAAACTTTTTAAGTAAGGCCTACTGTGCTGCCAGCACCCTCATGTGCAAGCTTAACTATCAGTGGCTCCAGCCAGCAAATAATTTATGTATTTAAGGCATCATGTGCTCCTCAGCATTCATTTTATTTTGCTTTCTTTGCTTGGATGATTTGGTCTGATCAAAAGAGAGGCTCAGAGGTAAAATTCTTCAAAAGTAGTCTCTGACATACCCAAGGATTTGTCATCCCAGTAATGACCTACAACTTGAGTATTGATCTGTTGTTGGAGGTAAACTGATGGGTAAAAGGTTACTACCCATCCTTCACATTCAACTTCAAATATAACTCCTTCCTTGAGGTTTTCTCTGTCAATTCCAAATGTAGTAAACTGCCTGTAGGTTAGCACTGCTCACTTTAAAAAGTAAGCTTAGTTACATAGTAGCTTTTGATATTACTTGATCAATATTGATTGAACACTTACTTGATTCTAGACAGTGTTCTAGATGCTGAGAATACACCAATAAGACAAAATCCCTACCTTCCTGTAATTTACACTCTAATAAAAGAGACAGACATGAAATACACAGATATTTGTAAATGTCAGGAGAAAAAGGAAACTGAGTAAAGGCACAAAGATTAAAGGAGAGAGAACCATTTAGAACAGTGATCAGTGTACAGTGATACAGTATTTGTCTTTCTCTGGCTTTTTTTACTTAGCATATAATGCCTTCAAGGTCTTTCCATATAGTCACAAAATGGCAGGACTTCTTTTCCTTTTTTATGACTGTTTAATATTCCAGTTTATATGTGTACCACAACTTCTTTATCCAGTTGTCCTAGATGTTTTCATGGTTTGATCTTGTGTTGGAGCTTCTTTTGCACAAGGAGCATGCCCTTGTTCTTTGTAAAAACTCGGGAAGGGCTGCTGGAGATCATATAGGTGGGGGTAAACTCTTCCAAAACACTCCCTGGCACCCTACTTGCCTAATTCTCTCCCCAGCTACTGGGTTTCTGAGCACAAAGGGGAAAATGAAGCAGTGTTCTCTGTCTTTAAGTATCTGCTATGCTTTGGCTTTCATCAGTCATTTTCATGTTTCAGTTATTATCATTTCAAGTGTATAGATCATGTGTGGTCCTTGTGTTTTCCACACAGGTGTTTCTCAGGGAATTATGCCAACTGGGGCTTATGGGTATTTTTCTTTAAAGAGTTATTGTGGGAATGAAAAGGAGTAAGAACACATACCAATATTAGTAATATTTCCATTGTAAAGAAATTAAGATATTCACAAGAATTTCCTACATATGTAGACTATTTTTAATGGCAAAAATAAAAATTAAATCATTAGCTATGACTCTGAATTCCCATGCATAAAATATGTTTTGTTTTTTATTTGTTAGGCACCTGTGCTAATAAAATCCTTGGATCCTGAGTTTGATAGCAGTCTTAATAAAAGTAAGATTATAGAAGTAGCAATAAAACCTATCATGCATGATTAAGTATGGAGGGACAAATTAATTTGGCACTGCCTTGACAGAAAATTTCCCTTTGTTGTGCTTATATGCCTGTATTTTGTACCAATGGCTTTTGTGATTCCCTAGTTTAATCATGCCTTTAAGGTGATGAGCTACATGCTGATGATAGAATATCAAACTCTAGATGTTTACTCAGGAAATACATAGAAGTAGTAGCAGGCACAGAGTCCCATGTTGCCTATGGCATTCACACAAAAAAAAGAAGGCTGAATATTTTACAAAGCATTGGATTACTCTATGTCTGAGATATCTTTTAAGGAAAAAAATCTAATCTTAGTACTTTAATAGCAGAAGATGATATATTTTTACATCTTGAAATTGAGATGAAGAAGGTAAAGTCTATTAAAGGTTAAGGAAAATTGACAGCAATCTATAAATCCCATTGTTTCTCCCAAATGTCCACCTGCTCTTCCTTGAATAGATTTTGAGGTGTATGGCAAGTTGGAAATAAAGAAATGGCAGTCTTCTATGAGAGACAGTAGGAAATTCAGAACAAGGGTAGAATTTAACATTCTTTTTTGAGATGATTAAGAGTCTGTGCTTATTAGCAGCATGAAATGTACTGTTAAATCATTTTTGGAATACAATAATTTTCCAAGTTTATCTGCATCATGGTATAATTATGATAAAATGTAATTAGTGAGAGGACAGAAACTATGTTCATATGAACTGTATAAGGCAGTTACTTAAAGATGAATTGCTAGAACTGTTAGTTATCTGTGTCAATGGTTTGGCAGTTGTACTGCATTAGACTTGCACAAAAGTAGTTTTTCTAGTTACTTTATATCTTATATGCACTTATCAAAGAAACCATAGTCAATGTCAGCTTTTGGGAGATATAAGATATTATCTGGGTCAATGTGTGGTCAATTTCACCCCAATTTATTTGTGGGAAGATGACAAATCACTTTCTTTGCATTTACATCTAATAATACTTTAAATTCACTTTGGTTTACTTTCACCTGAGCTGCAGTTTCCTGGATTTTATAAAAGACTTCACTCCCATGAATGGCTCATAACCATATATATTGTTTCATAATTGAGAAAGGATGATAAGTATCTCAGAACAGGAAACCATTCTTGATTCAGTAGGTCAAACTGACTTGAGGTTGCCATCCAATTCAGTTTTAATTTCAATGAATTGCTTCTTCTAGAGGAGTATTTGCATTTTAAATTAGAAAAAAAAGCAAAGAATGAATGCCTAATTGTGGGATTGCAAGTATTAATGAATATTATAGCAGGCAACAATGGAATTTTCTACATGGCCATAACACTCCACCTAAAAAAATAATAAAACAAAACATTAACTGCTACATAGCAGCCCAAACTGATGACTGGATCATGGAATTCATATGGAAGTGGTCCAGAACCAGAAATGCCTTTGAAAAAGAGAAATATTTCTAGGATTCCTCCTTCTGGCTCAAAACCTTTAGCAAGAACAACAGTTAGGCTGATTATCATATCATTTTTTTTATCCAAACAAGGACACTTCCGTGAGTGAAAGGAGGAATGTTATAATTACACTAGAATATCAGGTAAAACCAGGACTATCTTGGGCAAACCAAAACTGTCCTTAATGTTAGTATTATCAATATTAAAACTTTTACCCTGAGTGGACCTGTTCTTAACAATTTGCCCTGAATCTTACCTTGGGCAACAAATCTTTCTTTTAAATCATCAACATGGTGGTCATTATACCTCTAAATAATAGTGGATAACATTTATTAAGTACTTAGTCAAAACATACATTTTAACCCTGGGTTAAGATTTTTTACATTCATTATCTCATTTAATCCTCAATTGCTACTTTTAACCTTATTTTACAGGTGACAAAACTACAGCCCAGAAAAATTGAGTAAAATGCCAACTACCACACCATTATCGAGTGGCAAAGCCCAGATCTGAATGCAGTTTGACCCTGTAATCTACCCTCTTAAGTAATAAATTCTCCTTCCTGTGTCCACAACAGACACTGATAATCTACCCTGCGGAGTCCACACAATGCTTCTCAACACAATGCTCCACAAAACAACTATCAATGTTCAGATCTTTCTATGAACCTTGAACCTACTCAAATCCCTGCTTTTACAAATGGAAAACTGAAGCCCATCATTCTTGTTGGAGCTGACACTGTTATTGTCCACCCGACATCGTTACCTACTCATTTTCCTGCCACCTGTTTTCTTGTTCAACTCCTAAGTGGCCACATGTAACAGAAGAGGGTGGGCTTTCTATATGCTCAGGACATAAATCTGGGTTAGCCCAAGCTGATCATGGAATCAGCAGTCCTCTTACCAGTCATCAATTTAGGAATGAGTATGAAATGCAATTCGGGCCAATGAGGTGGGATAGTGTTAGCTACTACTAGTTAGGGAGATGGAACTCTGGAAAACTTTGTCCTTGAAGAAAAATTAAATGAGGAGGTACTGTCTATCGTCATCATCCTGCCTTAGGAAAGATATTATTTAAGATAATACCCTTCATCATCCTGCCTTAGGAAGGATATTATTTAAGATGTCATCAGCCATCAAACAAGACTGAAGGTGCCAGTCCTGTATTGTATGGGTGACCATAAAGTGCTGTATTAGTTTTCTATTGCTATATAATAAACCCTCTAAATTTATCAGCTTAAAACAGTATACATTTATTATGTTTCCATGAGTCATGATTTCAAGTATGGCTGAGCAGGGGTTTCTGCTCACAGTCTGACAAGGCTGTAATCTCAGTGTTGGCCAGGATACATTTTCACCTGGAGTCTTAAATGAGGAAGACTCCACTTCCACACTCATTCAGAATGTCAGCAGAATTCATTTCCTTGCATTTGTATGCCTGAGTGTCCTGATTTTTTTCTGGCTGTTGGTTAGGGGCCACCCTCAGGTTTTATAGGCTACCTGCAGTTCCTAGAGGCCACCTGCAGTTCCCTGACATATGGGCTTCTCCAACACAGCCCCTCCTTTATAGCCTCAAGGAGAGGCTCTCTCTCTGTTTTCTGGAGCTACTTGTGGGAAGGAGAAGGAGCATACCGATTGTCCACAAGCAAAACAAACAAACTTGGGAGCCTGGCTTCAAAAGTAACCAGATGGTCTCTCAGTGGTATAGAAACCACCTTGGACAAACTGGATAATGGGTACAAGTAGAATTTTCTCTTTTCTGTGGTCATCCTTACAGAGTAGAAAGGAAGAAGTGGATCCAGAGAAAGTATAGAAGAAACATTCACACATTCATGTGTTTGTGCATTCATGAATTCCTACATTCATCCAACAGACATTAGCTAGCATGGAGTATAGGATAGGAGCTCTGGCAGATCCAAAGATGAATCATACACACAGTCTAAAGGGAATAAGGAGAAGCAAAAAAAATACAATTAAGTATAAAATAACACAGAAACTATTACACACCTTAAAAGATGAACGTGCCTTGGCAAGGACCATTGCCTGTTTTTTACTACTACTAAATGCTAAGCTTGCCTAGAGGAGAAAGAGCTTTTTGTCCAGCAAGAACCAAAAGGTATATCAGAACATTAAAAAACAAGGAGGAAGAACATTCCAGGTAGAACAGGTAAGCAAAGGGAAAAAGTGAAGTGTTAACTATATGAGGATATGAGCAAGGGAGAGCTTATGGTACAGTGTGAGAGGAAAATGGCACAGCGAGCTCATAGCATCAAAATGAGGAGGACTGAAGAAATGAAAAGAAAGTGTGCCAAAATCCATTACATTTGTATATACATATTTCATGAGATCTCAGCTTACTTATGCCAACTCAAGATGATTTATAAGAATTAGGGCAATTAGTAGATGAAGAGGTTTCTGGATCCAGAATGAGTTTAAATAAAAAGAATAAATTATTGTAGTTTGTATTATCATAACAACCAAAGAATAAAAAAAATAGTAAAATTATTTTCAAGCAGCCATCTTAAATGTAGTGATGTGCTATATATTTGCTCATGGGAAAACAAAGCTACCCTTGTAAGTTTAATGCTTTTCCTCTTTTTCCTACTTTTCTCCTTTTCCTGTACCTCTATCATAAAGCTTTGTAATCTGACAGACTTATGAATCAGTATCCTTCAATATCTGCTCTTAGAAGCATTTCATTCCCATAAAGACAAATTTCTCATGGTAATTTTTCTTTTAAATGGATAAAATCTTAAGACACAACACAACTGTAATTGAGATAAATCCGGACATGAACCAGGAACCAAACCTTCACTCCATTAGGGCATTAAGCTTGGCTTACAATGTATTCTCTAAGATTGGTATCCTAAAGCCGTTTGGACAATATCCAGCAGAGTCTCAGTGCCTCATATGTGTAACTTGTTTGGCATTTAAAATAAATTCACATGCTCTCTAACTCCCCTTCCCCCAAATTAATTCAGCATTCACCAATTCAGATTTGATGACCTTTTGGGGATTTTAAAAGAGAAGAGCTTGGAGGGTGTGTGTGTGCATCTCCTGTGTTAATGCTGTAGTTTAACGAATTACATGGGAGGCACGTAAGTCAACAGACTTTTAGCAAAGCAAATCATTGGATTTGTGAGCATGTGGATGGATACCTGGCATAGTTTCTTAGTTGTGTACTTCCTGGATGAATTATTTTTCCTGCCCTTTTGTTTCTTCCTGAAAACTCACTCTCGAGTCCTTAAGGACTCACATTCTAGAACACAGTATAATCCTCACAGAGATTCTCATTAACACTGGAGACAGCAGTAAACAGTATTCCACAATGAGCCAATATGGGGTTTGTTAATGAAGAAAAAATGAGTTTTATTCTCACATAATTTTTGAAAATATAGACAGTCTCCTGCTAGACCAAATGAATGAACAAACATTTGCAGTTCTAATTTTGACCGCAGGCACTGGAGTTAGAAGTGGGGAGCAATGAGCCTACAGTTTTTGGCAAACAGTAGAGAATAACTGAATGAAGTTTGTATTTTCTGGCTTTTCATAGTTGATATCTGCAAGCATATCATCAGGATACTACCTACAATGCTTTAATGAAGCCATGAATGCACAAAATATGGCGCTAGTTCCATTTTGAAGAGCACAACCTCAATCATCACCTTCAAATCAAGACAGTTGGTCAGTCAGCCAACACATTTAATGAATGCCTGCTCTGTGCCAGCCACTGGAAATACAGATATAAATATGATACGGCAGGTCTTTGTCCTTAAAGACATTTTGTGTGTGAGGCAGTGGGGGACAGAAGGTGGTAAAGGACAGGGTGTACAACACACATCAAACATCCCAAAAGATAACCCAACACTCAAAATCATTTGCTATTAGAGAAATGAAGATTGCAACAGAGCTACCATTGCACATATATAAGGATGGCAGAAAATCTGAAAAATGACAACACCAATTGCTGGTGAGAATGAGGAGCAGCAGGAATTCTCATTCACTGCATTCCATGCAAAATGATACAGTCATTTTAGACCGTAGTTTGGCAGTTTCTTAAGTAGCTAACTAGCCTTATCCAGGTACTGTGCTCATAGATATTTATTCCAACTGGTTTGAAAATATAGGCCTACTCAAAATCTATATACAAATGTATATAAGAGTTTATTTATATTCGACAAAATCTGGAAGCAACCGAGATGCCATCAACAGGTGAAGGGTAAACATGGTACATCCACACAGTAAATTATTCAGTGACAAACAGGAATGAAATAAACCATACAAAAACATGGATGCGTATCACCAGTGCATATCACTAAGTAAAAGAAGCCAGTCTAAAAAAACTACATTTTATGATTTTGTTTATATGGCATTCTGAAAGAGGCAAAACTACAGAGATGGTAAAAACATCAGAGGTCTGTAAGTCAAAGTTAAAAATGTATTTTAAAAAGAGACAACTCATAAAGGAAGAGATGATAAGTTTGGGGAAAAGATAACAGTTCATTTTGGGGCATATTATGTTTGAGGTTTCTATGAAACATCTAGGTTGGAGGTATGTATTAACTTATTCAACATACATTTATTGAATGTTTGCTATGAGCTGGACACTGGTCCGTGCATTGTACATTATAAAATCCCTGTTTTCATCAAACTTATAATGGCAAAGATAAATGTATAATAATAATCGTACAGCAGGCATACTATTACATGTCAGTGCTATGAAGGATGGTGGTATGAAAGGGCAAAGAGGGGACCTGATGCATAGGATGCAGAGGGTTTGTGGGTCTAAAACTAAGAATGGGTGTTTAGGAAAGAGGAAGAGGTCATTCCTGAGTCTAAAAGAGCCCACACAACCCCGGCTGCTCCATTTGGTTACCTTCCATGAGGATCTAAGCTAGTCAGTGGTGTCAGAAAACAGATCAGAACCCATTTCTTCTTTGGAGGGAATGAAGGTCCAAATCCCTTATCTCAGGAATGACCCTGGATGTTGGCAATCAAAGCTGAGTATTCTAAGCTCTAAATGAAAACACAGAGACTATTGGGAAAGAAGCCATGATCTGAGGTCATATATTCTAAATGGCTATGAACAAAAAAAGCTTATAAAAATATATAGTCCTTCCATGGGGCTCCCCTGCCAAACATTTAAATTAGGTAGCTGAGGGTTGGACTTCTTCCAGATGACTCTGAGGTCTAGTCTTAAGTTTGAAGTTGAGAGGATGAGGATACCAGGTAAGGGTAACACAATTAGGAAACACAATCTGGAAGCCTAGCCAGGGTCATAAGAGGAAAGGAGGAGGGTTGAAATGTGACAATAAGAAGAATAAAATAATTGGTGATGTAAAGACAGAGGAAATGAGAGATGCTGGGCTTAGCTGAGAGAATTGGGAGGGGATGCACCTAGGAAGGGAGGCCAGGGTAATATTTTAAGGATACTCTAAACGTATCTTAACAGAAAGGATGAATCGTAGACAAGAATGGGAATGCAGAGTATCAGGGATCCTGGTAGTCATCAACAGGAGACAGTAGTTTTCAGGGCACTGGTAATTATTTGGATAGTCCTTTTAGGGATGTGGAGGAAGAAACAAAACATATTGTCATAGCCCCTTAGGAATTTTGAGGGAAAAACTTTCTCAGGCTTGAGAATTGGAGGTAGAGAGTGTATTTTCAAGGAGATTTTTTTTTTTAATGAGAAGTAACAGACTTCAACTCTGTTAATATAAATGGGAAATAAATGCACTAAAAGGATGGTGGGTATCCCTCATGGAGTGTGAACAGTGAGGCAGGTGGAACAATAGACACTCCCAGATGCCCACAGAACACTGAGCCAGAAACTACAGGGAGGAAGCTGACCGTACACTTTGTAGGTTTTCTGTTCTTCCTGCAACAACTGCTGTAAATAGGAAGGAAAAGTCAGTTGATGCAAAGTGTCATGGGCGGTCACAGGCAGTCTAGACCTTGAGTGACTTGATGCTGCTCACATGAGAGTTAGCCCCAGACGTCAGCTTGGCCAAGCCTGTGGGTGGCACCATGACTGCCCCACCTTCACCCACAGGGGAGAGAGGGAATGAGAAGTCTCCAAATTATGAGGCCTGATCAAATTAGGACGAGGGCTTCAAAGCTAGGGTGAAAATATAAGAAAGAAAGATTATTATAAGCAAAATTCAAGTACTTAAGAAAATTGATATTGAGCCAATCTTGGCCATACTTTTGTGAAGAACTTTGCTAGCATTTTGATTTGATGATATCCCCACCCAGAATATTAAAGTACAAAATGACATGGCATTTCTGTAAATTTAGTTTACTTCAGTTTTCATATAAAATGCCTTGTCATGCAATCTACATTACACTTCCCCAAAAGCAAAGATTAATGCTTGCTGGTGTATGCCTCCCCATTCCCAAGTGCCTTGCAAATTACTAACTCTATAGTAGGCACCCAAAATTTTTGTGAAAATAATAAATGGTTGGATGGATGGATGGATGGGTGGATGGATGGATGGATGGGTGGATGGATAAATATATTCCATGGAATTCCTTCATTTTTTTATAAGGCATAGTAGGGTCAATCTCAAAGACATGAATGGTCATTTTATTTAGTTAGAGCCCACATGAATTTGCAGACTGTGTTGTGAAGAATAGACCAAATTTCTCCAACACATTTAAGATCCATATCCCCAGAGGTGGGTTAAAGGAAAACTAGATTTTGAACTGTAGTTCTCAGTTATTGTGGCCCCCAGAAAAAGACATGTTGAAGTCTTAACTTCTAATACCTCAGAATGTGATCTTATTTGGAAATAGTCTCTTTTCAGAGGTAATCAAGTTAAAATGAGGTCATCAGGGTGAACTCTAATTCAGTATGATTGGTCTTCCTTATAAAAAGTGGGAATTTAGACACAGACAAATGAAGAGACACAGGGGGAAGACAGCTAGCTACAAGGCAAGAAACATGTGAGGCTGCCAGAAATTAGGAGAAAGGTATGGAACAGTTCCTCCCCAAGCACCTTCGAAGGAACATGGATCTACCAACATGTTGATTTTGGACTTCAAGCCTCCAGAACTGTGAGTCAGTAAACTTCTGCTTCCAAGCCATCCACTTCATTATGGCAGCCCGAGCAAACTAATACAGTCACGAATAAGGTATTTCTAGGGAAGGAGAAGAATGTCTGAATGCATGTGTGTGCCTGTTTTCCTTGCTATGAGAGATACTTTTGATCATTTTATTCCGACTCTTTTTATAGAAAACTAATGATAATAATCTTAGAGGGGTTTTGACAAACTCACAAAGCACAGACCACACCAGCTCTAAGGAAAGGAATTGAAGACAAGTGGATAACCCTTTCAAGGCATTTTGCTGTCTAGGGTAGCAAAGGGGTGATAAGTGAAAGCCAAAGGGGTCATGAGAGGTACCTCTTTCTTTAGATTGGATAAAGTATGATTGTATGTTACTATGGATATACAGGAAACAGGTAAAAAAAAAAAAGAGAATGAGTGACATCTTTGCATAGGTAGATGGAGTATGACCCAGGGCAGGGGTGGCATACTAAGTGATCTACATACAGTAAGAGTTTTCTTCTTATCTCTTCTTCACACTTTTGAAACACTATTTTTAAAAACTACAAAAATCCTATATTAAAATTTTACTTTGCCAAAGAAAGGAATGGGGGGGGGTGATTAATCTTATTATAAAAGAACCTTGAAATAGCAAGCTATTTAGCAGTACATTTAAAGGATTTTTAATATTAAATTTGCACTCAACCTTTTAAGGAGTAAGTCTATTGCGTAACATTAGATCCATCTGTATGCAATTATACAGCACAGACACAAAGAGACATGTGGCTGCATAATTATGCCTATAGTTTAGTAATTTAAAGTATAAGGTAGGACATTCCCCTGAAGACTTAGACTTTAGTAATGGAGGAGATTGTTTTGTTTAATTTTATCCTTGCAGGATTATGGGGTGGAAGTTGGTGACATGTGAGAATATTTTTCACTTGAGTTGATGTTGCAGCTGTCTGAGAATACTTTGTTTTTTTCACAAATTAATAAGCTCCAATGTAATTTTTCGTCTCTTTCACTGGCTGTGCTTTTATATATTCTGCATAACTGCCTCAATGTTCCATTCCATTTTAACTGTAAAATATATTAATGCATTATAGGGAGGTGGTAACGTTTATCATAAAGTTATAGTTTTTCCACTTTGCTTTCCAAATCCATTTAAGTTAGCAACAAAAAGCACAGTTCCTTTATAATGCTCTGTGTTCATAGCAAAAACATATAAATATTCCACACACCAAACTGGTTCATAAAGAGAACGTTGTAGGAAGGGATATTTTAGGTAACATCAGTACATATGTGTAAACCCCATATAACAGGCCATAAATTCACAGGATCTCAATCCCTTTGTGCTGAGAGGTCCACACAAACTTCTTAATGAGATCAGAAGTAAAGCACCTGCTGGCCACTCCTCCCTGTAATTATTACACTGGTGGAGTTCCTGCTTAGCCTAGAAGAAAACCAAGTTTGTATTATAGCTTCATATGACGCAAAGGAAAAATTAACTGTGAAAAATTCAGCCAATCCAGGGCACTAGAGGGTACCACACAGAAATATGAAACATCAAAAGAACATGGTTCAGACCAAAATCTCACAAACCCCAGAAAAAGGGACAAATAAAACTGAACTCACCAATCTTCCTGAAAGAGAGTTCAAAATAAAAATTATAAACATCCTTATGGAGGTACAGAAATATATTCAAGAACTCAGGAACGAATTTAAGTTGGATATTCAATGATTAAGAAATTCCATATCTGAAATGAAGCATACAATGGGGGGATTTAAAAGCAGATTAGATGAAGTAGAAGAGATGGTAAATAGAATAGAAATTAGAGAAGAGGAATACAAAAAAGCTGAGGCATAGAAAGAAAAAAGAATCTCTAGGAATGAAAGAATATTGAGAGAACTGTGTGACCAATCCAAATGGAACAATATTCGCATACTAGGGGTACCAGAAGAAGAAGACAGAGAAAAGGGGATAGAAAATGTCATTGAGGAGGTAATTGCTGAAAACTTCCCCAATCTGGGGAAGGGGATAGTCTCTCAAGCCATGGAGATGCACAGATCTCCCAAAACAAGGGACCCAAGGAAGAGAACATCAAGACATATAGTAATTAAAATGGCAAAGATCAAGGATAAAGGCAGACTTTTAAAAGCAGCTAGAGAGAGAAAAAAAGATCACATACAAAGGAAAACTCATCAGGCTATCATCAGATTTCTCAACAGAAACCTTACAGGCCATGAGTGAGTGGCATAATATATTTAATGCAATGAAGCAGAAGAGCCTTGAACCAAGAATACTCTACCTGTCAAGGTTATCATTTAAATTTGAAGGAGGGATTAAACAATTTTCAGATAAGCAAAAGCTGAGAGAATTCACCTCCCACGAACCACCTCCACAGTGTATTCTGGAGAGACTCCTATAGATGGAAGTATTCCTAAGGCTACATAGATGTCATCCAAGGGATAGACAAAGAGTACAGAATATGATTCACAACATACAAAGAATGGAGGAGGAAGAAAAAGGAGGAAAAAAAAGAAGCTTTAGGTTCTGTTTGTAATAGCATAGGAAGTGAGTTAAATTAGACTGTTAGATAGTAAGGGAATTACCCTTGAACCTTTGGTAACCACGAATCTAAAGCCTGCAATGGCAATAAGTACATACCTATCGATAATCACCCAAAATGTAAATGGTCTGAATTCACCAATCAAAAGACAGAGTCACTGAGTGGATAAAAAACAAGACCCATCTATACGCTGCCTACAAGAAACTCACTTCAAACCCAAAGACACACACAGACTGAAAGTAAAGGGATGGAAAAAGATATTTCATGCACTTAATAGTGAGAAAAAAACAGAAGTTGGAGTACTTGTATCAGGCAAAATAGACTTCAAAAAAAGAAAAGAAAGTCACAAAAGACAAAGAAGTACATTACATAATGATAAAGGGGTCAGTGCAACAAAAGGATATAACTATTATAAATATCTATGCACCCAACACAGGATCACCTACATTTGTGAAACAAATACTAACAGAATTAAAGGGGAAAAATAGAATGCAATGCACACATTTTAAGAGACTTCAACACACCACTCACTCCAAAGGACAGATCAACCAGACAGAAAATAAATAAAGGGACAGAGGCACTGAACAACATATTAGAACAGATGGACCTAACAGACATCTACAGAACACTCCATCCAAAAGCAACAGGATACACATTCTTCTCAAGTGCTCATGGAACATTTTCAGGAATAGATCACACACTAGGCCACAAAACTAACATCAGTAAATTAAAAAACATTGAAATTGTACCAAACACCTTCTCAGATCACAAAGTCATGAAACTAAAAATAAATTCCTCAAAAAAATGAAAAGCCCACAAACACATGGAGGCTTAATAACATGCTCCTAAATAATCAATGGATTAACGACCAAATAAAAAGAGAGATCAAGCAATATACGGAGACAAATGAAAACAATAATTCAACACTGCTAAATCTGTGGGATGCAGCGTGCTAAGAGGGAAATATATTTCAATACAGGCGTACCTCAGGAAAGAAGAACAATCCCAAATGAACAGTCTAAACTCACAATTAATGAAAGGGTGAAAGAAAGAACAAATGAGGCCCAAAGTCAGTAGAAGGAGGGACATAATAAAGATTAAAGCAGAAATAAATAAAATTGAGAAGAATAAAACAATAGAAAGAATGAATGAAAGCAGGAGCTGGTTGAGAAAATAAGCAAAATAGATAAACCCCTAGCCAGACTTATCAAGAAAGAAAGAGAATCTACACATATAAACAGAATCAGAAATGAGAAATAAAAAATCACTACGGACACCACAGAAATGCAAAAAATTATGAGAGAATACTATGAACAATTATATGATAACAAACTGGATAACCTAGAAGAAATGGACAACTTTCTAGAAAAATAAAACCCTCCAAGGCTGACCAGGAAGAAACAAAAAATCTGAAGAGACCAATTACCAGCAAGGAAATTGAATTGGTAATCAAAAACCTACCTAAGAACAAAATGCCTGGATCAGATGGCTTCACCACTGAATTTTATTAAACATTTAGTGAATACCTAATACCCATCCTCCTTAAAGTTTCCCAAAAAGTAGAAGAGGAGGAAATACTCCCACACTCATTCTGCAAGACCAACATCACTCTAATACCAAAATCAGGCAAAGACAACACAAAAAAAGAAAATTACAGACCAATATCACTGATGAACATAGATGCAAAACTATTCAACAAAATATTAGCAAACAGAATTCAAAAATACATTAAAAAGATCATCCATCATGATTAAGTGGGATTCATCCCAGGGATGCAAGGATGATACAACATTCGAAAATCCACCAACATCATTCACTACATCAACAAAAAGATGGACAAAAACCACATGATCATCTCCATAGATGCTGAAAAAGCATTCGACAAAATTCAACATCCATTCATGATAAAAATTCTCAACAAAATGGGTACAGAGGGCAAGTACCTCAACATAATAAAGGCCATATATGACAAACTCACAGCCAACATTATACTTAACAGTGAGAAGCTGAAAGCTTTTCCTTTAAGATTGGGAACAAGACAAGGATGCCCACTCTCCCCACTTTCATTCAACATAGTTCTAGAGGTCCTAGCCACAGCAATCAGATAACACAAAGAAATAAAAGGCATCCAGATTGGTAAGGAAGAAGTCAAACTGTTCCTGTTTGCAGATGATATGATATTGTACATAAAAAACCCTAAAGAATCCACTCCAAAGTACTAGATCTAATATCTGAATTCAGTAAAGTTGTGGGATACAAAATTAATACACAGAAATCTGTTGCTTTCCCATATACTAACAACAAACTAGCAGAAAGAGAAATCATGAAAACAATTCCATTCATCATTGCATCAAAAAACAATAAAATACCTAAGATCTCTTGGACATAAACATGAGCAACATCTTCATAAACATATCTCCCCAGGCAAGGGAAACAAAAGCAAAAATGAATAAGTGGGAATATATCAAACTAAAAACCTTCTGCACAGCAAAGGACACCATTAGTAGAACAAAAAGGCATCCTATAGTATGGGAGAATATATTCATAAATGACATCTGATAAGGGGCTGACATCCAAATTATATAAAGAGCTCACGCACCTCAACAAACAAAAAGCAAATAAGCCAATTTAAAAAATGGGCAAAGGAGCTGAACAGACACTTCTCCAAAGAAGAAATTCATATGGCCAACAGGCACATGAAAAGATGCTCCACATTTCTAATCATCAGAGAAATGCAGATTAAAACCGCAATGAGATATCACCTCACAGCAGTTAGGATGGCCAACATCCAAAACACAAACAACAACAAATGTTGGCAAGGATGTGGAGAAAAGGGAACCCTCCTACACTGCTGGTGGGAATGCAAATTAGTTCAACCATTGTGGAAAGCAGTATGGAGGTTCCTCAAAAAACTCAAAATAGAAATACCATTTGACCCACGAATTCCACTCCTAGGAATTTACCCTAAGAATGCAGCAGCCCAGTTTGAAAAAGACAGATGCACCCCTATGTTTATCGCAGCACTATTTACAATAGCCAAGAAATGGAAGCAACCTAAGTGTCCATCAGTAGATGAATGGATAAAGAAGATGTGGTACATATACACAATGGAATTTTATTCAGCCATAAGAAGAAAACAAATCCTACCATTTGCAACAGCGTGGATGGAGCTAGAGCGTATTATGCTCAGTGATATAAGCCAGGTGGAGAAAGACAAGTATCAAATGATTTCATTTATCTGTGGTGTATAAGAACAAAGAAAAAAGTGAAGGAACAAAACAGCAGCAGATTTACAGAATCCAAGAATGGACTAACAGTTACCAAAGGGGAAGGGACTGGGGAAGATGGGTGGAAAGGAAGGGATAAGGGGGAAAAAGGGGTATTATGATTAGCATATATAATGTAGCAGGGGGGATACAGGGAAGGCAGCATAGCTCAGAGAAGACAAGTAGTGATTCTATAGCATCTTACTACGCTGATGGACAGTGACTGTAATGGGGTATGTGATGGGGACTTCATAATAGGGGGAGTCTAGTAACCATTATGTTGCTCATGTAATTGTACATTAATAATACCAAAATAAAAAAATTCAGCCAATCATCTGAATCTTTAGTATCCAATACGGTAGCCATAATCCAATTGTGGTTATGGAACACATGAAATGTGGCTACTCATAATGGAAATGTGATTTCAGTGTGTAAAACAGACCCCATTCCCAAGATACAGAATGCAAGATAATCTCATTAATAGTTTTTTACATTGTACTTGTTGTAATAATATTTTGGATTTTTAGAATTAAGTAATACACATTATTGAAATTAATTTCATCTGTTTCTTTTTACTCTTTTAAATGGGGCTACAAGAAAATTTTACATTACATACATGGTCTGCAATTATGCCTAAGGACAGTGCTCTTCTATTGCCATCAAATGCTACCTGCTTTGTAATCCATAGGGGGAAAATTAGCTGGTTGCTTATCTGCTGTATATAGTGTGCATGTTACTGTGTTTCAGATCACAGATTGTGAAAACAGAGTGCCTGTCACTACGTTCTGACTCTATTTCTTAACAGTAACTTACTTTTTGCTGAGGCTTTAGTTTTCTCAGCAGGAAAATGAGGATGATAGGAGAGCCCCTACCTCATATAATTTATTATGAGTTACTGAGATAATTCACATAATGATTTCAGCACAGCGCCAACCTTGTGTAGCATTCAAGGCTAACAGACATCTTTTGTAGCCAGTGCAGCAATTTTTAAAAATTTGAATTTAACAGCCTGTAGGTGAGGCATATATTCTCCAGTTTAGCCACAGGCTCTGCCATTCTCTATTGTTTATGCACAATTTCAATTGTCCTTGTTCTAGAGACATCTGAACTTCTGAAAGTGCCATGGAATTGTTCAGAACAACCCCTTTTATCACCAAATCAGAAGAACTTCAGGCTAGAGATTCTAACCAGTCAAAAATGACTTGGTTCAGTTAGCTATTTTATTTATTAATATTTAATATATTCAAAATGTGCCTCTTTCATTAAGGTCCCCACACACAAATACAGTGATGTAAATTACTAGCAGTAAATTATATTATGATTGTCCAAGGATATCGGAAGTATTCCCCACCAAACACCAACAGTGGGTCTTATAATAGGCCTGAGAGGTAAACCAACTAAGGTTTTTCGAAGCCAAAAGAAGGAGGGAGGAAGCTAGCATGTTAAGATATTCTATAGCATTAATTTAGATGACTAATGTCTATTAATGCACAGTTGATAACTGAGGCAATCATGCAGTTAGTTAAAATGTCCAGATAGTTGATAGAACACTGCTGTGGAGTTAAAGATCTGTCCATATTATTACCTCACTGTCTCTTCCTTTATCCTTATCAATGTTTGGGAGCCCAGCCCCTCAAATACATACTGTCCCTTTAGACACAATCCTCAATCTCCTTGAATATTGAATCCCCCTTAAAATGACCTACAAGGCCCTAATGGCCTGCTCCACCCCTTGTCTCTTAGTTTAGTCTCACTGGCCTATAGCCACTCTGGTTTCCCAACTACTTCTCCAAGAGTCCAAGTCTGCTCCCAACTCCAGGCCTTTGCACACACAGTTCCTTCTGCTTTGAATGCTTTTTCCCTAGATATCCACCTAGGTCCCCGGCTCACTCTCGGCCTTTGGCTATCTTGTTTAAAACTGCAACCATGACTACACTCTTAATAGAGTCCTGCTTACTCTCAACTTCAGTTTTCACATAGTATTTATTACTATCATTCTACACATTTTACAGATTTTTTTTTCTAATTGTTTGTATTTCTTCTAGAATGTAAGATCCATGAAAGCAAGGATTTTTTTTTCATTTTGTTTTTTGTTGCAGTATTAGGACACAGAAAAATAAAAAATAAGAAAATATAATAAATAATGATAATTGTTAAGAAGTAAAATAATGTAGAAATGGGAGAAAGGAGGTGCATATGAAGGATGGGGTGTGTGGCCAGGGAGGGTCTCACTGAGAAGATGCATTTGAGGAAACATCTGAAGGAGGCCAGGGAATGTTCAGGGCCTAATATCCAGAGGAAAGATGCAAAGATTCTGCAAAGAAGCAGGCCTGACATGGCATATCCTATATACATGGCACACTGTAGTTGCTCAATAAATATCTGCTCAATGAATGCTTTTTAAAAGTATATCACAAAAAATAACCCATGTTCATACATCAGAAGTCTTAACATTGTTAAAAATGTAATATTCCCCAAACTGATTTGTGGATTCAACATAATCCCTATAAGAATCCCATTTGATTTAGTTGCAGAATTTAACAACCTGATTTAAAATTCATCTGAACTTGCAAGGGACCCAAAGTAGCAAAAACAATCTTGAAAAGAACAAAGGAGGAGGACTCACACTTCCTGGTTTCAAAGCTATACTACAAAGCAATAGTAATGAAGACAGTGTGGTACTGGCACAAGGAGAGACATATAAATCAATGGGATAGAATGAAAAGTCCAGAGATAAATCCATACATCTATTATCAACTATTTTTCCACAAAGTTTCCAGGATCAAGCAATGGGGCATAATAGCCTTTTTAACAAATGGTGTTGGAGAGCCATGTGAAGAATTAATTTGTACCCTTACCTCATACCATATACAGCAATGAACTGAAAATGGATCAAAGATTTAAAATAAGAGGTAAAACTATAAAATCTTAGAAGAAAATATAGGGGTAAATTGTCATGACCTTGGATTTGGCAAAGGATTCTTAGACATGACTTCAGAAGCATGAACAGCAAAAAAAATAAATAAAAAGGTAAATTGGACTTCATCAAAATATAAAAGCCCCACCAAGTGAAAAGAAAACCCACCAAATGGGGAGAAGTATTTGCAAATCACATATCCAATAAGGGACTTGTATCCAGAATATATAAAAAACTTTCACAGCAATAATAAGACAATCCAGTTACAAAATCGACAAAGGATGTAATAGACATTTCTCCAAAGTTAGACATACAAATGACTGATAAGCACATGAAATGACGCTCAAAATCAGAGAAAAGCAAATCAAAACTGCAATGTCATACCATTTCCCAGCCACTAGGTTGGCAAGAATCAAAAAGCCATATAATAACAACTGTTGGGGAGGATGTAGAGAAGTTGGAACCCTCATACACTGCTGATGGAAATGTCAAATGGTGAGGCCACTTTGGAAGAAAGTCTGGCAGTTTCTCCAAATATTAAACATAGAGTTATCATATGACCCAGCAACTCTGCCCCTGGATATAGAGCTAAAGAGAAATTAAGCCATATGTCCACTCAGAAACTTACATGTGAATATTTATAGTAGCATTATTCACAACAGTCCAAAGGTAGAAACAACCCAGATGTCCATTAGCTGATGAAGGGATAAACGAATATGGCATATCCATACAGTGAAATATTATTTGGACATAATAAGAAATGAAGTACTGACACATGCTACAATATAGATGAACCTTGAAAACATTACTACCTGAAAGAGGCTAGTTACAAAAGAGCACATATTGTATGATCCCATTCATAGGAAATGTCTAGAATAGGGAAAGCTATACAAACGGAAAGGAGGTTAGTGGTTGCCTAGGGCTGGGAGGAAGGGGTTAGGAGGGCGGTGGGGGGTGGGGGACACAGAGTGTACGGGGTTTCTTTTAAAAGTGATTAAAATGTTCTAAAATTGACTGTGGTGATGGTTGCACATATCTGCAGATATACTAAAAACCCCTGAATTGGATCCTTTAAATGGGTGAATTGTATGTATGTAAACTAGTTCTCAATAAAGCTGTTTGAAAAGCACATCACAAATCGGTGAAAACCCTTAAAATAATAGAGATGTACTTCTATGTGAAAGATCAATCTTCAATCCAACTCCACATTTTGCAGCATAATTATAAAAAACATGATTCTTATTTCTACCTTATGCTCTTCAGTCCCTCTTCTAGCTCCTCCTAATATCTCACAATGATAATAAGCTGTAAGTTCTGTTTGATGCCTGCCAAAGGCAGTGCTAGAATTCCAAGGTTCAGATTTCTTGGTAAGTGGCAGTTTCGCACTAAATATGTGTTGAATAAATCTGGGTCATTTTCCTATATTTTTATCAGAAATGCTTGCATAGGACAGTGGATTCTTACACACAGAAAAATCAAGTCTGTGGTCAAAATGAGGCAGAATGATCCCATTTTAATTCTTGTAGTTAGAATTAATCACGTCAAAATAACGAGAAATGAGGCTGAGGTTAAAAAAAAAAAACCACATAGCCAACCCTGAATGGTTAATGATGTTCCTTCAAATAGGAACAAAGAGGTTGTCACAAAGATGAGTTTTCAAGATACATTTACTGTATGAAGAGGTACAAAGGTAGTAGATTTAGTTTTGTTTAGTATGAATATTCAGTTGGAATAATGTTGCCTAACTGGTCATTTGTAAACCAGAAACCCATTCCAGAAGGCAGGGTAACATGCTGCCTCTTTGAAGACTCCTTGCTGTTTCTCTGCAAAGATGTTGCCAATCAAATGTGGCACCCAGGTCTTCTTGTGCATTTCCAAATGGGGCAGCACAGAGACCTTAAAGACTGATGGTGTCTCATATTTATTGGTGCTGCCCATGTCTAAGCCCACTGCTGTCTAGTTCTAGGTCATCATTAGGTTTCTGCTTGACTTAATGGCTTATGCTCAATTCTACAGATAAGTCTAGAAAGCCTGGTAAGCAAACATGACTTGGGATGGGGAGGGGAAGGGAAGACATTCCCATTTGTTATGGCACTGGATGATAAAGAGAAACATTGTTCAATCAGCTCAGCTTTACACTTCTTTACATGTGATTTTGAAAAAAAAATACATAATTTTGCAAATATCCTGCCCAGGATGTTTCATCTGTGTTGGGTGGATTTGATATCCACTCCTGGATGGGAGATGGTGATTATGGAGAGGCTTGGTTGGTATTCTTTGGTCACAGACTGTGACAGTTGAGTCTGTTCTATAGGAAAATCCATTATCTTTTATTGACTGTGCTGCCTACACAGGCTAGCACATGAGCCAGGCAACTTAACTTGGTAGCTATGCAATATTAAGAAAATGACTCAACCTCTCTGAAAAGATGGTACTCCTCTGTAAAATGAGAATAGTAGTTGTACTGACTTGGGAATGTTATGGAGATTAAATGGATTAATTCATATGAAGAAACTCATGTGAGTTAATTCACACAAAGCTTGCCCTCAAACAACTTAAATTCAAATAGGGAAAAGAGCCAGATACAAAGTCAAACCAGAACCGTATCAATCTATAGACTTCAACTGCAATTCATTTAAACTTTTCCTTAGAAGACAAAACATCAAACTCATAAAATAAAGATAACATAATTCAATGATATAAAAATATAAGACTTTGTACATGGCACAAACTTGCACAAAAGAAAAAAATTACTAATTGGCGAAAATATTTGTAAAACACACTCTCTACAACATAAGAGCCTTATATAAATAAATAATAAATATACCAACAACCCAATAGAAACAAATGGCCAAAAATGCATTAACAGAGAGTTCAACCAAAAAAAGAAACACAAATGGCTCTTAGACATTCCTCAAACTCATTCCTAATCAAAGGAAGGCACATTTAAACTACACAGATACCATTTTCACCTATCAAGAAGGTGGTGAGTTTATGTGAACTTTCATATATTGCTGGTGGGAGCCTCAGTAAATCCTAAGGAGGGAAGTTTGGCAAGATCTTAAATAATTATAAATGAACACACACCATGGGACCCAGCAATTCCACTCTGAGGAATTTATGCTACAGATACACTCCGTATGTCTAGAATTATCAACATGAAAAGTCATTCATTATGGCATTCCTTGCAATGGCAAAATATTGATGGAAGTACTAAATATGGAATGGCTAATATATTAAGGAACAACCATACACTGTGATACCATGAAAGTACTTACAATCTTTATGGACTAAAATGGGAATGAGATACAAGATCAGAAAAATAATAATCACAAGAGCAGTCACAACAGCTAGCAACTGGATGATTATGAATTATATTATGAATTGATTAGAATTGATTATAATCCATTGATTACGACATCACAGAAACCATGTTCAGTGCTTTACATACATATTAACTTATCCACAGTAACCCTACAAGATACATACTATTACATTTCCACTTTTCAGATGAAGAAACTGAGACCCAGAGAGGTTAACGAACTTGTTTAGACCAAGTAGCTAATATTTGGCATAGCTGAAATCTGAACTCCACTAGTCTAGCTTTGGTCTTTGCTTTTAAAAGAAAAGTACACTACACTGCCTTTCTAACCAAAAAAAGCAAAGTATAGAATAATATACTCTTCTACCATTTATACATTTTAAATATATAGAAAAGATACCATCTACACACATATATATACTTATGTAATACAGATAGCATATACATATTTTCTTAATTATGTATGAACTATCTCTGGAAAGATATGAGAGAATCTGATATTATTGATTGCCTCAGGAGAGAACCTGAGTGTTTGGAGGAGTGGGGTGGGGGAGCCCTTTCAGTGTACACCCTTTAATACCATTTGAATTTTGAAACATCTTGGAAAAATAATACAATCTAAGACAAACAGCTTTTTTTTTACTTAATGGTATAGCCTACATCTCTGAGATATCACCTCTTTCAGCCTATTCACATTAATAGACAGCTTTGGACTTTACCTTTACTTGACACTTTAAAAGGAAACCTGTACTCCATACAAAGTAGGAGATGTCCATAATGGCCAGGGGATGAGGGCACTGTCTTCCTGTAATGTGGAGAAGACACAGTGGCCAGAACTGGGGAAACAGTGCAGTCTGAATGTATAACTGACACAAAACTCCAACTGGCTTCTCCTAACTCAGCAATCCCTGATGGGAATCTGAGACAGGTCTATGTCTATGCAGGTACTGGGCTCAGCAGACCTCAGACAGTGTGTCCCTCTATCTTAACATCTTTCTAAGTCAAAACATGCATGAGCACATGCACACACACACACCCTAGTCTTAGACACTTTTCTCTTTCTGACTCTTTCTTAAAATTTAACCATCCATAAGTACATGACCACACAGAACACATCAGCTCAATTCATCACATTTAGGGAAATGGTGATGTGCACAGCTTTTGGTTCCAGATAATTTTGTTAATAAATAACTGAAATCACCTGGGCTACAAGCACAGCTTCTGAAATAAGACTAGTCAGGATCAAACCTCAGCTCCACCACTTATGAGCTATGGGGATTTGCTATTTAAAGTTGCTAGGCCTCAACTTTTCATTCATAGATATAATATGTGAAAAATATATATGACTTCTTATCAAAATCAGTTCCTGTGCCAGACGCAGAGGCAAATAGCGGGGAGCAAAACAAATATTCGTAGTGGGTGTATGCATTGGTAACTTTTCTAGAGGGTAGCATGGATATTTATTTTTAAATAATATGGTCCTTGCCTCAAAGAGCTTCAGTCTAATGGGCTGAAATGAAAACAGTAGTGTTTGGTGAGGATTAGATGAAATGATGTGTTTAAGAGCTTAGCACTGTGCTGACACTTACAAACACTTTCTAAATGTTAGTTTTTGTGGTTATAGTTAGTTGTTATTATGGATAAAATATAAGTAATATCTAGCCTTTGCACTGAGAAATGCAACAAATGGAAGTACTTTTGAATTTAATAATAAGACAATGAAAATAAAAAATATTTTAATTTATTCAACTACATTAATAATTAGAGAAATAAAAATTGAAAAGAAAAAGAAACAAGTTTTTTTTTCTTATCAATGCTCCCTTTTGTGAGAATTCTCTGTGGAGGAGAGGAAATAGTGACATTCATCCACTGGTAATCAGTGTATGCATTGGTGACTTTTCTGAAGGGCAGTATGGATATTTATTTTTAAATATATAATTCATGTGTGTATGACTTGAAATGTGCAATCTTCTTGATGGAGTGATTCAATTTCCAAGACTATTTCTTTATGAAATAATTAAAATATATCCTGAGTATAAATATATGTTATTATATACCACATATACTATAAGCTACATGTAAGAAAAGACTGATTTCTCCACAACTGGATCCCTAATGTGTAGCATAGCAGCTGGCACATAGTACACACTCAGTAATATTTATAATGAATGAATGAACAAATAAATGAATATGTAAAGGTTTATACACAAGGATGTTGACTTCAGTGTTACTATAATTATGAACAATGGAGATCCTCAAAGTCCACCTGCAGACGATTGTTTAAGCCTGTCCATTCCATTTAGAATAGAATCCGTGCTCCTTCCCATACCTGTAAAACTTATATATGGACTTGACTCCAATCCCATGCTCAGTTCTCATCACCTACCCTTTTCCTCTTGTACATGCCATTCCAAACACACTTCTCTCCTTGCTATTTCTTGAACAGGCTATGCATGATCTCACCTCAAAGCCTCTGAACTTGCTGTTTCCTCTGACTAGACACCCTTCCTTTCCCTTTACTTGCACATGGTTTTCTGTCTCTCAGCTAAGTATCAGGTTCTCAAGAGGCCTAACCACTGCATCTAAAACAGCAATCTCAACTCCTTTACCCCACCCCCTTACCTTGCTATGCATTTTTTTCTTTACTCCTAGATCAATACCTGGTAAGAATCATTGAATCTATTCAAAGTATGTTGTAAAGTCTAAAAAAAAAATCAGCCTTTGCTACTCATAATATGAACACACACCAGAGTGCCAGGGAAGCATCTTATCTCTGTAGTGAGACTAGTAATTTATTTCTCAATGTAAACTCACCCAGATAAAGAGAGAAGCCTTTCAGGTTTAAAAAGAAAAAAAAAAAAGGCTAGGACCCACTGATGTGTGGGTAATTGGCCTGCAGAAGCACTCAGTTTTGCATCTTTTTTTAGCCACAGACATGGGAAAATAAATGACAGAGCCTTCCCTTTCTTTTATTCTGAAAGTTTTATAGATAAACACACAGAAACTCACATATACATAGCTTGTATATTTTAAAATAAATCAGTGCATATTAACTAAATACAGTAGAAACAGTGAAAAATATGAGGGAATTAATATTTGATAGGAAACAGGGTATGCTCAAGCCACCTTTGAATTCATGTTTTCTAGATAAGCACCAGCAAGACCTCAAGCCACGTGGGCCTCATTTACACTATTTACCTGTTTCTTCAATTAAGATGAGAAATGTGATTTAAACTATGAATCCCAGGCATTGCTTTTCTTCATAAATATTAAAATGCCAGCAATGTTGAAATAATTAAGGCCAAACCGAAACACAAATGGTTTTCAAGATGCAGTTCTTCCAGTTGCAAAACCCTGATGCTCCCTGGGGTAAGGTCAAAAGGGCACCTTGCAGAAACCGGGTTCAAATGACTACAGTGATGTCCCAGTATCAATAGCAAATCAGGTTCATACCAGAGCTTCAGTGTCACTCTCTTAAAGAAAAACCAGTATGTTCATGCAAGCCCTGAGCTCAAAAGTAATCATACAAATAATGCTAAATAAACCAGTCTCCGAGGGGAGTAATTATATGGTTAAACTTTTTTTTTCCTGATTGCTTTTACACTAGAATTACATGAAAATCCTCCTTGGGAGCTCCAGCCCAAAGTTCCCCCTTTGAAGGCTTTTAAAAGAACTCAAAAGACAGCCACCGTGAGTCACAGTCTCATTCTCCATCCTGGGCAAGCTCCAGCTGGGGTCTGAGGAGATGACCTGGCACTGGCCTCAGCTCTCAGAGGATGGGCCCTCAGTCGTGTCACGTGGGGAACCCCTGCACTCTCTCACACGCACAGTTATTCTGAGAGCCACCAGATGAATCTTCCTGTCTTCCTTTGAAATACAGACGACTTCAGGTTTTTGCAGAGAGGACCACAGCCTTCTCATGAGTATGAGAGAGACCAGAACAAGAGACTGCCAGACCCGGGCACTGGCTAAGGAACTGCGAAAGGACTGGGATGAATCTGAACGGGGGTGGTTCCCTTACTAATATATACCGTTGCCATTAAGGTAATAAAACATTCTGGGAAGTAAGTTGCCAGGGAGAGAAAAAGAGAAGAAACTCTCTCTCCCTCTCTCTCTTCTGAAGGAAGCAGCGGCGTCTCCTTGCAGAACGACAACCCCGAGGATACAGCAGTTGTCTTCAAATCTGTGACCATAAAAAATCATTATCTCTGTGAAATACAGCAATTTGGGAGATAATCAAACGGTGACCAGGGGGCAGAGCTGCCAATCTGAAGGATTATGCTCCCGCGCGCCCGCCTGCGCCTGACCTTCCTGGGAGCCAGCTGTCGGCGCGGCGAAGACGCCCCATCCACTCCGGGCACATTCATTAGGCTGCCTTCGGTGCATGAGCCATTTGCATAACACCCTGGCTTTCTTAATTAGTACTTCATTTCTCCCTTGACTTATTTTGTGACGAGGCTCACTGTCCCCCCTCCTCGGTTCCCTCTTCCCTTGCTGAAATATAGGAAGGGGTGGAGGGTGTGGGCCGGAAGGGTGAAAAGGAAAACCGAATAGGACTTGCAACTTAAGGCACTGGTAATTACTCTATTAATATTTTCAGATTTGTGTGAGGTTTCTTCATGGAAAAACCGAGGAAGAGAGACTGCTTGGGGAGAAATTCATCCTCGCAACTTCTAATTCCACTATATGCCAATGGGCTGTGGGAGGGGAGGCGCTGCAAATACATGTTCCTCCTTCCCTGCCCCTTTTCTCAGAATACACTCTCTGCAGGGTTGCCTAGTCTTTGGTTTTAGATTATCCGAATTAACGCTAATTTCATCAGAGAGCGGGACCATGTCTCCCCACGAATTTGAGACCAGTTGAGCTGGTCTCAAATTCTAATAGGCGAGTGGGTGAATCTTTTCCTGGCCGTTCCATACATTTCCAATTTCTTACTCCAACCCCTCTCTTGCTGGATTATTCTCTATGAGTGAAATGAAAATAAGAGCAAATATGTTCAACACGTGATTATTACAGTGCTCCAGTATGGATAATTCTGATCCAAACAAAACCAAACTATTCGTTTCCTAAAGCAAGGGTTCATTTTACCTGATCTGAGGAGCAGAAATGCCTCAACTTCCCCCACTGGGTAGTGAGAGCCCGTGAGATGAATCTTGAATTCTGCTCATGAAGAGAGGGCAGATGGGCCCGGGAGACATCTGTTGGCTTTCTAGAAGAAAACAGAAAGTGACCACTATTGAAAGCCACAATAAGTGATACTTAGTCCTGAGATACATAAAATCAAATCAATAAAATCCAGCAATTATTTCTAAAAAGTCTCACTTATTTCAACATCTATACTGCATTCCTCTCATTTCTTTAAATACTTTAACTCCATAAAGTAAATCATTCTATTTGTACTCTAATACCCAAAAGAACTTTTTTCAACCAAATATCAAATAATCCTTGATTCTTATCAAAAATAAAATGTTGGACTGAATAGATCTGGAAGGTAATAGGAAAATGTAAATCCTCATGAAATTGCAGTCTAGTTGAGGAGATAAGACATGAATAAGCAGGATGATAAGTATTCTGCAGCAATAAATAGGTTAACATCATGAATGATGGTGTCTCGGCCAGGGATCTGATAGACTTACTGGAGATGGGAGGTCATCTGTTAGTTGCATTATAATGTGACTCTCAGTTTCATTATGTAGGATATATTTATGACCACAGCCTGTCTTTGTACATACATGTAGCAAAATATTTCCTCTCCATCTCTCAGTTTCCTCATCAATATACACAAGAACTCAACCTACCACCACTGTAGCTGCAGGATGGACCTGATGTTTCTTGAAACCAAAGAAGATGACTAATTAGTGAATGTCAACATGTTATAAATTACTTAAAATTTCATTTTTTTTATTTCCATCACTGAGAAAGCTCCAAGGGAAAAGCTAAAACCTAAATATGAAGACTGTTAAGTATAGCTGCCAAAGGGAAAAAAATCTTTAAGGCAGATTTTTTAATTGTTTCAGCCATTCAAAGTAATAATAATAATTGCCAACTGCATGTCTACTGCATTTGTGCCTAACAGGTTAAAGTTGCGATCACTTTCAAAATTTAGCCTAGCTTCTTTACATATGGCTGGATTTTTCTGCTTCAGTGTGCTCTGTAACTAAGCCAGAGGTAAAGTCTATAGCTTCTACACAAACAGTATCATGACAATACAGAGGGGAAGGAGTGCTTTCTTTAAGTTTTTATAACCCCAAGCCAGCTGAGTCTTTTTTCCTAAATATTAAGCACATACAAATAGAAATTTGAAAATAAAATAAAAAGAGGCTTTGAACATTAATTCAAGAAAGGGAACATTTTGACTCCAAACCATTATTTTGGAGAACACTGTAAGCAGCCTAAGGAAATAGTTTTTAAAAGGAATTTATACCTTAAAAAAAAATGCTAATACAAACTGAGAATTTTCCTTTCCAGGCCATGTTTCTTAAAATGTAAAATTTATAAATTACAGTTATGTGGACCATATATATTTTTTGTTATATATGCATATATACTTGTATTTAGAGTAAAAATTTATATATGGAACAATATGCAAATGATAATTTTTATGACTAACAGATTCTCTTTAATATGTAATCATGCACACATGCATAATTTATAAGTAACATATACCTATTCACATTTCCAAATGTATTTCCTTTTTATTATTTTTTTTAATTCATGCTTTACTTTCAACTGAAATCAAATCATTCTTTCACGAGGGACTTTTTCTTCTCAAAAAAAGTGAATGCAGTAATTGAATTCCTACAATTAAAACTCTGTAAGAATTCTGTCTGAAAAGTTAAAAACACACATGGCAAAGGAGAGGCCGAGAAGTTATGTTGGCAGCGACCTATATTACTCATGAGCAATAAGAGGGGGTAAAATAGTATTTGAAGCAATCGTTTGAAATATTAAGCTTTGAAATATTTGCCCATAATGTTATTTTAACATAGTTGGTTGCACTGAATGGATGTGGGTCTCTGTCCCAAGTGATACTTCTGTGAACATAAAGTGTCTGCAGGTGTTTGCCTCCAGGTAGGTCACTGAAAGACAATGCAAATGAGAACAATTTCCCCAGTCACAGCAACCATAGAAATTAACAAGCAGAAACCTGGTAGACAGTGGCATCCTTCTCTACAGCGAGGTAAGTTTCGGGCATTTTAGAATTTGCCCTCCATTAACTTCTTCATTACCCCATCCCTCATGTGTGTCACCAGGTCATAAGCATAGAAAGTGTATATGAAAAATTCTCAATTATCCACTTAGAGAATATGCACTTCACATTTTATTCGGGGCATATTTGATATGAGCCATGTGTTTGCTTTTGTAGCACACTCCTCCCTGTCAAATGGCCAGCACTTTGGCAAATAATTTAATGCAAGCTTAACAGGGGCAAACCTCTGCCCCTCCCCTATAAAAGTCATATAAGACATTTGTAGTTAAAAAAAACATCTATTTGTAGCAAACCTTGTTTTAGATTATTACTATATATTAGTACCCTCTGCCCACATTGTTCATACAGATAACTGAGGCAAGCTAAAAGAGAAAAAAAATCATGTACATGGTTTTTCTGTGTTGCACATTTAATTCTCTTCAAGATTACTTGCAATAGGTGTTCATGTCCCCATTTCACAGATAAGAAACTAAGGCATAGATGGATTGAATAATCCCCTGGATATCATAGCTAGAAAATAGTAATGTCTGTACTTGATGCCAAGTCTCCCTGACTCTAATGCACTTGATTTTTTTCCACAATCAAACACTGCTTTGGCCTTGTATGCATATGCAAAGTTTGCAAATGGTTTGTGTAACTGCAAAATGAAAGGTATCTACAAACTGGAAGCATGCATAGCGCAGTGGAACTCATCTAATGAAACAGCTTACAGCTGCATATAATATAATCACAATAATGTATATAATAAAATAATTCAAATTTAACAATTTAACAACCACCTAGAATGAAATCTCATGTTCACCTATAGCACGCCTGCTCATTAAATCTGGGGCAATGCTGAGAAAATAGAGGAGATGCCCTCCTGAACATGTTTCTAGCATTCTGACCATGTTTTTCATACATTTCTTCATAACATATGCCATTGCTGGTAATGAAATAGGAACAGCACTGAGGCAATGAAGTGTCCTGCTGCAGGACTGCATAGCAACCAGATGTCCATGGTGGAAGGTCTGGGAAAGACAATTAAATACAGTACTTTCCCTCCAGGGCAGTATTGATCAAAGGAGTAACACATATACATGTTTCATCATTCAAATGCTAATGAATCTATAAACCTCATTATTTCTTATCTATCTTTGAGTTTCCACAGCAGTTTTTGGAGACATACCATATTTACGCCAGTAATGTTTGCACTTTTTATATGCATTTTCTGAGCCTAATAACAGACAGGAAACCATTAATCAAAAAAAAATTATCTGAATATAAATCCAGAGTATGTATTATTTGCAGATTGAAAATAGACACAATGTTTTCAGCTCTATTTGACAGGTAACTTATGTCAAACAAGTATTACTGGGTACAACAACAAAAACTCACTAAATGGAACACCAGAGAACGTTTTCTATGTGGATTTTGAAATTCTTGAAGATAGATACTATGAAAAGGTTTTTTTGCGCTTTCACATATATTGTACAGTCCTACAGACAATTATCAAAGGACTTAGCAAGAACAACTAACTAGCTGAGACATTAATACAGTGACAAAATACTCTTTTTCCTTCCTACAGTATATCCTTCTCTTTCTTTATTATACTTTCTCATGTGCTTTTTTGTTGCATTGTTTATTTGTTTTTAGAGAGTCAGTACGATATGTTGGAAACACCAGGATGTTTGGAGTCAGAAAGATATGGGCTCAAATCTGTCCTGCTACTCATTTGCAAGATGAACATGTTAGTTCATCTCTCTGAGCCTCAGTGTTTTCACCTATAAAACGGGAATAATAATTATTATTACTAGCTGTGTGACCTAATATAATTTGCTCAACATTTCTGAGGTATAGGTTTCTTCTATGGAAAATGAAATTAGTATCTGTTTTATAGAGTGTGCCAAGGATTAAATGTGGTAACAGCTACACACCTAGCATAGTCCTGGGTACCTATTAGGTTCTGAATAAATTGGTTGTCCATGATTATGCTAGATATACATGCTCATGGGTAAAATAATTCCAGCAGTCAGAAATAATCTTTGTATATTTTGTTGTACTAACTTTCAGCCTTTTTTCCATGAATATACTTTTGTAAATAGTTGAGGTTATGTTATCCACAGTTTCTTAGTTGCTATAATAACTTATTATATAATAAACATTTCCCTCACCATCATAAAATCCTTACAATCATTATTTCAATAGCAGCATAATATCATACTTGGGGGTATAACACACTTTATTTAACTAAATCCTGATTTTGTTATTGTTATTATTATACTATATCATTAGCCACATTTCTGAATATTTCTACTTAGTCCTATTCTCTTAAGTGCTTATCTGTAGCCCTATGCCAAAAGATACATTGAGTTGGATGATTTTTAGGAAAGGAATATACAGAAGAATGGATTTCCCCAGCAGCAAGGAAAGTCAAAGAAAAACACGATAGTGTTATCACAATATTATTGTGAAGTGTAAAGAAGGAGAGCAGAACTAGAAAAATGCAACATGGAGACATCCTTTACAAAGGCCCTATAGTTTGACAAATTTATAATTTAAAAAAGGGGGGGAAAGGACCAACTAGAGAATTCTGATGTCCCATAGAGACTGTACATATTAAGAAAAAAATTCTTTAGCACAGATCTGCAAGCCATTGGCATCAGCACCTTGAATGCTGGAATTCTGTTACATATTCAAGGAGTGATCTAGGGAACATTAGAAGTTTTTGGATCTGAAAATTAGTCATGGCCTTAAAGTCCTTTCCAAGTGAAAGACAGACCTTTCACTGATGTCCCTGTTTTCTTTTTTTTAAAACCACCCTAAAAACACTAACAAGCTTTTCTTGCAGAATTAGTAGTTTAAAAGCCTCAAAAGGTATTTTTTTCTGATACTTATGTAAATTAACTAGATTCTCCTATGCAAATATCTATATTTGCTTAAAAGCAAAACAAAAAGGCACTGAAATTACATTTAGATGTAAAATGTGAATTAGAATAACCAACCACTGTGCCGCTGCTCCCTTTCATAAAAGAGACCTATTTCTAAACAAAAATTGAACTAAACAGTTCAAAAAGATAAGAAAGAAAAGGTAAAGAAAGAGAAAATGGAAAGTAGAGGTCAAGGACCTCAGATTACAAGTTGTGAACATTTATTTATATCATCCTCTGATGAGAAATGCATCTCTGCTGACTCAGACCTGGTGACCAGGGTGAGTGTAACGGACCGTATTCTGGGTGGGCCAGCACACTGTATCCACTTTCTGGGATCCTGTGGGAGAAAGGAGTTTGACAAACCTGTGCATTTGAAGAGAAATGCTATCTCACTCTCATTCCTTCCCACTTAGTTCACGAAAGATGCTTAGGAGAGCTTTTCAGCGTTCAACAAGTGTGCTTGTTAAAAGAAACCAGGTAAATTTTCCTTCTCCTCCAGTCTTTTCCTCTCATACATTCCTCCTTACTGGCCCTGGGGTTTCATCAAAACAAAATTACCATGGAACCTGGGGTAGGACTTGATTTTTATCCTATTGATCTTTATATCTGGTAGTTGCAGTTGTAACAGTAAATTTCTATTTATTGGAAGTCCCCTGGGCTTGTGGCTTGATACCAGACACCTGGGGAGGGGAGTGGAGAGCTATGTCCTGCTTGGACCACATGTTTTCAGAGCTCCCTATCTGACACAGACCAAAATACAAACAGTATGCTCAAAGGAAAGACCAAAACTTAGGGAATGGAAATGTTTCCATTTCTATCCATATCTGCAATGTTTATCTATAGCTTTAAAGATATGGTTATAATGTAAATAGCATATGTGTTATATCCAGAGTGACAGGTAAGTCACTATAAATCCATGTGAAAATTTGTTATAAATCTACTTTCTTTCCTATTTATAAGCAGTTTACCACTAGTGACCCAAAACCCTGCACTTAGAGGATGTAAGGATGGCACACCATCAGACGTGATTACAAATGCTAGCTTGAGGCAATCATCTCACAAAGTCTGTACTTGGACCATATTTTTAGAAGCCCTAAATTTCTTTTTTTTTTAATTGAAGTATCATTGACAGACAGTCTTATATTAGTTTCAAGTATACAACACAGTGGTTCAACAGTTACTACCCATATTATTAAATCCTCACCCCCACTAGTGCAGCTACTATCTGTCAACATAGGAAGATGTTACGGAATCACTGAGTATATTCTCCATGCTGTGCTACTATCTCCGTGACCAACCTACATTATGATTGAGATTTCTGTGCCCCTTTTGTCCCCCTCAACCTCCCCATCTATCCGTCCCAACCCCACCCCCACGGAAACCACCAGTCACTTCTCAGTGTCTATGAGTCTACTGCTGTTTTGTAGAAGCCCTAAATTTCTCAATTCTGGATGTCTTTATAATTGTGCCTTCAATTGCCAAACTGCCTGACAATTGTTTCTGTCAATTCAGAAACCTTAAAATCATGTTTTATGGCTAAACTTAAAAATGTCATTGACATAGAAAAATCAAATTACATCTAAGAATATATCTTTGATCCTAGGGTAAAACTAACTTTGCTTGCTTCATATATTAAATTCCCTAGAATGAATTATCTCTTGCATCTTTTGACAGAATTCCCTCCTATTTTTGCCTACATACCTTCTGCCATTGTGCTATTTTCATCTTTCCCACAGTCACCCACTCTACATTTTCTCTGTCCTTGCTTACTGTGACTATCATGAACTAGTTTTGTTATAAATTATCTTCTAGAACTAAACTGTGGCAACCAATCTCACTTTCAGCAAAAGACCTCAGGCTGAGCACAGTACAATCCCAGAAGTGAAAAAACAGGGTTTTACTAACTATTCCCTTCAGTCTATTTGTTGGTATTATTGGCATTGAAATGACATTTGGGCAAGATTATCTTGCAGATTTTTAAAACATATATCTGTTTAAAAGCTCACCATTAATACCATCAAAACAAATGAACACTGGACACATTAAAACCGCTGAATTCCACAAAAGAGTTGGAGTAAAAAAAAAATCTTTTTGTAAGGCAAAAACAGAGAAAACTTTCTCAGAATATGTACAACAGCAAAAGAATTACTTAGATATATGTCCTACTCAACTTCAGAGATATGGATGAATGGGAAAAAAGGTGGGAGGGAGAGGAGAAAGGAGAGAGAGGGAAAGACAGGAGGGACTGAGTATGAAAAATTGTTACTTTCAAATATAGGGACTTTTTTATTACGTGACATTTCTCAGTGGTAGATACCAAACTTAGTGGCCAATTTTCAAGACTAACAGCTTTAAGAGTATCTACTCTTTGTGGCCTATGAGAAGCCGCTCCAACCTAGGATCTCATTAAGAGGATCAGCTGGCGTGATGACCTCTTTCCACCAAGTCACACATTCACTGGGTCTCTCCACACACCCATATCCTGTTATAGGTTTACTCAGAGCACATTCTAAAATGATTAAATCATTTAATAAAACTTACTGGCTTCTAGAAAATAAGGTTATTTCTCTCAAAGAATTTGAAATCATCATGCATTTTAAAAGATATGTTGATTATCAAACCAAACCAAAACAGAAGTTACACAGCAAAGATTAAAAATTATGGTGGGCATTCACCAATGATTTCCAGAATTTCCATGATCATGCAAGATCTAGTTTATTGTACTAAGCCACTTTTATCTAAACATATTAAGTGTTCATTTTAATAACTTTCATTGCCTTACTCCCACCATTTACATTTCAATGCAAATCTTATTTTGTGATTCTACTAAAGATCTCATATAGAACCAAGGGAAATTACTATACAAATACCATTGCCCAGAAGTTTGAAATCCTAAAACTACAAAAGGGTTAATTAATTACATTATCTGTAGCATTACCCTGGCTACATTCTGCCTAGAAGGCATATGGATTCACTCAGCTGCTGAATTTGAAAGAGCTGTGTCCTTTTCATGAAGAAGAAAAATCATCAGTATAACCCTTTTCCACCCCCACTATAAGCACTAGATGTTTCTTTTTAAACAAGTACCAAAATATTTCACACCATTCTGAAAATCTGAGTATGGCACAATGTATTTCAAACAGTGCCTACTTAACCAAGCTTCTATTATGTTCTAGACAAAGTGCTAGACATCAGGGTGGGCTGGGGGACTCAAAAATGAATGAGACGTGGTGCTTGCCTACCAGGACTTCATATCAGACTAAGCTCAAAGGAAGTTAAGCAAAAAGAACATTGAAAAAGCATTCCCAAATTTGATTTGCTAAAAAAACAGTGGTGTGTAAACCACTTGCTCTGCTATTGTTGCAGTCCAAATTAATTGTACAATCATTCAGTTCATTTTAGTGTTCTTTCCTCCCTCTTGCTTTCCTAATTTTCCATCTACATTTCTTTAATTTCTTTCTTCACTTTTTTCCTGTATTTTGCTTTGTTTTTCTAAAAAAAAACCTGAGGTCTCTTAAAAAATGCATATAATATCCTAGGAAAAAATGCCAAAAGGCAAAGGGAAAGGTAGCGGAGATAAGTAAATAGAAATGAGATAAAATGCACACACCACAGTATATACCAAAAACTCCTGTATATATGTATGGATGGCAAATGAGCTCTGAGTTCCCTAGTGGCCAGAGATGAAAAAGGCATGATTCAAAATTTCCAAAATAGTGGCACCATTTCAAGAGCTGCTAAGAAGCAGCACAACTTCTCCCAGTAATAAGAGAACGTTTTGGAGTCGACATTGAGTGGAGGAGCAGACAGTGTTCTCCACAATCTCCAATTTCCTGGCAGGGTGCCGTTTTTGAGGATGAAAGGCCAGAGATTTTATTGGTGTACTACGGTTAGGGAGGAATAGACAAACTCTGAACTCGGAATCATGTACCTCCTGAGATCTCTCTCTCTCTCATTTTCTCTATTTACATATAAATATATATAAAATTAGCATTTTGAATCAGATAATGTCGCCCTAGTTATAAATGGTTAACTCCTTAATTCTTAAGTAGAAGAAGAAAAAGAAGTCAACCAAGAAATACTCCTATTGCATAACTCTTACTTCAGCTCAAAGACTTCCCAGAGAACACTGAACATGACTATTGAAACTGATACAAGGAACAGAGCTTTAGAAGACAATGAACACTAAAGCTGAAGATAAAGACCAAAGAAGCCAATACCAAATGATGCAGAAAATTCTCATGGATGAGTAAGAGATGAGATTATTTGAAGTGAACTATTTATTTAGTGTATTACCAGCAGTTATAGCTAGCATAGTCTGAAAAACTGTTTCTACAGAGAGAAATCTTTTCTCAGAAATACTTACAATTTAACAATAATATCAGTAACACTTTTTTATATAACTGTAATATTTAATTGAAAAGATCAGGTTCTTTTTTCCATTTTCAGGATACATTTTTTACTCTGTTTATTTTTCTAGAATGATTTATTTTTATTAATTTCAGCAACTAGTATTTTTGTCAGAATGATTTTAGGTTAAACATTTAAATTTTTATGAATTTCTGTTTTTACTCAACACTCTGATATAGGATTGTATATTTAAAAATACTGATTTGCATTGAGAATTTAGCATCACTGATTCTTTTATGAATTCTGAGTATTTTAAAAATAAAATACTGTGATTATTACCAATGTTTCCATATGATACACTACGATATTAAAATGTTCTTGTTCTTCTGTCCCAATGTTGCAATCACCAAACAGCCTGGGAAATGCTCAGTTGCTCCATCAACTCTATTTCAGCATGCCAATTTCTCCACACATCTGAGCACAGTTTACAAACTCCCCAAAATACAAAAAAAACCCCACTTTACCTTATGGATTTATTACAACCTGTTCTGATTACTTGTCCACCCGAGATCAAATGAATGCCCCTTACATGATGGTGTGACACGGCCAAAGACAGTTTCCTGAGCAGTGAGCACAGATAGAAGGATAAAAGTTTAATGATGTCAGTGCTTTTGCTGGAAAACACAGAATTCAACATTAAAAAAAAAAAGACTCACTGAATTGTATTCTTTGTTCACTTGCTAATTTATGTTTGACCTTAGGCAAATCACCAAAATTCTTTGTGTCTTAATTTCTGTATTTTGCATATGGATCTATTGAAATAGCATTTTCTGGTTTACAGAGATGCTTTGTAGAATAATATATTCATGATTAAGTGACTATGAAATGTAAATGGAAAGCATTCTTTATTTCCAGGAAGCCATATATCTTTTTAAATCTGAATTTGTTTCTAGTAGCACAATAAAAGGATCCTGTCCCTTGTTTGGATGAATTAGGCTAAAGTAATACAGGCCAAGTAGCTGGTTACACAGTGCTAAAACACCTAGATTTGGTCAAAACTGGTCAGTTTCCAGATGTTTGGTCTGCCTGAGAACCAATAACTAGTTGCACATCATACTTCATCGCGCTGATGAGATCATTTGCTGTCTTGTAATTGCAACCTATACAATAGGGATTCTGAACGTGGCTGTGTATCCTCAGTACCAAAATCCTGCACAAATTGTCATTTCAAAATGGAAAACATTAGCCAGTTTGGTGGAAAGTTCAGTCAGCCAGCTTAGTGCCTTTTGGATAAGACCATCTGCCAAACAACTGAACTTTATATGTTTCAGGGGGTCTGTTTTGGCTCCCTAGAGGGAGTCAGAGAGAAAGGACGCCTGGAGAGGTGTGTACTTTGAGTCTAGCCCAATAAATTAATCAGAGAAAACACATTTTCTGTGAGCCCAGGTCATTTTCTGTACTCTCAAGTTGAGTGTGACCTAGAAATGAATCAGTTTATCACCTTTTAGGAAAACGTCTTAGGTCTGCTAATTTCTTAATTTATAAAAAGGACGGCTACTTGGAGGAATTATGTCCTGTCATCTAGAAAGCATTCTGAGCTCCCTCACAGTCACTAGGCAGCACTTATTGAGCGCCCATTGTGTGCACAGCACTATGCAAATATAAGGTGTCAGGTTAACAAATCACAACCCTTCTGGCTGCAAAATAATTTTTAAAAACCCTCAGCTCCATTAATATTCCATGCCATATGGTGGAGAAAGGTCTAAATTCTATTGCTTTTGCCTTTACAGATAATTTATGAAAAAAAATGAAATATTAACTAGGAATGTGGTAGAGTGGCTTTCCATTTCACTAGGAGATGACAAATGAAGCCGCATAGGCACACATTTGAATAAGGAATTATCAATCAACCTCAAACTTGACCCAGAGCTGTCATCCCTATAAATTAATGTTTACCATTTTTAAGTATGTGCAGGACATCTGGAAACACACAGGCTGTGGCTGGTGAGAAATTTCCAAGAAATAGTATATCAAAAGCTAATTATAGTAGCAGCGAGCCCAAGTGTCATTTTGTTATGGTGAATTATAGACGGGGATCTCTGTCACCACAAACTGTTATTCATAACTAAATCATAATGCTTTTAAGTTTTAATTAATCTGCTTAGCTTTAGTTGCAAGGGAGAAGCTTGCTTAACTGTTAAGCCACCGAGGCTCTCTCGGGCTACCCTGAAACCGCGTCTGAGCACCTGAGGGAGCAAGACCACATTATCAGGCTGACATTGTGTCTATTAAAGAGAATTTCTTTTAATATGCCAGAGTCTGAATATTTCTTTCTATTTCATTATCCAAAAACCAATTAATTTTCCATAAGAGCACCAAATTAATTACAAAATACTATGGAAATCAGAGAGGTCTCTCCTTCCCTGCCATTATGGAAATGCCAAGCCCCTTGGCAGCAAAGTCTTTCGAATGTACTAGTTTTTCTCCTTAGTTAACATTTTATTTGTGATGTCGGGAAACCCCTTCAGAGCTGGCACTTTTCCTTCTTTTTCACATGACTTACTTCCTCCCATTGCTTACCCAATCCACCCTCTATTTAATCAGCCTTATCTCATAAAGGTTAGCTGGAGAAAGGAATTTTTTCCATAAAGAAACTCCCTCTTATTCATTGTGATGGCTTGGGTTTTTATCTGGTCTGCCCAACAAGTTCATAAACTCCTCTGGGTGGGGCCATGTTTCAAACTTACTTTATACTTTACCCTGTTGGACCTTGGTCTGAACTTTATTTTAAATCCATACTAAAGATTTGGTAAATTCTTGTCAGTTTGAAAGAAACCTAATTTTAATTAGCCAAGAGAAAATTTTAATTTATTGGACTTGCAATCCTACATAAATCCCAAAAGAGAGACAGCAACAGAAATCGGTGAGGGTTTCTTCAGCAAACAACTCAAAGGAAAACCAATTGCCATAACTCCTGGCTTTTAAAAATTCTGTTAGGCCTTTTTTTTTTTTTTCCTTCCGGGGAATTCATGATGGCCCTACTTGAAAGGGGAACGGTGAAAGGACATGCAAAAAATATGTACATAGGGCAGTATTTGATTATACATTTTATCATCTCTGAAATAAAGGCATTGGTTCATCTTTAAACTTTTATTTAAAGAATAGGATGTTTTTCAAATGAAATAGTAGGAGGACCTCCCTCAAAAGAGTTGCTTGGATTGAAGCCTGTAACCAGGGCCCTGATCCTGCCCTACCTCCTTGGACTTTCTAATCCCCACAGGTGACTCCTCTTCATTCTACAAAAGGCCTTGGTCTCTGAAAACACTGTCTGAAAATACAGGGAAAACCTTCCTGGGGACAGAGCATACATCACACTTCATCTGCTTCCTCGAAGGGCCCCAGTACTATGCCTTGACCCACCTGGCATTTAATATACATTTTATTGATTTAGCACCAGAGTAAGTGTCTTTTATCACCTTCCATCTTGAATTACTGACTTATTTCTTAGGACATTTGCCTATATCTAGATTAACTGAAATTTAAAGTACAATAAATACTTCCCCTATGGTTTTCGTCACCATTTACCTAATGTAGATTAAAAATGAGTTTAGGGTTATAATGCTGCAATTTATGCAGTAGCAGATGATCATTTAAATAAGGGCTTTAAAAAAACAGTTTTTAAAGAAATATTTGATCTAAAAGTTGGGAAAAGTACAGTCATGACCAACTTGGCCTTCTTCCCTAGAACTGTGGATCAGTTTAAATGAAAGATCCATCCCATGGGTGCATTTCTAAGGCACCTTCCAAACTTCACAGTCTAAAATTCCCTGGCAAAAATGGTAGGTTCTCTTATTCTACATATCAAGTAATGCAACCATTTCACCTATATTTACTTTCTCAAGAAGTGTATGGAATTAAAGATGGAAGAGGATGTGTCCATCTTTGATCCTTAGTTCAAGCAAAAAAGACAGGGATTAATTTGCCTCTACTCAGCAGGTGATTTTGTCTGGTACTTTAAAACATTATTATGGATTAATGCAGCTCCATCAAAGTGTCAACCATACTTTAAAGGCTCAAAACTGAAGCCACTTAAATCAAATTAAATAGCATACAGAAGGTACAGGATTTTGTATACACTATTTCTAATAAGGAAACTGAGGCACAGAATGGCGTGAGTGACCTAAGATCACTCTTTGAGGTAGGAATTCAAAGGAATTCAACCTCTTTGTCCCACTGAAGTTTGCTTCTTTCCAAAATAGGTTTTGTCCCTGAAGCCTATGTTTCTAGCCTGCAAATTATATATATATATACATATATGTATCCACACTTTTTTTTCTGGAAGTCAGTTGAGAAGGATGCTCACATAGGGGTGGAAAGTTTTCCCTTCTTCCCTTCTAGATTCTTTGGCTAAGCTAACAATCAAATGATGTAAGACAGATTAATAGGAGGAAAACAAATTTACTTTTGTATGTACAGGAGCTCCAAAGATATGAGACTCAAGGGCAAGTCAGGCAACTGAGGCTTCTATGCCATCCTGTGCTAAGGAAGGGGAGAGAGGCCTGGGTTTCAAAGGGGAGGAAGACGATTCAGAAGATGAAAAAACCAAACAGTTGGTAAACCAATGTTTGTCCTGACCAGCAGAGACAGTGAAATACAGAGAGGAATTTGAACAGACTCTGCTGAGCTCTTCCCAGCTTACCCCACCTAGCCCATATTCTTTGTAGTTATCTGTAGCTATAGCTCTCTTCCTGGACCAGCACTGTATCTATATTCTTAGAGGCAGTTAAGGGAAGGTAAGCTCTTCCTGAATCTTTTGGAGTTTGATTATCTTCAGCTCAAAATAATCCACAAGCCAAAATAACATATTTTAGGAGACTCATTCTGAACCCCTTCACTTGTGACCTTTTGAGCAATTTTAGACTATGATTTTCCCTCATTAAATGTTAATTTTTTATCCCTGTCATGAAACAAAAATAAACTAAAAACAAGAAAAAAAGTCTTTTGACTTGATTTCTAATATGGAAGAAAAGCTAATGCTGGCAAAATAACCAGTAAAATGCTGCTTAAGTCTGCATCTGACTCACGGCCAACATTAGAGGACAAGTTGAAACAGCAGTGGATAAATAATTAAAACATTTGGAAGCATTAGGTTCATATTTTCTCTTAATAAAATTACATTTTTGAGCCTACAATGATAAACCTCTACATGTGCCTTAGCCAAGGATTCTCAGCATTAGCCACTCCCTCAGATTCCAAGTTCCTTTAACTTAAAAACAAACGCTGATGGTAGCAGTTTAGCTCAGTTCTTGCCTTTGTGTCATCTTGTGGCTCAGAGAAAGGAATGCTTTTTTCCGAAGACCCTAGCAGATTGTCTTACACGTGGAAACAGGAATATGGGAAACTAAGTCAGGCCTGCTGTAGGCAGGGTTCTCTTGCAGGACACCCAGCCTGAAGGACTTCCCTAAGCTCATTACTAGCTCTGTGAAGCAGTCTTGCTTGGGAGGGAGGGTGGGAGGAAGGCTAGGCCAAAATTCAAATTTGAAATGGACACTCATTCTACCGTACCCAGGTTTTAGCAAACAGGAGCACAGATTTCAGCTCCTTGTGTAATTATCAGACCTATTATACAAATGAGGAAATGAGATACCAGGAAGTGAAATCATTTGCCTGAAGTCACACAGCTAGAGAGACTGAGATACACTATGTTCTGGCAAATGAATTGAGAATAATAAAAACTGGATTCATGTATCAAGTTTATCTTGCCAGATAAGTGAACTACGAGGATTACGTAAGGTACCTGTGAAAAGGGTCAACACAGTTTCTGTTACCTGGAAGGAAAATAAACATTTATTAACATCTACTCTTGCCTCCCTTTATTCCTCCTTCCCTACACTACTCTCCTTACTCCTGTGGTTATGCCTCCAATGCACTATAGAGCCTGCCTCTGGATTTTTCTCTCTGGAGGTTCTGACATCAGAACTACACCGGAAGTATCAGGGGCAGAGACCTCACACAGTGAGGCACAGGGAAGACAGCATTCTCTATTTTGTCTGAACTGTCCTTTTTGGCTGCCAACCTTTGGATGGGCTCTTCTCTGTAAGCCATGTACAGTAAGATCTATCATTTCCCTTGAGTTTTAACTAATAAACAGGATCATCAGTTTATGCAGTACAGAGCTCTTCCTGCCATGTCTCACCTGCCTGTACAGATCCTCTTCAGCTGGTTGGTCTGAACCCCGCAGTTAGCCGTGTGGATCCTGAGGTTCACAAACTGGCAATGACCCTGTGCAATTCACTGTAGGATTTGAGGTGGAGGAGCCCTTAGTGGGGTCACACATTATTGTTGCTTTTTTTTTTTTAATCCCTGAATTTCTTCTTCTCAATACAATTTAAATACTTAGGAGTCCTAACACCAGATTGGCTTCTTCCCTTTTAGTGAAGATTCTTCGTAATTGGTTTCAGACTCGTTTACTAGTACCTTCTGAATCAGCTCTTTAGGGCAATAGGCCCAAGAGTGCAGTTCTTTTGCTTGTGAACTGCCTGTTCTTGGGAATGGTCCTTTGGCCTTTGTGAAAATCTCAGGTCCACTTGTAATATTCTGTCCATCTACACTTGGGTAATTAAAGACATTCATTATTATTTCTTGGCCTAATTCTTACTGCCTCCCCAGACTTTTTAAATGCTTTTTTCTTAGATTCATCAGTCTACATATCTTTTGTTAATTATTTATTAAAGTGGCATAAAATTCTCTTCATTGCCTTATGGATTTTCTTTTTTCTAAGATTACTTTTATATTTTAAAACTACCTCCTTTCTTTTCGTTGAAAGCAGCAGTACTTTTCCAGTATCAAAAATGAGAAACAGGAAAACAAAATTTTTTAATCCAGATCCTTCCCTTAAGTGCCCATTTAATGTCCACGTGCAAAAATATATGCATTTTCTTCTTTCACTTAATATAGTTTTGTTGGCCTGCTATATTTTCATGTCAACAAATACATTCCTTTGTAATTTTAATGATGGCATAATATTCTATTACAATAATATATGTCATAATTTAAGCCATCCCATTGTTAAACATTTAGGTTGGTCTCCACGTATATTATGAAAACAGTATATTAATAAACATTTCTTATTGCCATGTATTTCCCCTTAACTCAATAATTATCCTTTTAAGATTATCTCAGACAAGTGCATCACTAGGCTGTGTATTTTTAGGGCTTTTCTTACTGACTTTTTTTTTTTAATCATATCAGTTTATACCCCCTCACCCATTCTGTAAGTGCATATTTATTCACAGTCCAGGCAAAGTGGGTATTTTCACTCTCACCAATGTTGTCATTTTAAATTGCATTTTCTGAATTATTAATGAAGACCAACAATTTTCCTTATTCCTGCTCCACTAATGACTCCTAACAAAAGTGAGCTCGTCTCCTGTCACCTCATTTTCCTCAGTCCTACAGAATTTTTCATCTTGAATCCCAGTTTCCCAATAATGACACTCCCAACCAGCAAATGTTTAAACTGCTACCTATACCAAGATCTTTGTTTTCTGCCAAGGGTTTAATTTGCAAATGTGATTACCATGACTTCCTTTCTGGTGTAGAAACTTCTGGGTGTTTTGGCTTGCCTTTTTGGGAGGCCTCCCATACCTCTCTGATGTCCTTGTGATCACCTGAATTTTCTGCCAGTTTCCCTTTTTTGGATCATGGCCAAAGCCTGCCTTCTGACTAATGTTGCAGGAAGGGTATCACCCTGAGGCCCAGGCCCTTCTACACACTTAGACTTCCACCTACTGTAGAGTAAAAGCTTTTTTGACCCCCTTATTCCTTTTAGTACCAGCTTTGGTATGTGGGTGAAGCTTGTCTTCACGATGTTTGGAGTCAAGATGAGGATTCCTCACCTTCAGCTCTATTGACAGTTGGGGCTGGATAATTGTTTTCAGTCTTGTCCTGTCCCTTGAAGGATGTTTAGCACACCCCAGGTTTTTACCCACTAGATGCCTCCAGTACCTTACCAGGTGTGATAACCAAAAATGTCTCCAGACATTTCCAAGTGTCCCCTGGGGACAAACCACCTGACTGCCAACCACTAGTCTAGGGGAGACAGAGTTTCTAACAAGTTAACATTACCTTGGATTCTATTTTAAAAAGACATGGTTTCCTGCTTAAGGTAGCACACTTCTTATAGCCTGTCAGAGAATATTTGTTGTGTTGACTCTAATATTGAGTAGTGCATTGTAAGACATGCAAACAAAGCAGAGAGCTTCAAAAGTAGAGTAACGCAGAAGATGAAAGATCTGGAGGTTGCCTGGATAAGGCATGGTCAGTGGTCTGAGTTCACTATGGTTTACAGAAGATTCGTAAAGAATTATTTATTTTGTGCTGCTTTATAAAGAAGAGCCAGGTAAAATACAGAAAGACACATTTCAAAATATGAAGAATGGGGTGCCTCAGAAGTTGAAAAATTTCTCATTACTGCAGATTTAAGCAGATACATGATCAGAGTGCTGTTGGAAGGAATCTATACTGGAAAGGATGTCGAATCAGATGTCTTCTAAGGTTCTTATGGTTCTAACACCTACAACATCTCCTTAAATTGACATCAGATATGTAATCTCTTTTTCAGCTATATACAGTTTTTTCGATGCACAGTATATGCAAAAGGAACCCGGGTAGCCACACCTACCACCTTTAGCTCCCTGTCTGGTGCCAAACATCTACAGCTCCCTGAACAGCAAGTCCCGCCCCCCACCCCAACCCCATTCCCCAGGCTGTGAAAGGTCAGCCCCAGGTCCTGTTCTCACACACCCTGTGACACTATGTGAAGCATTAGGCAGGCAGCAAAATCACCAAGGTTTTCAAGAGATGTAGAAAAACAAAGGCCCAACTAGAAAGGTAAGCAGACTAGCTGGAATTTCCTGGACAAGCTAGATAGTAGATATGTCCATTCCCCCCTAACCAACTTCTGGTCACCTAAAACTGAGCACTTCAGGTAGGCTTATAATACAGAAGATCACATCTGAAGCCATAAACTAACAAATTGTATTTGTAATTGTATGTTCCTCACTCTCAGTCTAAATAAGCTACAAGAGTCTTAAGAGAACATAAATGCTGACATAAATAAACACTAAAACTATTTAGCTTTTCTCCTTTCTAGTGTCACTTTTACACAATCATGCACTCATAGTAGCTGGAATTCGAGTCTTCTGTATTTCTCTAGCTTTTTCATGAATTTACATCATATTTCCAATGCAAGTGTAAGCTCCTTGTAAATAGTAACTTTGTCTCTTCTATATGTATGAAACTTTCCTTTACATTACTTTTTTTCCTACCAGTCATGCCCATATTTATTTGTGGATGGAGTCTGTCACCTCTTTTGAACAATATTCTGAAGCAACTAGATGCTGGAGGGTGCAGGATCAATGCGCGCTCTGACAGATAGAGCGTGCTCACCACCCACTAACTAATCTGCTTCCAACAGTCTTCATTTCTTAAAGTATCAATCACTGGGCTGCAAGCGAGGCATAAGTATGACTTTAAAAAGTACTATAAAGCCTCCTCCACTCTAACATTTCTTGAGCAATGAGGTTAGTTAATTCCTTTTTTAAGGATCAAAACTTACATCAAGTTGTTTGATGAAATAATCAGTTGGTTGATCTTGCTTTTCAACCGCCAGGAAGGCACATCCTGAAATAAAGAAATCTCCATTAACTTTTGTGTCCTATTTGTTCCCTGTCTTGGCTTCCTAGTAGGCTATGAAGTTCTTAAGTTCAAATCTGTTTCTGGTTTGCACATAGTACCTAGTAGAGCATGGTGTACGTAGGCCAATGGTGCATGCCACCCTTCACATCCCAAGTATGGCAGCTCCACAAAACAAGATTGCTCTCTGTGCCCAATCAGCTCAGGGGACAGGCTCTTCAGGTGCTATTTCCAGAGATGTACAATCCTTAGATGGTGCCACTGGGGGAAATCTAGAGCAAGGTGTCAGGACATGAGGCCCTTCATCCAGCTTTAATACTTTGAACAATAAAGGCATCTCTCTAAGTTGCTGGCTTCTCACTGCATCTTAGCCTGCTCTACTACCTCTCATGAGAAGAAGGGTGGTTAATGTCACGCCAGGTGCTATCTGGGCTTAAACCTCAGCTCAGCTACTTATTAGCTTTGTGACTTAGGCAAGTTAATGGATTCTCAATGCTTAGAATCATCATAATTACAATGATAACAATAATGGTACTTTCCTCATGAGGTTGTTGTGAGAATTAAATGAGTTAATAGGCGTCAGGCACTTACAACAGTGTCTGCCACATGATAAGCTCTTAGTAATATTAACCATATCTACCTTTGGCCATGTACATGAGAGAAAAGTGCTCTGCAATGTAAGATGCTATGCCCGATCCTCTCTTATGCCATAGTTCTAACAAAGAAAATCTGTCTGCAGAAATAACTTCTCCCATCCCCAGGGTAATTGTCATGGTGACTAGGATTTTTTTGTTAGGTGGCATTATAGGACTGGCTGCCTCAATTTTCTCCCTTCACTATGAAAGAAATATATTGAGATAATCCACCTTTTCAGATAGAAAGGGTGCTAATGAACTGTGAATCAAGTAAATAAATACAGCCAACCAACAAGCTAAAATCTCTCCAAAATTAATGAAGAAATGCTAAGACATGGTAACCAGATGTGCTTGATCTTGAATCCTGTGTACAGACCAATAGACAACGGCTTTCTCAGAATTGCTGACCTTCCTAATCCTCTCTTTTAAGGAGAATGACAAAGTAATGGCAATGGTCTCTGTTCCCTGCCTCCCATCTCTGCTTGACCTTTTTTATTTGGGAAGAGAGGGGTTCATAGGCAGGTTGTTTCTTTTCTTTAAGGTTGAGTTCTTCCCGTCATTCTTTTCTGGTAGAGGGCAGAGTTCCTTCCCAACTCAACGGGGGTCTTCAGACCCACCAGGAAGCAGAGGAGAAGAAAGAGTGAGAACTGCAAAAAGCTACCCTTAAAATCAAATAAAATCTCAATTGAATGACCTGAACTAGCAGTTTTAAGGAGCGAGTGATGAGGCTCTATATGGAGGTTGAGAAATGCAATCATCACTGAAGGATTAAAACAAATAGGGCGATGAACCTTCGTCCTCCTCCTCCCCATGCTCAACACCCCTCCTCTTGATAAATACACAAATCTACATGGGTGCACACCATTTCAGAGGGTAATTATCCAAACTGTCTAGAACAAACAAAACAAGTGCAAATGTTATGTCCATGTTTAATGAAGACTTTGGAGTAGCTCAGTGAAGTGAAACCCATTCTGCTCCGGTCACGCTTTCCCATCCCCTGACCCCTCACACATGCAGCAGCCAATAAGGGGCCTCATTTGAAATTCAGAGGCTCTGAGGCTGGGATTTAATAACAAAACTGGCACCTGTCACTTTTTCTATATATTGGCTGCACTCTACTGCTTTAACCATTAAAAACAACTCATCTAGGGGAAAATATAAAGCGACTGCCAAGGAATATTTACTCTTTGGCCCTGCAATGATCCCTCAAGAAGTCATGAGGTGTGTGCTACTAACTGCAAGGAAAAAATAACTTCTAAGAAGTTATTCATGTGATTTAATTTCCACCGCCTCTTTCTGTTTTTATTTGCTTGCCTTAATCTGATGGTAACTTGGCATTTATGTCTTTGCACACACACACAGCTATCTTCTATGATGAAGCTGAAACTATAAAGATAGCACATGTGAGTGTGTATGTACTTGTGTGTGTATGCACATTCTTATATCTCTAGGCTTAGAGAGAATGAAAGGTACAGTTTAGCCCAAAATTATTGATTGAAATACTGTTATCTGTGTCATGTGAAGGAGATATATAGAACCTAAGTACTTAGTCTCACTGATGTAAACAGGCAAAATGGATATAAGGTAAATAATCCATTTTGAAGTCTGACTTAGCTAGATGGCTATATATTCCTGAAACAGAGTAAACAGAAAATAGTTCTAGAAAGGCAACTTATTGCATTTTTTATGATCGTAAAGAATTAAAAAAATTTCCAAATGGCACAAAGACTTTTCCCCTCTGCTTAGAATGTACCAGAACAAAGCCTGGCCCTGGTATTCTCATACCAGTCTCAAACAGGGACATCTGTTTTCAAGATATCCCACATGGGCTAATTTTAGGTTCTTCTCCTAACCAATCCTCTACCAAGACAGATTTGGAAGAAATAATGGTGGACTCTTCCCACTAAACTCAGCTACATCAGTATAGGCCAGCATCTGCTTGTCACCTATACAAACTCATAGTTTGTATTATTCTGTTCCAGCTTTCAGTCTCTGGCTCCCTTAGATGTTGGAACCAATCTGTCAACACTGGCATTCATACGCTTACAATTTTGATACAACAACTAAGAGCCAGGACCAGGAGTAAATTTTCTGCCATAGAAAATCCAGATTTTCTACCAAGGATCAATGATTCAATGAGGAAAACAACTTCTGATCTCTTTCATAGCAGAATCTAATAAGGGTAAAGATCAACCTAGGAAATAAGGAAGGGATAATTCCACTTATGCTTGTAGTCAAGAGTTAGAATTACTGTTTTTGCCTTTCCTCCTTTCTTGAAACAGACATTTAAACTAGATTGAAAGTGAACACTTCACTGTAAGACTGGTCTAAGAATATTTGTGCTTTATCTTTTATACAAACAGTAGAATTATGAAATTAAGCAGATTAATTTAGAGTAAAGTTTATAATGATTCTCCTATGATATAAATATTTCACAACATTCTTTGCCCATCTTTTACAAGTAGTGTTAGGAACCATATGAGATTATTACATATAGTGATATTTAAGGAACCAAAAACACCCAACTCATATGTTGACATGTAATGCCTTCAGTATTTTATGACCAAGAAATGTGGCTTTTCAAGTGAATAGCTGCCTACTTTCTAGATCAGTCCAAGCTTGTTGTTTGAGAAAAAGGAAGCTTCAGGTGAATCTTCATACAGATAGAGGATAGTCTCCCATCTGGGCAAGAAAAAGAGTTAATGTTCTTAAATTTTCATAACAGAATGTCAATTCATGCCTGCACATATGGTATCTCAAACATATGGATCTTTGTTTAATCAACGACCCAGAATATGGACACTTCAGGCAGTTTTTGGGAAATTCAATCTTTAATTGCCTTTGATCTTCTACTTTCTGAAACCTTGTTTGGATATATCCAGTATTTAGGAGAGATGGTGTAAATAACATGTTAACATTCTCTTCCTTTAGGATCTCCATGCCCAATACCTATATTAAATCATCAGAAACAAAGCCATTCAGCTCTATCATTTTGGGTGTTAACAGAAAGGATTTCACTAGCCTAAGTTGTAATATTATGCCTTCTACTGTTATAGTATCACAGAATAAAGAATAACAGAACAAAGGACCATTTAAAGACGATTTCTGGAGATTAAAAGAAGATGCCATAAGTGAACTCAGGTGGCCACATTATTGCCTCCCCCAAGCCCCAATACATGGCCAAAAAGACATACAACAATGCATAATAATAGAGTTTTATTTGTGTAAATGGTTATGGGTATAGATGAGTGTGGAGAATAGAGCACATAAACCAGGAAGTCAAAGAAGAAAACTTCAGACCTAAAGAAATGTGAGACTCTGTATTGAAAGATTCCATATTGAGCAGACTCATTCTCCAAGGGAATGAGAAATTAGCTATCCTAAGTATGCTTTGGTAAAATTTCAGAAAGATTATTAGAAAATCAAAAAGTGTTTTGAAGAGAATAATACCCACAAAACCAAAAGAATTGGGCTGGCATCAGATTTCCCACTGACAAGGCCAGGTGCTGGAAGAAAATGAAGCAATATCCTCAATGTTCAAAACTAACATTCTTTTGACCTGGACTCTCATGCCCAGTCAGTCTAGCATTCAAGTGCAAGAGCAAAAGAAATGTACTGCTCACAGAAACTTTCTTTTAAAAGAAAGTTGCAGAAACTTACAGTCCATTAAAACAACAATTATACATAAGAAGAAAATTTTAGATACAGGACATTTGCAGTTAAGTCAGAAAAAGCATATATGAATAAAAAACTAATCTGGAATAAAAATCTCAAAAGATGTTAGCATAGGAGATGGTGAGAGGGAGAGAGATGAAAACATGCTAAACTTTCTGTCATCACCAGAGAAAACAAACTGGTTAATTCTAAACAATAGCAAAAGAAAGTTTATATATGTTAAAAATTTAGACAGAATTCTAGAAATAGGAGGAAATGAAATAAAAATAACCAATCATAATACACAGAAATCTGTTGTATTCTTATATACTAAACATGAACTAGCAGAAAGAGAAATCAGGAAAACAATTCCATATCAAAAATAAAATACATAGGAATAAACCTAACCAAGGAAGTGAAAGACCTACACCCTGAAAACTACAAGACACTTATGAGAGAAATTAAAGATACCAATAAATGGAAATGCATCCCGTGCTCATGGATAGAAACAATTAATATTGTCAAAATGGCCATCTGCCTAAAGCAATCTACAGATTCAATGCAATCCCTATCAAAATACCAACAGCATTCTTCAACAAACTATAGTAAATAGTTCTAAATTCATATGGAACCACAAAAGACTTCGAATAGCCAAAGCAATCCTGACAAGGAAGAATAAAGCTGAAGATGTTATGCTCCCCAACTTCAAGTTCTACCTCAAAACCACAGTAATCAAGACAATTTTGTACTGGCACAAGAACAGACCCATAGATCAATGGAACAGAACAGAGAGACCAGATATAAACCCAAGTATATATGGTCAATTAATATACAATAAAGGAGCCATGGATATACAATGGGGAAATGACAGCCTCTTCAACAACTGGTATTGGAAAAACTGGACAGCTACATGTAAAAGAATGAAACTGCATTACTGTCTAATTCCATATACAAAAGTAAACACAAAATGGATCAAAGACCTGAATGTAAGTCATGAAACCATAAAACTCTTAGAAGAAAACATAGGCAAAAATCTCTTGAATATAAACATGAGCAACTTTTTCCTGAATGCATCTCCCTGGACAAGGGAAACAAAAGCAAAAATGAACAAATGGGAGTACATCAAACTAAAAACCTTCTGTACAGCAAAGGACACCATCACTAGAACAAAAAGGCATCCCACAGTATGGGAGAATATATTTGTAAATGACATATCTGACAAGGAGTTAACATCCAAAATATATAAAGAACTCACATACCTCAACAAACAAAAAGCAAATAACCTGATTAAAAAATGGGTGGAGGACATGAACAGACAATTCTCCAAAGAAATTCAGATGGCCAACAGGCACATGAAAAGATGCTCCACATCACTAATTACCAGAGAACGCAAATTAAAACCACAATGAAATATCACCTCACACCAGTTAGGATGGCCAACATCAAAAAGACTAGGAACAACAAATGCTGGCAAGGGTGCAGAGAAAGGGGAACCCTCCTACACTGCTGGTGGGAATGTAAATTTGTTCAACCACTGTGGAAAGCAATGTGGAGGTTCTGCAAAAAACTAAAAATGGAAATACCATTTGACCCAGGAATTCCACTCCTAGGAATTTACGTGAGGAAAACAAGATCTCAGATTCAAAAAGACATATGCACCCCTCTGTTTATCGCAGCACTATTTACAATAGCCAAGAAATGGAAGCAACCTAAGTGTCCATCAGTAGATGAATGGATAAAGAAGATGTGGTACATATACACAATAGAATACTATTCAAACATAAGAAGAAAACAAATCCTACCATTTGCAACAACATGGATGGAGCTAGAGGGTATTATGCTCAGTGAAATAAGCCAGATGGAGAAAGACAAGTACCAAATGATTTCCCTCATTTGTGGAGTATAGCAACAAAGCAAAACTGAAGGAACAAAATAGCAACAGACTCACAGACTCCAAGAAGGGAGTATCGGTTACCAAAGGAGAGGGGTGGGGGAGGGTGGGTAGGGAGGGAGGGAGAAAAGGGTTGAGGGGTATTATGATTAGTACACATGGTGTTGGGGGAGTCATGGGGAAGACAGTGCAGCACAGAGAAAACAAGTAGTGACTCTTTGGCATCTTACTACACTGATGGACAGTGTTTTCAATGGGGTATGGGGGGGGAGTTGATAATATGGGTAAATGTAGTAACCACATTGTTTTTCATGTGAAACCTTCAAAAGAGTGTATATCAATGATACCTTAATAAAAAAAATCAGTCAATCCCATCTAAGAGTCAGAAAAGAAGGAGGGAGGAAGAGAAGGAAAAGAGCAAGGAATAGAAGACCACATAGCTAATAACACTTAGACAACAAAGACGGCCACGCACAGCAGTGATTACACACATCTGAGTTTATTAAATTCTCCTATTAAAGGAGAAATTTAACACTGTGGGTAGGGGAAAAAACTCACAATATCTATGGTATACAGAAAGTACACATAAAACAAACTGACATAAACACTTAGAATATAAAGGAATAAAAAAATTAACTCAAAATTAGAACACAAATGAATAAGGTAAAATATGTGCAGCACATAGAAAGAAAAAAGTTTACTATCCCTAGAACATGCTAATCAGAAAAAAAAGAGAAACAAACCAATGGGAAATGGGCAAAGTATGAACAGTTAAGTACTCATAAGTATGTATGGTGATCAACCTTACTGTAATCAGGACTGCACAAGATCTAAAATGGGATATGGTTTACATCCATCAAATTGTTAAAGTATAGAATTTGTAAAAGAAAAAGAGTAAACAACCTAAGTGCTCATCAAGCAGGGAGCTACTAAATAAATTACAGTACATCTATATTACAAAACCATAAAAATGTTGTACTTCACTACACAGTGATGTAAAAATCTCTAAAAATTACCTATAAGCCAAAAATCACATTTTAAAGTATGATTTTAAACGATGCCATTTGTGTAAAGAAGAAGAAAAAATGTGTGTGTACATTAAGAAATTTTAAAAGGACTATAAGCAAACACACAAACTGGTCAAAATAGTTCCTGCTGAGAAAAGAAGTAGGGAAGTATGGGCGGGATGGGTCTAGGAAAAAAGACTTTTACATTTTATTCTACACCTCAGTATTATTTGAATCTTTTCGGACAAGAATGTATTTATGCATGAACCTCTGTAATTATGCAGAAATATATTATGTAAAACTATGGTTGAAGACATCTACTTTTTCTCTTACTCACTTAGCAAACATTTTTCTGAGCAAATATTATGTTCAGACTCTATGATGTTCAGACTGTATGATATATAAGAAGTACAAAAGTGAATCAGTTCCTACCCTCTGAAAGAAGAGATATTTGGATTCTTTTCATTCAAAGAAATGTATTGGGGGGGGGGTTGATGGAAACTGCTGGAGCTAATCACAGATAAAAATAAAGGAATGAGATTATGAGGTCATAAGTAAAGTTGGTGGTGGCACTATCCCAATGCAAATTTTGAGTTAAAACCAGCTTATCTCTTACAACAAACACTCACACAAAAATGTATGCAAACAAAAGAGGCAGGGCCAAAACCCTCAATTTTGATGTTTCTTTGTTCTCTTACTCAAATGATCACAAGTCAGAAGGGCTGGAAAACAGGGCAATGTAACAAAACCTTATCTACATATAATAAAATGATATTATTTTCTTCACTGAAACATGTTTTGTTTTGTTTTTGGTCTTCCTATAACTTAGCTTCCCCCACTTAAAAATCCACGTACATGCTCACTGTCTGCACTAGGTTGCCTGTTACCACTTGGAGCAAAATAATAAGTAAGTGTAAGTGTCATCCGACATTTCATACCGGGTTCTTAGGTATCCAGTTATGTCTGGAGAAAGTATAAACTTACATTGGTAAGGCTGCATAGTTCTTAATTTATGGCAGTAGGGGCAGCGAAAGCCCTGGAGAACACAAGTGAAAATCAGAAAATAATACAGTGGAGTACATACTTTGGTTTAGTTCCTAAGGCTCTAATACTGTGTCGAAGTTACATGATCTTGTATTTATACACTATTTGGATTTAAAGTTGGTATATTATAATGAATAATTTAATAAAGCTACAGCCTAAATGCAAAGAGGAGAAAAACCAAAATGTAATTATAACCTTGTGAAATGCCTTCCACAACAGCAAGAAGTCTTAAGGGCAAGTGGATTTAATAGATTCAATGACTAGCGTATCATAATAATTCAAATTTGATTTTCTTTCTTCTGCTTTTCCAACCTCAAAAATATTACTTATTGTTTCATTAAATATGAATTCTGATGGTAGAATAATATTGTAAATTTGAGTTGAGGATTTATTTTTACTATTAGTCTTTAAATATCAATTCATGTTTTTTTTTCCTCTAAATTAAGATCTTCCATTATCGAGAGCTATGTAAAAGGAGCCACTAAAAAGTTATAAATTTAATAAAACTATCATAATTACCTGGCACAGTCCAGCAACTGTTTTGGTACTTAATTTTGTTAAATAAAGGAATTAAGCCCTGTTTATTTCCACCTATTTGGAAAATCTTTTAAAAGTACACCCATCCAACCTACTTCTTAATAAGTGGAATTAAATTTCTTGCCAATTAAGACCAATATTCCTTGAATGTGCCATGGTTGGAGAACCCACAGTTGTCAAGATCAGGGCTCATTTAAAAACTAGTGAGTTGGAATTAAAACATTAAGGCCAACATTGAATGCATGTGTATGCATTTTACAAAGAAAACAAATTCTTGAAAGTAAATGTATTCAAAAAAAAAGAAAACCAGAATTTCCAGATAACTCCTTTCATAAATTACTTTTTGTAATTTAGAAACATTCCTAAAGAGCAGATTCTCTTCTAAAAACTATACCTATTTATAAATATTTCCATTTTTCCTGATGACTTGAAATTTGAAATCTTTTACAATTTGCCTATTTCCTTGTTTCAGTTTTTCAAGTCTCAGCTACATCTTTTGTAACCACCTGACCTTTTCACAGATGATCAAAATGCCCAATAGATGCACAATTCAATGCACAAAAAAGCAAATATATTTCTATATTTGACATTTACTTCTGTTTCAAGCCTACACAGAGAGGAACCCAATTTCAGTCAATTAGGGATTCTACTCTCTCCTCTTCTAAAATCATATGCAAGTTCAAAAGGGTTCAGGGGGCTTCTGGTTTCTGGTACATCCTCCAGTCCACATGGGCTAACACCTGACATAGCCACATCTCCATTCGCTGTGAGGCCTTCAATCCACACAGGTCTCCCTACATCCTTCCTTGTTTCAGAGCCCATGGGTTCTTCAGGTGCTACTCTGAGGTACTTGGGAAATCTTCACCCTAGAATGTGGGAAACTCTTCTTATGCTCCCAGGCACTTAACAACATTCTGCTGCTGCAGTGCTTGGTTCAGCACAGGAGGCAACTCTGAGAGGCTTTCTCTGGATCATCTGCAGAGACACCCATGTACAGATTTCTTCTGCTCTTCCATTAGTCTGTGATTGGGGAAAATGTAGTGTTTTTTCCACCATTCCAGATTCTACTTTGAGACTGGGTGCAGTTTTTCTCAGATTCTCAAATCTATCTGGAGGTTTCTATTATTACTCTCTACCCAGATTTGCCCTAGATAGTACAGGCAAGGACCCTATCAGGAACTTACTGCCATATCAACTATTTTCCTTTCCCCTCTGAATTTTCTTCCACCAACCAAGGGATCTTCACCAGTCTTGAACATGGAAAACTTTGCCCTCTGTCATCAGAAATTTTTCCAAATCTTTTGTCTTAGAGTCAGTAAGCAGGCAAAATGGTCTGCTCATTCCTATCTCATGGGAAATTCATGGCACGGCATCCTGGTTCTTGTTTCCAAAAACCTCAGCCCACTGAGGAAAATAGGTTGAAGAAAAAGGAATTTCTCTTAAAAAAAAAAATATATATATATATATATTCTGAGGATTCTGAAGAAGATAGGTAGAAGTCCCCAAGCAATAGAGACCTTACAAACCTCAGAGTCCCATAGGTATGGAAGAGCACTTTGGAGGTAAATATCCCAGGCCCAGGGCTCCCACCACACCAAAGTTTCCAGGGGTCCAGATATGGCATAGAAGGACCTGAGAGGTGGGCCTAGTGTGACATGTAAGGCCCACATGGTCTGTCTACTATCTACTTCTCTGCCCTATCTTGGAGAATCTAGAAACAGTCTCATTCTCTCAACTCTATTAACAACAATTCCAGGAACAACAGGTGGTTTTTTTTTAGATGCCTATGGAAGATACGAGTGTGTAGGAGGAAATTGGAAGGGCTCATGAGAGTGATCTGGGCTGGGGAACATTCTGTATTTGTCAGCCTGCTGTTAAATCAAGTAGATGGATGAGATTCCTCAGGGAATGAAAGGAGAGGAGAGGCAAAAAGAAAACAGAGGTACACATATGTTGAACAGGGAAAGAGGAAATCTGGAAAAATAAAGAGAGTTGTGAGAGAAGAAGGGGAGCCCAGGAGAGAACCAACAAGGAGAGGCTTTCAATAAGGTGGTATTATTGCCCTGGTGGAATACAAAAGCCTTTTCAGTAGAGTAGTGGCAGAGTAAACCATCCTAAACATATGTCTGAGAATATGTTTCTAGAGCTGGAATAAATCTAGATAAGAGAGAGAAAAATAGGAGGACATTTATAAATGATCTAACTTGATATTCCTTCCCTGGTCCCTGAAGGCTAACAGCTATTCCCTTACACACTCATTTATCCATGGATCAAAGTGTCAAACACTCATTGATCTTTCATGTTTCTTTGACATGGGTATGTGATCTGAACATTGTGCTGAACAGTTTAGTTTAGAATATGTATGGTACTTCTCATCAGGAGACTATGGAGAGTAACAAATATGAAAATAAAGAAATATAACACAGCATAATAACCCAATCAGCATAGATACAATGACAGGGAGTACCCCAAGAAGGACTCCACTAGGGGGAGTTACTAACATTTGGACAATGTGTCAGCTAAAATCATCTGCTTTATTCACTAATCCTTTCATTCATTTCTTCAACGCAATATATAATAAGTGCTACCATGCTTAATGCATTTCACTGGAGCTGGAGTTACAGCAGTAAATAAGCAGATGGGGCCCTGCCTTCACAGCTTGTGGCCAAAGCAGCCCCCTGATACAAACTTGGAGGTTCCTAACTGCCTCAGGACAAGGAGGTAATTGTTTGTTTAAAAGTTTGTTTCTTTTCAATATATGAATATTAAATAAGAATGAATGGAATGAATACTTGAGAGACTTATTAGCAAAGTACATGGGCTTTAATATACAGATTTGCCATTTATTTTGGTTGTGCTGAGATTTTATTATTCAGGGTCCCACTCTTAGCTATCTTCTACATAGAGAAGATATTTGGGGGCACTTACAATGAGTCTCCACTCCACAGTCCATTCTCATTTCCACAGCCAGAAAGGCAGGCACAGTGACTTCATCAATCTCTCTATCACAGAACCAAAGCAACCACAAAATGAAGCAAAGATACTGATTTCATGATATTTATCAGAGACATGCGGGACAAGAAAACCACATGTTAGAAATATATTTTAAATTGCTAGTTATATTTTCTGAGCAGTTTGAAGATGTTATCCCACTGTCTTCTGGCTTCCATTTATTGCTATTAACAAAACAGCTGTCAAATCAGTCGTCAATTTACCATGAAGGAGAGTCAAACTGCTTTAAAGTTCTTCTCTTGGTTTTTTTTTTTTAGTTGTTCTTTAGCTTGGGTAAGTATGTATTTCATTTTGATTCATTGGATTCTTGAATTTGAGGATTCATCAATTCATGAAAAATTTGCTATTATCTCTTAAAATATTGCCTGTTTATCATTCTTTTATGTATCTCCTGGATGTCAGTTCGACTTTTTATCTCATTCACTCTTCTTAGTCCTTCATCGGTATTTTGTATCATTTTATCTTTCTGTTCTGCATTCCATATGATTTTTTCACCTTCACCTCTGGATAATTATATTTTTATCATTGTCTAAATCCAGGTGTGATATTATGAGTTACAAGAAATGTATATTTGGTCATTCAGAGGACCAAAATATAGTTCTCAGATATATTTGGTCTTCCTCCACAGTTCCTGAAAATTCTCCAGAACCATAAGGGTGAAATGGATGTCCTGTTATGTTAATAGAGAGGCTTCCAGACCCCACCCAAGGCAAGGGCTGGTTGCCAAGGGCACCAACCACATGATTAGATTAGTAGAAACTCTGAGCTCCCAGCCCTCAGACCCTGGGAGGGGAGAAGGCAGAGGGGCTAGAGATTGAATCAGCCAATGACCAATGACTTAGTCAATCATAACTATACAATGAAGCCCTCACAAAAACCCATGAGAAGAACATTTGTTCTCTCTTGCTCTCTCCCTCTTTTGCATCCTGCTTCCCCGTCAGAGAGCTCCCATGCTTAGGGAACCAGAACACTACTACATGCCACCAAACCAGGCCCCAATCTCCCGAATATAGAAACTCCTTTATTTGGGACCTTGCTCAAGGTATCTCTTCATCTGCCTATTAACTTGTATCCTTTATTAAAATGGTAAGGCTAAGTGTTCCCTGAGTTCTGTGAGTCATTCTAATAAATTAATGGAACCTAAAGGGGAGGTCGTTGGAACCTCCAATAGGTAGCTGGTTGGTCAGAAGCACAGGTAACAGCCTGGTCTTGTGACTGGTGTCTGGAGTGGGAGGTGCAGGACAGTCTTGTAGGTACTTTAAAAAAGAACTCTTAATCTGGGGAACGTGGGCTGTCTCCAGGCAGAAGGCAGACTGCCCCCCCACCACACACCACACACACACACACACACACACACCCTGAAATCGGGTCTGGGAACCTGAAAGAAGTTGGTGTCATAGTAGCAGGATTAGCTCAAAAGGACCAGAGATCAGCAAATTATGGTCCATACCCAGCCCACAGCCTATATTTATACAGCCTGAGAGAATGGCTTTCACATTCTTAAGCTATTTAAATTAAAAAAACAACAAAAAAAGAATATTGTGAGAAAAGAACAGTAACAACAACAAAAAAAGAAAAATATAAAACAAAGGGAAAGAAAAGTCTGCTCTTTACAGAAAAAGTTTGCTGACCCCTGATCTAATCTGCTGTTGAAACTTTCTACAGAATATGTAATCTCACTTACATTTTTCTTTGTGGTCATTCTTTTTCAGATTGACTATCATTTTATTTAACTCTTGCTCTGATTCATATTGTTGATTCACTTATATGTCTTTAATGGTTTTGTTTTTAATATTAGATAGCCTAAATTTCCAATTTCCGAACACTTTTGGGTCTGGTTCTATTGCATGTAGTTTCTGCTCTCACTTACGGTGTTTTTTTTTTTCTCATGGTTTTGTTACTCTTCTATTGTGAGCCCATATCATTGGTACTCTATCTCAGGAAGGTCTCTTAGAACTGGATTGAAGGTGTTTTCCTACAGAGAGGATATTGTTTGTTTCTGCAGGCACTCAGACGCACACTACCTACATAGGTACTTTAAAAAAGAACTCTTAATTTATAGTTTTTGTTTCAGGTAAATAAGAATTCAATCTCCAAACCCATATAATATATAAAGCGGGTTTGGGGATACAAATTCTCCAGGAAGGATGTTTTCTTCTCTACCTAAAGTCAAAACTGAGACAATCAATTTCCTTGTACTCTGCACCTGTAGGATACATTTTTTTCCAGTTCACTTCCCTGAGGATGTAGATTTTACTTTATTTTCTGGATCACAAAAAACCCTCAGGCAGGGGAAGGAATGGGAGCTTCTCACCCTCCTTTCTCATCTCTTGGATGTCTCAGTGCTTTATCTTTGCCACTCCTGCCCCCAGGCCACCATTGAAACCTAAGCTTCAGGCTCCCGATTTTCAGTAGATATACCTGATCAACAGATGTCTCCAGCATCCTGAAGTTTTTATATCTGTGTTACCTCACTGTTAGGTTGCATTTTCCATCTCCAGCCCTAGTTTAACAATTTCCTACATTAAATTCTCTCTGTTGACATATCTGTTTCTGTTTTCCTGACCACAATATCTCCATGAAAAACTGTTCAGTTAATACTTGCCTTCAAAAATTCCCAAATGACTAAGGGAGCACAAGAAGAATAATATTCATCTGGTCCTTGGCAGGGTAAGTGTACTAGTTGATTTCCTCCAACATCTGTTCTGGTAAGTCAGTGTCAAAGCTATAATGGCTATTAAATATTTTGACTACCAACCATGCCCATCACTGCACACACTGAGAGAATCCCTTTGATATTTAGTATTCCTGAGGTCTGAAATTTAATCTTTATATAGTTCATTTGCCTGTAAATGTTACTGGCAGACAAAAACTTGTTAAGTTAGGGTTAAAGAGTAACCAAGAAAATTCCTGGCTTTTCTTTCATTTGATACTATATAATGTAGGTGAAAAAGAAGTACTGATTCAACCAGTCACTGTGCTCTTTGCTTAATGCTAGTTTTATCTGAACATGTACATTTTCGAAGCAAATATTGATCCTGTGTTTCTAACTCATCAAATGAGGTCAATTGTATCCATGTCCCAGATAAATAAACACTCCCTTGTGGAGTTGATGCAGCTGAGAAAGAATGGTAGAAGAGCATTGGCATAAGGAATGTGGAAATGGGACCAAAAATCTATCTTTGTGGTCATAGGCTTCACATTGAATTGAATGTATCTGGTTCTTTAAGATGGTACTTCATAGGCCACAGAGGTTCAAGGCTCTTCTAAACTCTGTCACTTGCCAGACAAGAGACCTGCTAAAAATCTTCAACACTGACCAGGTTTGTGAAACCTTAACATTTGTCAACAGAATATCTTCCAAAGGAAATAATTTACACAGTCTTCAATAGACTTGCTATCTAAATGAAATGACTGCTTTTCTCCCAAATCAGTTACCAGTACAATGTTTCTCACAATGGCATCTGAAAGCCACTTAGCACTGCCACCTAAAGTAACTCAAACAAAAAAAAAAATGTTGCTGACTCAGATTTGCTGGGAATGGGTTCCAGGAATGTGAAATAATATTTGGCAACCATTTTATTCCTGGGAGTTGATAATATCCTTGCAGTGTGATACATAATGATGGGCAACATGTATGAGTATATATCGTGCCAGTTCTAAGTGCTTCATAGGCATTCACCTATTTAACAACCATCAAGGTAATGCTGTCCTTATTTTCATTATAGGAAAAAGAAACAGAGGCATAGAAAGTTACATAATTTGCATAAAATTGCACGGCTTGTAATGGGTAGAAGCAGGACTTATACCGATACAGTCTGACTGGCATACACACTCAGTTGCACCCTATGCCTGTGTCATAACCATCAAAGCTCTCATGTGGCAATGAATCCCCTCTCTGAAATCTCCAAGTTCCAAAGAATTATCAAGATTTCACAGTGAACTTTGTTCATGAGAAAAATAAAGTGCCTATGCCAAAAATTCTTGCTCATATCTAACAACAAAGAAATATACCTTAATATACCTACACTTTCACAAAGAGTTAATAGTCTTTTATTCTTGTAGTTTCAATGAAATATTTTTGATAATATCAATCAACTAATCAATAACATGTGGACTAAATTTACCTGGAACTACATCTAAGCTTATCTAGTTTTTTTTTCTTTTAAGGAAAACACAGCTGGTAATTCCCTATGCCAAGAAAGTTTGGGAAATATGTTGAGCTGCTCGGAATACTCAAAACAATTGCAGAGCTCATCCTACCTCACAGGTGTCTGATCTCAAGGAAGCACAGAGAATACCAAACCACTGTGATAACACAGGGATGTTTGACAATATGAAGGAGCAAGTATAGACAGAATTTGTCAGAGGACTACCAGGAAATTAAAAAAAAACAAACAAACAGGAAAGGGGTTTTATGTGATTTGTTTCGCCACATTTGAATGTATTTTATGGGGAGGAGATAAATATTGTGGTATAAATCATCTGTCAAGCAACTAATGCCTTTAACCATCAGCAAATTATTAAAATGTGCTTTTATCGGATTTACCACTTGAAATTAAATACTTTGTGTTTACCATATTTTTTTGATGTTTTCTATAATTACAGAGGCTATCAAAATATATTAGTTTAGTTTGTCAAAGCACTAATTTTTTTTTGAAGTACTGATTTAGCTGCAAGGAGATAAACTTCGTTGAGAACACACTGATTTATCTTTTGGTGATCAGTGAAAGGAGGAGATTATTTAAGCAGTCTTTTGATACAATAGGATTTCACAGTAAGAATTAAATAAACAAACAGTAAGGTAAGGTAGAGATTAGAAATACCAGAAGCAGGGGAACATGGTAGTTAAAAGCATATACTATGAAGTCAGCTAGAAATGGATTTGAATCCTGGCTTGACTACTAACTATGGGAACCTTAGTTTTATGAACACCCTATAGCAAGGACTGTGTTTATTAATGTGTGCACATACCAGGTACTCAATAAATGAACTTAAGAGCTGAGTTGGGCAACTTTCATCCTATGCTACAAATCTTACTATTTCTGGAACATTCTCTCACATTACCTGCTGCCCACCTAGAGAATATCTACCCCTTCATCTTGACTCAAGTCTTCTCTGACCATATTTCAACCCTTCCTTCTCTATCTTCAGTTTAATTCTTTCCAACTCTATCCTTGAAGAACACTTTGCCTGTACCTTTGTTATAATGCCAGTCAAACTGTATGGTTTTCCTCACTATGTCTTTTTTTCCCTTCATTAAACCATGAGGTTATTAATGGCTATGAATGGTCATCTGTGCATCACTAGCTCTGAGCTCGGGATCAGGCATATGTAGGTAGTCAGAATTTGCTAAATAAATGAATAAGCAACAGAAAAGTGAATGAATAAATAATTGAATTAGAGCTTTGTTTTTTAAATTACTTCAAGGCTTAAAGTGGAACATAAGGTTTCTAATAAACCACAGTAGAGGGGTTTGACTGACAACACTTGGGGTGGGGGAAAAAAGGAACACAAAATATAGGCAACAAAATCTGATGCTAAGCCAATTAACCACCCACTTAATTCTTACGACAACTAATATGGGAGAGAAGTGAGAAAGATCTTTCATTGATTCAGAAGACTGTCATTTCATAGACTAGGGTTATAAAGTCCCCCACAGACATTCATCACTTTGCCTTCAGAAAAAGGCCATAACTAAACTATTTTAGAGATGAATATTTATCCTATACTTAACTATCTACAAAAAGAAAGTGCCATAAATATTAGTGAACCATTTTTTGTCTCTTCCCAAATATTTTCTATGATTTTATTATTATTTATTTTTGTCAATTATCAGTAAGGACTTAGAGGAAGAATAAGAAAGCAATTGTTTATTCCTTATTATGAGTATTTATTTCCAGGACCAGTCTTTGAGCTCTATGGCTCTGGAGAATGCCTTACCTTTCCTGACCAGCTAGAATCGGGCTTGCAGTTTTTAAGTTGTAGTGTAAGTTGCATATCTGTACATAATTGGAAATCCAGTTATGGAATTCACTAGCTTCTTTTAGCCATTTGAATTTTGTGAACTACAGTGAGGAATTATTGGGAAGCAGTTTTTAATTAACTAATTTTATTTATGCATTTGTTTAAGTTTTATTAATTCTAATTAAACATAAGGCAATGTTCTAATCCTTCAACTTCACCCATGCAAAAATAATTAGCATATTGAATTGGAAGTCCCTTGTATATACATGAGTTTATTAATGGGACTAGAACAGGAAGGAGTAATAAGTTCTTTCTAGGTGATTAGGTACTTCACAATCAGTGACCTAAAGAAATTTTCTTAACTTGCATTCAAGTTTTCTTTCATCCAGATAGAATTTATATATCATAAAACTCACCACTTCTTTTGAGAATTTTTTCCAGTTTTATTCAGACATAATTGACATTCACCATATATAAGTTTAAGGCATACAACATGATGGATTGACTTACATATACTGTAAAATAATTACAATAGATTCACCTAATATCCATCACCTTATATAGATACAATAAAAAAAGAAGAAAAGAAAAAAGAAAAAAAATTTTCTCCTTGTGATGAGAACTCTTCGGACTTACTCTCAACAACTTTCCTGTATAAAACAGTATTAACTGGAATCGTCATGTGGTAGAACTCACCATTTTAGAATGCACAATTCGGTAGGTTTTAGTACATTCACAAGGTTGTGGAACTGTCAACAATATTGAAATTCCAGATCATTTTCATCAGCCCAAAAGAACCCCACACCCTTGAGTAGTTATTCTCCATTCTGTGTCTCCTTAATTCCTGATAACCCCTAATCTACTTCCTGTCTCTAGGACTTTGCCTATTCTGGGCATTTCACATAAATGGGATCATACAATTTAAAGGCTTTTGTGTTCTAGCTTCTTTCATTAGCATCATGTTTTTCAGGTTCATCCATATGCATGTATCAGTACTTCGTTCCTCTTCATGGCTGAATAATGTTCGGCTGTATAGATATACCAAATTTTTGATCCATTCATCAACTGGACATTTGGGTTGCTTCCACTTGTGGGTATTATGAATAATACTGCTATGAACATCCTTGTATAAGTATTTGTATGAGCAAATGCTTTCAGTTCTCTTGGGCATATACCTATGAGTAGAATTGCTGGGTCTTATAACTCTATATTTAACATTTTGAAAAACATAGCTATTTTCCAAAGTGGCTGCATCATTTTATATTTGTACCAGTAATTTCTCCACATCTTTGCCAACACTTGTTATTTTACATTTTTATAATTGTGATAATTATAGCCATCCTGATGCATGTGCAGTGAAGGCATTTAGAAACATTTTTTCCCCTATTTTATGGCATTAAATCAGGAGAAGAAATTGGTTAAGTAGATGTGGAATACCCATCATTTTCTAACACATGGAAAATTCTACTAAAAAATAGACTGTGTACTTGAATGCTAAGAAATTTCAAAGAGAAAAGTATAAATCAGTCCATACTCATGGATTATAATGCAAAAAAAACCCAAACAATAAAACCACATTAAAAAGCTCTCTATATCCTAAAGTCTACATCCTAGACATCTGACAATGAAAAAACTAGATTCCAAATAATTCATGGGTCATGAATTTGAAAATACATTTTTTTCAAAATGAAAGGTGAATTATTATGAAAGTGCAACATGTAGCATAGGTCAAGATGTATATTACGCAGCTGAAGAAGTCCTTAGAAGTGAATTTATAGTCTTAACACATTTATTGGGAAACTGGAAAGCTTGAAAAACCAAAGGGCTGAGTTATAAAACAAGAAGTTCAAAAAGTACAAAAAAAATTAACAGAAGAAATCAATAAAATGGGATTTATCTAATTTGAAAAGGAGTATCAATTAAAAACACGCAGTTAATAACACACATAACAGGGAAACATTAGAAGTGTCTCCAGGAACATCAAAAACAATCTAAGGATGTGTTTTTGTGTGTGTACAAGTATACTCACATGAGCCCTCTGAATAGAAAGGATTAAACTTGGGTTTTTGTTAATTATGTGACTTTTAACTAGGTAACTCACAAAAATTAACTGAAAACCACTAGCACTAATGGAACTTAGCAAGGTTGTGGAAATTAAGATCAACACAGGAATCTCAAAAACATTATATGGAACAAAAGAAGCTGGATACAGAAAAGCACATACTGTATACATTTATAGGAAGTCTAAGAACAGACAAACCACTCTCTGGTGATAGAAATCTAAATAATTTTGCCCCCAGGGATGGATTGGTGTCAGAAAAATTTGAAATGGAATTAAGAAATTGGCTATCCATATAAAAAAACTAGACCTTACCTCATACCATATGCAAAAATAACCCCAGATTAAAGACTTAAATCTAAAATATAAGTTAAAATTATTAGAAGATTTTAAAAAGTACTTTTAACTTTAAAGTAGGGAATCTTTTCTTACCAAAGCTCAAAAGACAAGATTCATATATAAAACAGATATTAAATGTGAAGAAATAAACATTAAAAATTTTTGTGCAGTGTAAGACATTGTGAACAAATTTTTTAAAAGAAAGTGACAGAAGAAAATGCTTTTTGAACTTATGTAACAAGGTAGTATTATCCACAATATATAAAGATTCTCTATAAGTCAGTAGAGAAAAAAATTACTGCGTTATAAATATGGGAAGTTTATGCACAGGCAATTCATAGAAGAGGAACTATAAATAGCTGATAAATACATGAAAGATTATCAATTTTAATATTATCAGCTGAAATTGTGAGATACTACTTTTCACCTAGCAGTATGACAAAAGTAAAATAGTTGCAGAATGAAGTGATGAAAAGGTAAAATAATTAGTATTTTAATATTCTGCTGATGGTAGTGCAAATCAGTATAGCTACTTAGGAGGTCCAATTGTTAGGGCATCCTAAAATTGTACATTTTGTATGACCCAGAGATTTGATTTCTTGGTATACAACTTGAGACTCATTGGCACATGTACTCAAAGAGACAGATTTTCAGTCATCATTGCTTATAATAGAAAAAGCCAAAACACACTAATAAATGAACAGAGTAATAAAATGTGATATACTATATGACAGTCAAAAGGATGAACTAGATCAATATTATATCAACACTGATACTGAAAACATGGTTGAGTAGCAGAAAGCTGAGAATTATATTTGCAGTACGAAATCATATATAGTTTCAAATACACACACCAATGCTATATATTTTCAATAGAATCAAACATAAGCATGTAAAACAGACTAAAAAGAGTAAAAAAAAAAAGTCCGCCCAACATGTGCCACTGCCTCTAGGAATGGCAACAGAGAGACATAATGTGGTAAAGGGAAGATCAAAGATTTTAGGTTTGTTTTTTAAGTTATAATTTCTTGAGAATAGAATGCTTTCATATACTACTTGTGTTTTTAAAATATTAGGAGTGCTTTTTTTTCTGGGTGGGGGAATATTATTTTCTTATTTCCCCAAAATATAAGAATAGAAGAGAGAAGGGAGAGGAAAAGGAGAAAGGAGAAAAGGGGAGACAGCAGTGTAAGTAGTTAAGTTACTAGAAGTGCTTGGGGGAGGAAACGTGTATTCTGGTTATTCCATACATGCCTTTACTGCCAATAGTGTCTCTTTGATGTCAAGAGTCACTAGAATCTGACACTAATAATGAGCTGAGTGGGCCAAACATCTTCACTAAGCCTCAATTCTCTCATCTGTAAAAAGAGGAAGCAGAACTTAGTTTATTTTTAAGACCCCTTCCAGATGGGTTATTTTATAGTTCTGTAAGGGTCCAGTACTTCTCCTTTACTGTTGGGAAGGGAAGCTCCTTTCTTCTCTGTCAACTAGGAATGTATTCCCAAGGCAAAAAGGGAATTTAGATTGATCAATTACCTCTCTCTCTCCTACAGCCAGTAATTACTGCCCTCAATAATCACTACAAATATAAGGGAGAGATCAGAAAGATCATTCCCCAATATAATGTTCCTCCTTATTTTCTGGTTGCTCTACAGCAGTGTCACCTGTGGTAGGTCATGATATGGTAAGAATGATGGTCCTTTCGTAACTGTCTGAGATAAACTTACAAGGCAGGAGAAGACTGAATTCAGGCTTCTCCAACACCCAGTTCAGGCCACGACTTCCTTTTCATCGGTGCCCTCCATCTCTGAACGGCCAAGCCAAGCTCAAGATCTAACTGAAAGCCTATTCTAAGGGCTGTATCTGTGTATCCTCAATGTGTGTTATCCTTTCCAGGCATATTTTAACTTCACTGTTGAATAAAGCAAAACATTAATGGCTTCAGTGACGTGTGGGGGGAACGCTGAAGCTTTTCACAGCTCCCTGAAATTTCAACAATCCATATCTTTCCACTTAGTTACTTGAAAGCTGGTTCCTCTCACTATTACTGAAGGAGAAACTTCAGATGCCAATAAGCCAAGTCATCGCCTTCATATCTCACAAAGAACTGGGATTAAAATCTGAATTCATGACTTCTGAACTCTGGGTCTTGCTTCAGTAAGATACTTCGGACAACTCTCTCTCTGATCTCTTCCACTTGCCTAGCATATCTCTAAAAAAAATGCCCCTTTGACTTTAACCCTCTTGTTATCATTAATTGATTCTAGATGTCTTGCTGTCCTTATCTCCACTGCCCTGACAGCTTTAACTGATGTGGCACAGTAGCACTTCCTGGACATATCAACCTTACAAGAAGCCTCCGTGAGGGTTTATTAGTTTGTTTCTCCACTTTTCTCTTTCTGAGGAATTGCAGTCCAGAAGGTTGCAATTATGATTATCTCCTAGACGGCTTTGGCCCCCTACCACCTTCTTGAGTTTTAATATGTTTTTCTTGTACTTACTTGATTCCTTAATATGCTGCCTCAGAGTTTAATTCTCCAGTATTGTTGTATCCAGTTTTCTCATTTTTACTCTACTATGTACACATCATCACATGGGCAACAGTATTAAACCTATCTTTTGTTTTCCTATTTTCAATAAAATGCTACCTGTCCATAATCATGCAGGAGATTTAACACAGTTTCTCCTTCAATTACATTAGCTACAGTTGGAAACAGAAAGTCGCAGTTCCCCAATTCAGTGACTCCTTTGATCGTTCCTGAGTCTTTAACCAGCAGATGTCTGGGAAATCCAAGTCCCTTTGGAGTTCAACATTATGAGAGTTCAACTGACCTCAGCAGCTGGTTTTCCCTCACCTACCGTTTTGATGGCCTACAGCGGATGCCTCTTAACACTGCCTTTGTTCTATGTTTTTTTCCTCTCTTTCCATCCTAAACCCAAAATACTCTATACTTCTCCAACCTCTATATGCCTAGGCTACTTTGTAGGGCATGTGAGAAATTATGTCAATCATATGGGTTCCGGTGTTGAGGGGTATTTTTGAAGGAGGGGACAGTAGTGATGGCCAGAGAAGGTAGGCAAATCCTACCGTGTTATCATTATTGACATCATGTCCTTTATTACAGATGACCCAATGTCCAGTCAGGCCTGTTCCTCTCTGAGCCGAGTTGATCTATTTGGTATTCTAAACCCCTCAGGCAGAAGAGAAAAATTTTTGTTCTGCAAAGAATTGCTGAGGTCGCCCAGTGCTGAGCTATTAGAATACATTCCCACTCCCTCACTTTGCCCAGGCAACTGAAGAGAACATCAAAGAATGTTCTATTTTCTACCCATTTCTCAGGACCTACTCTACCTTTACCAACTATGAATTAAAAATATACTTGAGTTGCTAAATTCAAGAGATTTCGGTCCAGTATGTTTCAATAACAGCTAATAGGAAAATCATGCAATTTCCAAATGAAATTCCTCTGTAATTAGAATCCAAGCAGTATGTTGTGTAATGGAGTGGTTAAGGACTCCATTCTGGAGTCAGAAAGATGCCAGTTTGAATCCTGTCACTGCCTCTTACTATGTGTGTTTAAGTAAATCACTGTAGGCCTCAGTTTACTCCTCAGTAAATTGGTGAGGGTAATAGCAGTTCACCCCATAGGATTATTTTAGGGATTAAAGGATGTAGTCCACTTAGAATGCTTAGCACAGTTCCTGGGATACAGTGAACACTTCATCAGTATTATCTGTCATCATTAGGTGCTCTGAAAATGAACGCTTATTTTAATATCAAAAACACCCAATTTATGTCACTCAATTACAAGAACTTTTTGAATCTCATTTTCCTGAGATTATCTCCATTTTCTATTTATGAGGAAAATCAAGAGCTGACTATATTTTGAAAAATAAAACAAAACAAAAAAAACATGGAACATCACTTACTCAGAATCAAATTGCACCTTAGGACATTCTACCACCAACTGAATTTTTACAGATTGTGATAATTCCCTGTTTAGCATCATAAAGTCAGAGAATTTTAGAATTGAAAGGTATCAACATCAAATTTATTATACTACTTTGGAGTTTCATAAAAACTTTATAGCATGTTTTATGAATGATTCCTCCTTTATCCCCATGAGGGAGTCTAGCATTGCTACCTGTATTTCAAAGGATTCCAAACTGAGGTCAGAATATCTGAAATGACCCAAAGCCAAGTTAGTGCTGTCTCAGATGAGAGATTTCTTGGGTTTTCTTAATGCCATCATTCCCAATGGGGAGGAAACGTCTGCCTCATGTTCCTGGAGAGAACCCACTATGTATGGCACCTTTTCAGAAATTATAGACTCCATCACTTTAAAGGAAAGGTTTTCAAGTTTCTTTGTAGTCTCCTTCCTGGTGAACTGGGCTGAACTCTCCACACTGAAGTTCCATGACCCAGTTGGCTTGCTGAGGATTTCACATGGTCAAAGATCCCCAATTCATAAATATGGGATGGGAGGTTGGAGGATCCTAGAGCTCTCCTTACCTGTATACTCTGAGAGTATATGGTTAACAATAAACTCAGTCTTCTTTTGAGACCCTTAATGATGGAAGTCTCATGGGCAGATCCATAGGACAAGAATATTGAAACAAAAATATTTCTCTAAGAAGTTGTATTCTCTAAAGAAGTCAAAAGGAAAACTAGTCCAGAAAGTATTGGAGCATCTGTCTAGGGACTTGTAGAGTTATAAAATGTTTGCATTTTTTCTGGAATCAGCACAAAGGCATTGGGTTCACGTAGCAATGACGGTTGTTATTTTAAGACCTTCCCCTCACCGTGCTACAATAATTCTCCATTGTTTCCTGTGCTACTTTTCCCCTTCACCACTTCAGTTTATTCATCTGTAAATGAAGACCATTACCACTAGGAAACTGTCCAAAGAAAAAGTATAGGATTATTAATAGATAAGTAACACATCAGCAAGGTATCCATGGCTGTCCATTCTCTTGGCAATGGAGAATAGAGTTCATATAAATAGAAGTAGCCTAGAAATAGAATAGAGGTAACAGAAATCCATAGACAGTTGAAATACATTCATTTTCATGTCTTAGTCAATCAAATGTTTTCCAAACATTTGAGCCACTAACCAGTAGTGAAGGAGGTTTAATCGTACCTCACACTTTTCTTCGCCCGCCTACCCATTAGATTTGTTAGGCATCAAATTAGATGGCAGAGAATGAAAAGAAATACAAGGCTTAACTATTCACAAGGGAAGTAACCAGCCCCTGATCTGTTTTCTCTGCAAAATCCAAGATAGATAGATGCCAAATATAAACTGCCTCTTCATGATTTCTCAACTTGGAGGTCAGGTAAGATTTAAGAGCAGAAATGATCAAGTTATCTGCTTTCCACTCCACCATCCAAAGGCACAAGGCAGGATTTCTCACCCTTGACACTACTGGCATTTGGGGCCAAATAACTTTTTTGTTGGAGAAGCTCTCTGTAGGATATTTAACAGTATTCCCAGCCTTTACCCACTAGATGCCAGTAGCATTCCCCTGAGTTGTGATAACCAAAAATATCTCTATATAATGTCAAATGTACCAGGGGAATACCCCCAGTTGAGAACCACTGGTGAAGTGGTGATTTTTCCCCTGTACCAGTCATAAGTGACTTCTCCATAATTCTTTCTGCTAGAGGGAAAAATACCAGCAACACTGACATAGGTCGCGTTGAGTGCCCCTCTCTCTATTTTGCTTTCTGTCTTTGTCTCGCTCTCTTGCTCTCTCCACACACACACACACACACACACACACATGCAAGTGCACATGCACATAAACACGCTTAAACCTTCTATCTTCCAAGCCTGTGTGTTATAGATGAAAGAAGCCCATGGGTTTTGCTGCCACATTACCTCTTAAGCCTTTCAAACTTATATTTCAGTATATAAAGAGTCGTACAGTAACATGGTTTGCCAATTCACTGTTCAAACCTGATAGTAGCACTGTGCCATAATTTCAGCCAAAAACCAAATGACCCTCTCATATAGTTAGCACTTTACAGTCCACTGTGGAACATTCTTTTCTTTATGAGCTGTGTGCTATAAAGAAAGTGTATAGAAAGATGTTTAATGTGTCGTCGAGAGTAAAATTATTAGTGTATTATATATGATGCAGTCATATAGCAAAAGAGCTGAAGCTTGTGTTTGCCCTTAAAGGAGATGCAGCCATATAATAGAGAGCCTTAGAGCTAGGGTTTACTGTACTTTGGGAATTAATCACATAAACTATAAATTGGGTTCAACAGGCTGGCTGGGTAAATAGGCGCAGCTAATGAGGACACTATGAGATCTTATAAGAGAGCTGACTGCCCCAGGACAAATAGTCCGTGGCGCACCTGATGGAAAACTAGAAGACATCAAAGCATAAAGGATTAGTGCTCTCACAGTGTTGAGAAATGGCCGGGGGGAGATTCACCAACTTATTACCCACATCCAAGCTAATCCTGTTATCTGCAAAATATAACTGTGTTCAGGAACTGCCACCACCTCAACTTGCGGGATAATTTTGTGTTTACATGAACAAAAGTGCAGGAAATTTTCATCTGAGTAAGAAAAATAGAAGATGATTAATATTTTTAAAGGTGTTTTTTCTTCCCTCCATATCTGGCTGCAAGTATGAAAACATACTGAACATAAAAGCTTCTGGGTGTCCAAGTGCTATAGAGGGGAACGGAGAGAGGTGTCTGTAAAGAAGGTGCTATTGTGATTTTCCATAACTGCTTGTCCGGAAAATGAGTATCAATGGAAGAAGGGACACGTGTCATTTATAATTAAATCTGTACTAATTTCAAACAGATTGGATTTATCTTTTCAAAGCAGGTGGGCAAGCACTCTATTTGAAAGGTAAAAAAATCCATCAAAGAAAAAGTCAGGACTCGCCCAGCCCAGTTGTGGCCCTTTCTTGCCCCAGCAGCTCGCCCTGGGTATTGATTGCTGGGGCGATATCCATCTGATCCCAACAGATGATCTCTGCAGGGGAAAGGGGCAAAACCCCTTTCTGCCTTGGGGAAAATGGCTTCCTGGGCTAGAGCTGACAGTCAGTTTGGGCTTGTTTATGCAATGGAGGGTCACATTATCTGGAAGCAAATTGCCATTTATCCCCAGCCCCAACTGATTATGGAAGCAGAGCATGAGACTGAAGCTGGTTTGGCCACTCGCCTGCTGCCAGCTTTCAGGGTCATGCTCTTCCCTCTGCAGCTCCCTTTGTCTAGCTGAGCTACTGATAACATGGCTTGTGGGCGAGTAGAGAGGTGAGATGCCCCCCACTGCCTATCTTTAGCGAATGCCTAGCACAGGGCCTGGCTCACAGGAGGAACTCAGTGGGTTATCAAGTGAGCCTCTGAGTACTCCAAAGATCTGAGTGATTATTTCAGCAATTTATACCCTATGGAAACCTCGGACAGCGTACTATTTTCAAGTAGAAATTATGTCAGTGCAGAATAGCTCTTCTCTTGCAGAAAATCCAAAAATCACTGTTAAACTAGTTGCCTGAAGAAATAACAAGGGAAAAGATCTTTGAAACGATGCATGCACACACATACACACTCACACATACACATGAACAAACAAATGATCTGGACTTTTCTATCTGCATTCTAATAGACTTCTCTATTATAACTGGAATTTCTGAGGACTAATGGGCCCACATACCCCTGTCCACCTTGGTTTAACCCACTTGCCTTCAAGTCACCTTTCCTCTTAGCTTCTAAGTATTCTGCTTCCCTGTATGTTCTCCATGAATACTCACTGTTTCCCATACAGACTTCTCTTACTCTTCCCACATACCTCCTGAGAGTGCTCTCCTCTCTTAACTCCATTGCAGAGTTCCCTCCTTTTCAAGATTTCAATGATCTCTCTTCACTAATAATCCCAGAGCTTTCTCACCAGCCCTGCCCTCAAGCCAAGGTTCCCGTGTCCAGCATCCGGGACACACCAATGGACATCACTCACACCTCACACTCCCTGTGTGCAAGATTCAAGTCACCTTCATCTCCAACCAGCTTCCCCTCCCACTTGATATCATGGAGTCAAGGATTTGCAAGTTTTTTCATATTCCAAACACCGATTCATCTTTTACTTATCCATTTCTAGCATCACAACCCTACAACCAATCCACTTTCAATTGTTCCAGAAGATAACTTCATGTGGCCTGCTTCCTCTCTCCTCCTGCTACCTTAAGTCTGCATTACCTCAGTGGTCCTCTGACTTCCTTAACTCCAGCTGATTCTCACTCCACTTTTTTGTAGAATTTCCACAACACATGCTACTTCGCACCCTGGCCCATCCAGAAACCTCAGGCTTTTGAGTGTATGAGAACTTGAGTCCGTTTACTTGCAGGGTGACCAGAGGCAAATGACATAACCTCTCTGAGCCTCATTTCACCATCTGCATTATGGGACCTAATCCGTACTTTCTGGATGGTGGTGAGGGCTACAGATCTAAAGCACCTGGCCTAGGGCATGGGAGAGTATAGATGCTCTAGGCGTGCAGTTTCCTTCTCTCTGCTTTTCCCTTTCTCTCATTACTATTTTTAATGAGATGTCACCTGAAACCCTGATACTTCAAATCTAAGAGCAATGTTAGGTCATGTGGCCCAACTCTTGCCTTCCCAGCTGTGCCCTCAGCTGGCTCCCCACCAGATGGTCATGCTGGTCAATGCTCATTCCTACTTCATGGTGTTCTCCTGAAGCACCTTTTCCTCTCCCGAGGGCCAGGGTACCCATTCTGGAGGACCCAACTAACGTCCCTCCTTCTTCCCCACGCCTTAACAAACCAGTCTCTCCAGGATTACTGCGCTCCTGAGCTCTTATCACCCTTGCAGTCTCCGCCACCCATCTGAGAATCTGCATTCTTCAGGCAGTCAAGCAACCATGATAACCAAATGGCCTGCCCCACCCTTCACAGAAGAGGAAGTTGGATGTCAGAGGTCCAGGGACATGTACAGTCATGTGGCTCATTTCTGGCAGAACCAGAAGCAAATTATTTTACTCAGCATGTAATTTTTTAATATATTTTTACTGGGTTTAATTATTGCAGTTGTATTACTGTTGTTGATCCAAGAAAATTGTAAGAAATCTAAAGGCAAGCTATCTATGCCTCCAAAATCTAACACACAACATTTGCACTACCTACCTTAAAGCAGGGCACAATGTAGGAACTCAATAAATGATTGGAAATTCATTTGGGTTTATTGTGACAAAAATCATTAATCACTACAAGACCTGTGAGCCCCTGTCATAGGTATCTTTGAGTGATTTGGAAATTCCTCCTCTTAAGATCTTTAAACAAAGGGAGAAAATTGTCTAGTTTAAATGAACGACTGCCTGAAGGCAGGGGGATAGATTGGCTTTAGGAGTTTCATTTCATCACTATAATCCTATGATTATCTCACTTATATCCCTGGAAGGAAGGCAAAGCAGGTTGAAAAGGAGCCATAAATCATCTGTGTGCTTGTGAATCCTGGCCATGCCGCCCCCACCCTCTTCACCCAACACCCTTTCCATGGACAGTGCTTATGTTGCCTCCCCAGGCTTGTTGCACAGAGCACCTCTACCTCTACCCTAAAGTCTGGGGCTCCTAGAGGAAAATCAAAGGCTCAGAATAAAACTGGAAACCGCAGTGGTGAAGAGCGCTATTTTTGGAATTAGCCAAACCTGAGTTCTAGCTGTGTGATCTTTGGCAATATACTTAACCTCCTGAGCCGCAGTTTCCTGCTCTGTAGCATGGGGACAATGCTCTCCCAATGTTTTATGAAAGTTAAATGAAATAATACAAGTAAAGATCATGCCTTGATAAGAAAAAGCTCTGGATGTCATTAGCCATGAGTTCATGTACATGTTCCAAAGCTGGCTCAGTTTGGAGCCAGGCATTTCAGTTTCCCTGTCTCTGGAAGGATGTTGGGGTGGAAAGGGAAGTCATATCCTTGTTGACCACCTACCCACCAAATGCCTTAGGCCCCGGACAGATAGAGGGAGGAATTCCAATTCCTCCCAGCAGCTTGGGGAAGAGCTGGAATCAGAAGCCAACTCTTCCAAACCAGGGGCCCTATTCTCTCCCATCTCTTAAACCTTACAAGCCTTTTAAAGGGCTTTTCCTTTTAGGTGGATCTTTTTTTGAAATACCAGTGATGAAGTTACGATAATGGATTTTTCCCCCTTTCTTTTTCTTCCAGCAGGGCTACAACAAAGGCATCATGTTAGAGAGCAGCCCAGACATTCTGCTGGTACCATCAAGACCTAATTTGAGGAAGTTTAAGCTAGTTGTAAAAGGGAGAGTGAAAAGCATCAGTTTGGGGGATGCAGTTCCTTCATCTTTTTAGAAAAGTTTTGTCATAAGAACATGTACTTCTGTGATTAAATCACCCTCATCAATACCATCAATAAAAGACATTTTTATTTTATTATGTTATTTATTTGATTTCTGGAGGATTAAAAAAAATAAAAGCTAAGTGCCCTTCTTTTTAGGAATCACGCATGATTTTATGTGATATGAAGCATCTCCATCTCCTGCCCACTTATTCTTTACTCAGGCTTAATATTCCATAATGAAGGAGAAAACGAGCTGCCTCTCTCTCCCAGGACTTTTGAGTTTAGAGCAGTTGAGAGGATCTTCAGAGGAAGAAGCCCCAGTTGGCACTCCAGAGAACCTTGGAGGAGCACCACCCTGGGCTCACATCTTCCCACTGATGGTCCAGCCATGGTCCGCACAGGCTTTGCCTGGGAAAAGCTGCTCTGGGTGGGATTCACACTCAGAATTCTCCCAGACCCATGTCTGGAGATAGTTCATATCCCCAGTCCTCATCAGCCCTTCCAAACCCAGGAAAGCTCTGAAACTCAAAAGTTATTCTCAAAATTTGCAGCAAACACATTGAAGATAATAAGAAAGGTTTTTTTAAAAAGTCTTTATCTCATTCGGTGTAATAGTCACTGTGTTTTATTTAAGGGTACTACCCCCAGAGCTCTCTAGGTGTATTCAATAATATAGTCTGTGTAGCACATTACCTTTTTAAAATACAAAAAATTCCAAATTCCAAGACAGGTCAAAGATGGTAAGGGGCTGATCACCTGAGTTACCTTTTATGGCAGCAAAACGGATGGAAGGAACAGAGGTGAGAAGCCCTTCTATCCGTGCTGAGATTTAGAGTTGTGACATTTTCACAGTGCTTCTCCAATTTTATTTTTTTCCTCATTCCCCACTTCTCTAATTTTAGTGTGCACACATATCCCTGGAAGATCTTGTTAAAATGCAGATTCTGAGTCAGTAGATTTAAAATTGGGTCTGAGATGTTGTACTTCCCAGCTGCTCCTCAAGACATCTGTGTAAGGAGCTAACATCTAGAGATCTGAAAATGTTGAGTCTTGAGAAAGCCCAGTGACATAAGAACCGGCAGGTGTTATTACCACTGCACAGATGAGAAAATATGTGGTCCCAGAGGTAAAGAGTGTTGCCTAGTTTCACAAAGCTAGCAAACATCCGTCAGGACTCCAGCCCTGGTGTCTCGGTCCCCTGCCAAGGCTCTCTCTTCACTGTGCCCCAGCCTCAAATGGGAGGCACAGAGAAAAGCAGCAGCCATGGAGAAGAAAGCAGAAGAACTTTGTGGGGATATTTCCTTGTGAAACTCACTCTAGTCATTCATGGTATGACAGATGAGATATTGGACAAGGAAAAGGAAGCCCAGATTTTGAGCCCTGGGTCTTTCACCGACCAGATAGCAGATCTCTGGGCCTAACGGTCTCTTGTACTTTGCAACCTTAGACTCTTAGGCTTCCACTCCAGTTGGTCTATGTGAGAACAAGTGTCAATGAATTCTCACTTTCCACTGCCTTTCAGAAGAATTCACCGCCACCCTGTGCTTTGTGTTTCTCACGAGAGGAAGTGCTGTCTGGCCAGGAAGAGCACTTGAGACAAATGGCTTGAGTCTGAATCCTACTTCTGACACCTAAATAGCCCCACCAACCTAAGAAAGAGAAAAAGCTTGAAAAAGCCTTTTTACATGCAGAAGAAAGAGCTGACCATGTACTAAGTCTGGTATGTGAGAGGCCTGGGGTTGAGTACTATCTGGGATGGGCACTGTTACTTGGGGGTAGCCACTATATTGAAATTTAATTTTTCCACTTACAAGTTGGATAATCATTTCTTTTTCCCCTTAACTCTCCTTTGAAGAGGTATATATACCAGTGATAGATTCTCGCTTCCTCTGTGCCTCGGTAGATATGTAAAATGGTGACAATCCTAGTATTTTCCTCATGCAGGTATTACGGAGATCTAAGTTAATTAATAAGACATTTGCAACAATGCTTTGGCCCATTTTAAGTGTACTTTTTGAGACTTCCAGTTATTTCCAGGACCTAAGCAAGGCTTATCTGAAGATGTGAACTTCATTATTTTGAAGTTCCTATTGAATATTCTATGGTTATTTCATTATGTTTCTCCCAGTAAAGAATATTCTGGGACTAACTTCATTAATTGTTTTGGGAATCAAGGAGGCAAACAGTGAGTTTTTATGAGTTGTGAGCAGTGTACATACTTTTAAGAAAAGAGAAAGTTTGCTATTGAATTTCATGATACTGGTGAAGAAGATGAGAAAAATGTATTGTTCTCAGAGTGGGAGGAGGAAAAGGGACATTTGCACAGAGCTTAAGGGGAATGAGGGTATGAACATTTTAGAAGCCCACCTCACCCTCATCTAACGTGCTAGCAGCTGGTGATGCCAGGTTTTGACAGGTTGTTATTAACATGCTCACACATCCCTCAGCTTCATCTGATCAGTTACCCTCCCTCCTTAAAATCACTTTTGTGGGAGGATGAAAGGAAAAGTAAAATGATTGAGGTGACAGGTCCCGTGGCGCATTGAGGAACTGTGTCAGAAAATGCTGCCAAAAGCTATTTTCAACTGGAAAGGCAACACCCTTTTGCACTTTGTAATTCATGGGTGGACCACAAGAAAGTGAAAATAGCTGTCTATGGAACGTTGCCATTCACACATAGCAACGGCCTTATTTACAGATACAAAAATCATTGCTTCTTTTTATTCCCTGAAGCACAACTTTAATGCTGGGGAAGTTTCTTGGGATCACAAACATACAAGGCCAAATCTTCAAGGTGGCTTCACTCCAACCTCCAAAGTTGGAACAACAACCTTGTGCACGCGATTTCGATTTTCTCCCACAACCCTTCCATCGCTTCTGCTCTCCCCAAATGGATTCAGGCAGGTACCAGAAAAATGGTTTGAAATCCGGTCCCTGGTCTTGAGGTGTATGCAAAATGACATCTGGTTTTTTTGAACCCATTTTCTATGCCCACTGTATTTTGCCCTGGTGAATATATACTGTCTTACAGAGGACCAAGTCTAATTCTTTTTACATGTAGGAGAAAAACCTGACCATATATTAAGTCTGGTATGTGAGAGGTCTGGGGTTGAGTACTATCTGGGATGGACACTGTTACTTGGAGGTAGCCACTATATTGAAATTTAATTTTTACACTTACAAGTTGGGGAATCATTTCTTTTTCCCCTTAACTCTCCTTTGAAGAGGTATACATACCAATGATATATACAAAAATAGAAAATTAAACTAAGAATAAAAAGAAAAATATCAATAAGAGCTGAAGATCAAAACCAGGAGCAAGTGGGGCAAGAGAAGGCCCAACCATGCAGGTAGTTTGAGCCCTCACATGGGTTTTGACACTAAGAGTCACTTCTACACTTTTCTTTAAGAAAAAAAAACTGTCAGTTTCTTGGGAGATGTGCAGTCTTTTAGAAAGATCTCTAAAAGAACTGTTCAAATGGGTCTTCTTAGGAAAGGTGCTCAATAACGTGATCAACTTTCCCAAACAGATGATGTTAAAGATTTCACAAGTCTATTTCTCAAAATCTCTACAAAACTTTGTGTTCAAAATAGACACACAGTTCAACTCAGTTTATTAGGCACGGAGGAGGTAAATGTGTTAGGCAGACGGGAAGGCAAGGCTCAAGCCAGTACGATCAAGAATATAAGCTTTGATAGTCTGGCTTGATCCAAGGGGAGCAGGGATGCTTTATCATCTTTTTCTTTTTTTCTTGTGAGGGAGTTGCATGAATCCCTTTAAGAATATTATAAAAGTTATGGACCTTCCTTATAGAAAATCACACATATTCACATACAGAAATACTGTTTTGCTCAATTTTGGTGAGCTGATAGGTCTCCTAAATCCTATCCACGAGATACTGACTGCAGGTCCAAATTAGGAACCCTTCCTGGAAGAGTAGATGGACTACAGGTCTTTCCTATAACACTCCATAAGCATCTTTTCTATCAAAAGAGCTTCTGATATATACCGAGAAACAAACTAAATGTAATTAAAGAAAACACTTGCGCACTTGACTTATCGTAGATATCAACAAAGAAGCCCAAACAAAACTCTTCCTCGTGGACAATATTCCTACTTCCACGTGGTAAGCTATAAGCATATCACTTGAAAAAATAAGATTATTTTCCAGAAACAGTTCAGAGTCTACTCTAGCACGAGTAAATAGTTTATTAAACACCCAATATTTGTACTCTTGAGTACCGCCAGTTCAACTCTGACCCTGATAACATGCAAAGTAGACTGTTATTTTGAGCAATATTGTTGATTCATGAATCTGTCAAAACAAATTAGGGCTTTGTGGACAGGACTTTTTAGAAGACTTTTCTAGAGACTTTCTTATTTAGGCAAAATGTGTTGTAAAATGTTGAAAATTACATCTCTGCTTTGCTCCCGTCTTCCCATTTCCAATAACTTAAACTGGTGTTTCATCTGCAAACTAGATGATGAAGATTACATGTTCATATTATAGGTGACCTTCTTTTCTCAGCAATGTGGCTTTAAGATAACAGCCCTAAAAGGTATCCCTAAACTTCATCTCAGCTTGGGACTTAGTAAAACTTTTGTAGGTAGTTTATTGGTTAAGAAGCTTAAGTTAAAAATGATATTAAATGTAGACCTTTTGCCTTCAAAGCTGCTCAGAGCCTGTTTTGACTTGTAAGCTCCGATCTCTACCAACAGGCTGACCCTGATTTAACTTCCAAGGTGTGAGCCCGTCTGGGTGAACACTAAGGAAGTCTACCCCATTGTCTTTCAAAATATTTTTCTATTTTAAAGCTGTAGGATTCTTCCTCCAAAGATAAAGTACATAGAAGCCCAGTATATAAAACCGTACATAAAATAAGCTGAGGTTTTCTGGTTTTGGTGTTGGCAGCAAATCTTCCCAGAAGGGTGGCCTGCAAATAAAACTGTTCGAAAAACATTAATGAGCCTGGTTTATATTTTCAAAGCAGTCCTATTCTTCACCGATATTTACACCCATTATGTTGATGGGTACTCTTTCTAAACTGTATTTTCTTTTTTAAAGAACTATACATGTTAGTTTTCTGTATCAATAATTATATAACAAGATCAAGTCAGCTTTAGAAATATTTTTTCTGTCATGAATAACTTTTTTAACTCTGTCATTTTTGTTATGAAATCTATTAAAATTAGCATAATGGTTGCACCTTTATGATGTCATTTTGTACTGCAGTTTCTTGTGCAGAAAACAGATACGGGATAAGCTGTGTGACTCCAATATTGGCGTTCACTTATTGACACAAACGTAAAACCCGTATTTTAACACTTCAATTCTTAGGGTCCTCAGTATAATCCCCTGGGGGACAAAAACAGCAATTTCAACTGGATTCAGCACCCCATTGAATCCACACACACACACACACACACACACACACACACACACACACACACTCCCATCATCTAGATTCTCTTACATCAGAGCTTTAAAATTTGATCCACAGTTCATTTTTAAGAAGGACTACAGTTAAGTCCAGCGTAAACAAAACTGTCTAGGAACCTTTTCACAGAGGTAGCAATGTAGGCAGCAGCTGGGGAGCACAGAGTCACAGGAAGGATTTCCCATCAGAGATGGGAACCACCAACTGAAGATCCCCGAGGCGAGCAAGAGGGGCTGGGAATCAGCAGATCTCACAGGAACCAAGAGACTGTAGGGACAACTCATTTTCAAGGGGCCCATCCCACAAAGAGAGGGAACTCCTTTTTGACTGTTAACAATTCAAACTCCTTTTGGATGTTAACCCGGGAGTCTCTTCTCAGGGCTCCTTCCTTACTACACTGCTTCTTCTCTGACTCCATGGCAGCACCTTGTCATTTCCAGGCTGCTGCTAATTCAGGGGGGGCCTGGAACCGCTCTAAGCCGACATTTCCTTCCAAAGGTGAAGTGAGGATGAGAGTCCTCAATGCCTACATCACAGAATGATTATGATGCAACACATTTATATGAAAGTTATTTGAAAAGAACAATGTTATGGAAATTTCAGTGGCATTATTACCTACTAAGGAGAGCTTAGATCTAACATCCTACCAAGCTCAACCTAAGGGCCTCTAGGCTCTGCAAAAACAGCACATTCTCAGTCCTGTTGGCCTTTGGGGCTCAGACTAACCACCAGCTAAGAGTGCTGGCTTTCTGTCTGCTTACATATTTATGCACCAATAGGCATATAACCCTGGTACCTGGGTGTTCATCTACAGAGGATGCTAGTTTACTTTGTAAGCCAAAACTAAAGTCTCAGGGTGGTCTCTAGTTTCCTGGAATAACCCAAGTGATCAGAAGATAAACTACAAAGTTTTGACTCTTGACCAAATCCAGACATTGCAGCTCTGGAAACATGCCCATCTACTCAGCGTATGTCAGAACAAAGGAATGGCAAACAGAAAGAAGAAGGGTGTTTAAAAGAGAATCTCACAGCTGCATCCTGAGAGAAACCAGGGAGAGAGTTTATTTTATTCACTAATTAAAATCTATGAATTGTTTTCCCCTTGCCATACCAGAAAATCTAAGGGCATGGACCAAGGGCTGTGCTGATGGCTTTTGCTGGCTTATCAAATTTGTTCTCTGTAACAACCTTGTAGAATGTCCTCCAGGGTGGCAGACAGAATAAAACTAATTTATCTTTATTGATCATTTGCTTGGTATTGAGTACCAGGATGGGTGTTTAATGTGCACTTACTTAATCCTCACAAGAGACAGTTTCATAGCTCCCATTTGAAATATCAGACAACTGACGCCCAGAGATGTTAAGTAACTTATAGGAGGTTACACAGCTAGCAAGTGATAGAACTGGTGCTGAATCTGAAGTCTCCTGAACTCCAATGCCAGCCCGCGTAATCCCTACCCCAGGCAAACGTGCAGGATAAGCAGAGACAGAGCAAGACTCTTCACACATACCAGCCAAGTATATATTAGAATAATCTGCTGAGCTTCTAAACTGAAAGAATCTCCTTCCCCTCTGTGTCTGGCCATGGAACCAAAGAGAAGCAGAGGGAGTGGACTGTAAACCAACTTTTCTTCTGTGTCCACGAGCCATGCCCACACTCTTATACAAATGTGCCAAAGACAGGGTCTGCTGAAAGTCTTGGCAAAGAGAGGCCACCAGAACATAAGCAAATACATAAGGAAGCCGTTTATGGAAACTTAAGAACTGACACAATGATTTAGGTTTTCAAATGAATTTCTGATGTTTATCTTTATGAGGCTATTAGTACACTGTAAACATTACTTTTGATATAATCTCCCCAAAACTGCAACTGGGTGATGGCTGAATTCTCAGTTACAATGAAAGTATTATACCACGTGGCATGTGATCCATGAGACAATAGCAATGTTAACTGCTGTGTTCGGGCACAGTGTCATTAATAAGTCAGGTGGGAAATGGAATCACGGCTTTTTTCTCAGTGGAAGATACAACAGGACCTGACTCAAGAGAACCATGAAGAGATGCACTAAATCAGAATGTGTCCAAAAAAAATCATTTATTAATATGTTTGAGAAAAAGCTTGAAACAATAAGCTGGTTTCCCTCCACCATGTTCGTGCTAAACAACACACTATTTGCTGGCTTGCTTTTTGTTTTGTTAAACTGCTGGTTTCCTTGTTTGAAAAACTTCTCACCAGGATTATTAAACCTCACCCACCAGCACTTGATGTGTGAGGTTCCGACCCTGAGATAGTTTGGAAGAAAATAAGAGCATCAGACTCAAAGATACCCTATGCAGAAGTCAGGTGCCCCTCGGGGGTCTGGAGAAGGGAAAAGGCAACTCAGGGCTAACAGAGGGTCACAGGCTGTGCACCGAGTTCTGAAATCCAGGGATGGAAATGCACCTCGTCAGGTCCCATGGTATTTTGTCCTGGGGACACCAAATCCAAATCCCTCAACTTTTAAAAGGCAGGAAGGGAGGCTGAGATGACAAAGAGATGGTCATGATCCTGCCTCCCTCCACCTCACTTCTGTGCACTCGTCTGTGAGAGAGGAGGAACCTTGTAGATTCCTTACACTGAGTAGCCCAACCATTCAGAACTTTGAAAACTACACTTGCTAAGTTTTTATTCTCACCTCTGGTGTGAAATAACTGTGTGATACTACGCAACTCACTTAACCACTATATGGCTCATGTAACTGCATTGTGAACTGCGCTGTGGAACACCAATGTCTGCACGAACTATGCTCCTGAGTTGGGCAAATATGAAGAAGTAGACAGGAGAGGACTTTGAACCCCGTAACACACATTTTCATTACTCCTACCCCTAATGCCATACTGCTCCATTCCTTCATTATCTCCCAAGTCAGCAGCTGTGAGAACAGGGGACTAAGGCAGCGCTCCCTAGCCCTTCCCCACGCACCCCGACCCTCGTTCTCAACCAGCATCCCTAGACGCTACTGCAGCCAGGCTAATCCCTGCTCTGTATAAATCCAGGAAAACTTCACAGACTTGCATTTATATTTTTATTTTGTGATTTCTTTTTATAACACCCTTTGGGTTCCCTTCCTACTGTACCGCGAATGACTAAAAGCAAACTAGGTTTAGGATGGGATTATGTCTAATTAATTCCACCTCAATCTTCAACTTCATCATCCACAACCTCTCCAATCCACCACCCCTCCAGTCCCTGGACAGCAAAAGCTAGCCAGCTACAACTTAAGAATGGGGAAAGGTTTCAATGAACTAGCCTGCTGAATTCTGAGGTGGCAGAGTCTTAAAGATTCCCCCCAGCCCCACATAAGCAACCTTAACATTATAAAACCCCCCACTCTGGCTGAAATCTCCCTGCCTTTGCAATTAGATATGTGCTGTTCACCACACATAGCGTTGTAAGGGTGTCTTTATGGGAGGACCTATCACCCAAATAAACTTGCTTTCTGGGATTCTAGGGAGTGCAAAGTGCTGGAATGTGCCTGGTGGCTGGCTTAGAAATGAGAAGAAAACATTTGGCGATGCGAAAGAGGGTAGAGCTGAACTTTTTTAAGCTGAGGGGGTGAGGAGAAAGGGCCTGGGGTCCATCCTGTCTAGTGAGCAGTCAATGCTTGCAGGCCAAGTGGGGTTGGAAACTCTAATTAGATTAGTGATGTTTTGCTAGAAGGCAGAAAGCTTAAAACATTAACTTTTTAAACAAGTACATCAGTTCTGAGTAAACATTATTCTTTTATTTAGTTGTATGGTCTGAGTCAGCCTATTTCCAGGACAGTGGGAATGCATGCGTTTGATTCCTGAATGCAAATATGCTTTCAATTTTACTATGCAAATCCCAATATTTTGGAATGCCTCTCCAGGGCTTGCAACTGGCTATCTGCTGCTCTCTTCTCTCCTGCTTGCTGGGGTTCTGTCCCTGCCAGGCACCGTCAGACAGCTGGTGGCAGCCTTTGGTAGTCTGCTGGAGCTCCTTTGGGGGAGGTCATCAAGAAGACATGACCACTGGTTTGATCATCCAGCTGGATCCAGGCAATTGGAGGCTGCTCTCTCCCTCCCTAGTCCTTGGAATGTGCATTCTGCTCGCATTCCTTGCTCCCCAAGCTTCCCCAAGGACACAGCCTTGAGATAGTGATGTGGTGATGAGACCATCTAGCTGGTGAACATGACTGAACCCAGTTAAGGCCTCTATATTAACTTGTAAGATTCCAGTGGATGGGTGCAGAAATCGACTCATCTTGCAGCCACCTAAGACAAGCCTCGTGTGTTAAGTTCCCTTGCTTATTAAACCCACCACCTGCTAACCTGGAGTGGTCTGCCTCTCTCTTTGGTCTCTCCTTGCCCACTGTGTACAGGGGCCAGTTTCAGGTTTCACCCAGGAAGCTCCTGAGGTTGCAACCCAACCGCTCCCAGGCTCCTTGTCCCTGTAGGTTGAATGGCGTCTTATGGTCTCTGGAATAAAGGCCACATTTTTTGCCATGAAATTAATCCAATGGTTATAGGTATATTAAGAGGGTCATGAACATGTTTTGGAAGCAGCCATCAGAAACAGCACTCTAGAAAAGTCACTTAAATCCACACAGACCTAAGTAAGAAGACCATAATGCTAACTGTGGCTTTGATCAAGGCCCAGTTTTCACATTTGTTAAATGTGGGTATTTCATAATTCTCTGGTTTGTTGTGAAGAGTGAGACAACATACATAGGTGCTAACTCAGTGACTGGCCTTTACATACATAGCCTGTGTTAGTTCTCTCCATCCCCTTTCTTTCTGCTCCTTCATGCTTCAGGTGAGAAGGAAATAACGGTGAAATGGGCACACTGAAACCACCAACTCTCCTTAGAGGGGAAGAGAACCCAGGAAACGACTGGGGCCTTAGCTGTCTCCTTCCCTGCATCATCTGCCAGTAACTCAAGCAAGCCCACACTCAACATTCCGGCCATGTTCACCTATTCAGTTACAAAGGTGCCTATACTTCTATGTCTCATGTATTCGGATCCTTCTGTCCTTAACTTCCTTCCATCCCTTTTTGCATAGCACTAAGTTCTACACTTCTGTAATACCTAATTTACCTCCAATATGATCTCATTGGTAGGGTCTTCCCTGCTTGCCTATTCCTCTTCCCCAGAAGACACACACACACACACACCACTACCCATGCTTCCAGGGTATGGGACAGTATGGGAGTCTTGGTTACCCTTTAGCCTACTGTAGTATTATTACAGGATATTCATTTCTCTCTGGGTCTTGCCAGACTATGGGTTCCTCAAGGGCAAAAGTTTATATTTGAATCCTTAGAATCTAACACTGCATAGTACACATTCAACAATGGATGAATATGTACTGAATGGACAAATGAATGAATGCTATGACTGGGCCTCTCTCTAAATGAAGGGTGGAAAAGGTCATGAAAGAAAATCATCCCAGGAAAATATTCCTAAAGCTGACACAGCCCTTCCTTCAAAGGATTTCAAATACTTTCTGAGCACTCAGCCCTAAACTGCTGCAGAAGGGGTGATGTTCTCTCAACTGCAGTGTCTACGGCTGCAGCCAAATGGATGCCACAACTGTTTCTGCTGCTCAGAGTCATGTGCCAGCCCCTCATAAACCCCATACAGGAGAGAGGAAAGCTGCTTTGCCAGAAATCACAGAATCCACTGGTTTCAGGTGAGCAATTCTAAGTAAGTTTTACAGCCAAGAAAGCCAGGATGGCAGAAGGGAGACAGAGTGTTCTTGGCATCCTCAGAGACATACATGGGTCTTCTCCTCAAAAAGGCAGAAAAGAGAACCAGGGAGAAAGGAGTCATATTTCCTGGGCACTTCTTTCCCATCTTGGAGTATGGCTGTCTCACAAGGTGCTTCCCATGTGACGGGGGTCAGTGGACAGAGCAAATGTAATGTAGCCAAGTTACAAACTCAAGGCATTTTGGAAGTGTGAAAAAGGCCTGGACTAGAGTTTTAAGCAAGGGTCCTTGCACACTTCCAGAAGGTTAAAATAATGCCTTTCTCTTTCCTTCCCTGCATCTTTACTCCATTCTTCACCTTCTGAGCCATAGCAGCTAGAGTGGGGAGTAGGATTGGGGGGAAGGAATGTTAAGGAAGAATGTTCAGAGAAACATAAGCGTTGTCCTCCAGCCTCAGACAGCTGATTGTCTGGCCTGTATTCCAACTTTCTGAGGAACTGAAGGAATGGCGTGGAAAGTTCAGGTGATTCATGATAAGCTCTGTCCCCACACAGAAATTCTCTGGGTTTAAGTGTGCTTTACTGATAGTGCCTATAGGAATTTCTGATCCTTCCTAAACATACTTATATACTCAATCTATTCCATATCATGGGGGTTGATATGGTTCAATATGCTTAAAAAACAGACCTACAAATGTGTAGAATGTTATGATTGGATTTTTGTTCTCGTTCATGCTTTTAACAGATTGTTACGAACTGTCTTCTTTCATTTCAGTTGAGACACTGACATAGGGTTGCCAATGTAGTATTTTAGCACAGTAAGGACATCTTTAGAGTCACCTATTATCATTTCATAAAAGACAGTTTAGCACCAATAATTAGGATGGACATAACCTCACAAAGAACAGAAGAGATTCACCATCCTCACCCTGTCATAGGGTGCATATTCTAGAATGACCTTGTTTTTATCAGTCCCTGTTCACCAGGGAGTTATTTATGGAGACCAAATCCACTGCATTGTAAATGAGGAAACTGAGGCTTAGAGAGTCCATTTAACACATACTCATCAAAATCCAACTATGTGTAACTTCCTATGCTGGGTAGTCCAAGAAATTTAGAGAATTGCAGAATAGCGGTCCCTTCTACCTATGATGATCTTGGAGAGATGACATATGCAAAAACAGTGTCAAAAGAAGATACCCCTTGTCTTTGAAACTCAGATCACCAGTGGTCTCAGCTCTCTAGAACACAGTGAGGAGGTAGCACATAAGGCGGGGGGAAAGCCTTCATGAGCTTAAACTCATGACCTAAAGCTTATGGACTTTATCTACAGAAAAGCCCTTTCCTGCAATCTCATTTTACACAGAAATGTAAAAGGCCTGATGGCCCGATGCACCAGCTCACAACAGCTGAAAAGAATAAACCAGAAGAGGTATTTGGGACTGCTAGAAAGACCTGTGGAGACAGACACAATCTGATGGCAATGAAAGTGGCTGACAACAGTGATAGCTGTCAGCAAAGGGAGTATAAAAACGATTGAAATTGACAAGGCATTGGAGGAAAAAGCAGAGTCTGGGGCCACTTAGCATAGAGGCAAACAGCTCTGTACACAGAAATAGACCCTAGAGGCACCACTGGGTGAGAGCCCAGGACAGCATTAATTGTAGCTGGTGAAGAGTCTCATGAAGTGGTCAGTCTTGACACAGAGACCGAAGGATCAATGTACTGTTTGGGGACCTTAACAAATGCCCATTCCCTAAAATATTTACTACTCAAGCAGAATAGCTCCTTTTACAGCCTTGTCTGATAACAGAGGTGGTCCTGGGTTGGTAAGTATTTCTGTTACAAGTACAACAGGAATTGAAAGGGACTGTAAGATCTGCCTTTCTACATGACTCAGTATTCTTCTCCTGCAATATGGAGATCACTGTCCTTGTTCGGTGTGCACTTTGTGTTGGGCGTATTTGCCTGTGTGTGTGTGTGTGTGTGTGTGTGTGTGTGTGTGTGTGTGTGTGCACGCGCGGCGTGCACGCACCTTCTATAACTTTTTATTTCCCCCTAAAAAAAAAACCCGCACTGGTATTCTCCCTTTTATGATGCTCTGGGAATAAGGAACCTGTCTTTCTTCTCAGGTGCAAATTTCTTCCTCTATTTTCATTTCTGCCCTATTTTCATTAATCATATAATTAAAAAAAGAACAATGTTAATCTGCTGGCTCTTATTAGAAAAAATTACAGGTATGTCCACACTTGTCTCCTATATCTGCATCATAGGCAATAAACCCACATTAGTCATTGAACATTGACAGTCTCATTATGTTTTGTTCATTTTGATGCCTGAGCTTGACGAAGTGGTTTTTGATTCCTAAGGGGAGGGGGAAATGGGTGGGTATAGGCAGCCTTGTAGATGAAAGCCCTTTTAAGCACAGGAATGCTGACTGGCAAAGAAGAAATAAAGCAGCCAGCTTGAGATTTTTTTTAACCATATTTTGCCGATGAGCCAGTTTGACACAAATGGCATACCAGAGCATAAACGTGTATGCTTTTTCCAGAGAAGTTTACTTCCAATACTCGTCACAGATGTTGTCTAATAAAGAACAGTCAGCCAGCCCCTGCTGGAGAGTACACTACTTCCTTTTGGAGCAGAAGGGTTCTTTGTAAGACGGGCCCCAAATCATAAACATCTGAAAGAACCTGCAGCCCACAGAAGCGCCACCACCATCGTGACGACCCTCCCAGCAAACCCCAGCCACCGCCCTTCAAGTGCCCTCTGTGCAGTCCCGGCCACAGTCCATGCTTCTGGGAGGCTCACACACCGTGCCTGCACCATGACCCCTTTCGCAGGTATTACTGATCACCAGGTCCATTAACAGACCTGCGCGCGTTGGTTGAGCAGTGTTTATGGAGACAGACAACACATTTTCCTAGGGAGTCCAGGTTCCAGAGAATTAACCAAACGTGACTCAGAAATAAGATGGGTTCTTATAAGTATCATAAACAAAAAAAAGTGTTGACAGAGAGGAAAATGCTCCAAAAAGAAAACGTTAGAAGATAAACAAAAATTAAAACGGATGAGGCAGGTTTATTGACCCCTGCAGAAATGGGGTTACATTAATTGAATATCTGTCCCAGTGCACTAAGTGAGTTGAATCTTCTTCTTCATCAAGGGAAGAGAACTTATGTGCAAGACCAGGATTAGGGTGAGGACAGGGAGGCAGGGTTGTGCAAGTATGGGGTTTGATCCTGGCTTTTAAAAAAAAGACTTTCCTTAGAGCAGTTTAAGATTTACAACAAAATTGAGAGGGAGGAACAGAGCTATCCCATACACTCCATTCCCCTCACATGCAGAGCCTCCCTCATTATCAACAAGGCTCACCAGAATGGTACTGGTTTTTTTTTAACCAAGATAAACCTACATTGACACATCATAATCACCCAAGTCCATAACTAACCTTAAGGCTCACTCTCAGTGGTGTACTTTATATGGGTTTAGGCAAACGTATAATGACATAAATCAATTATAGTACCATACCAAGTATTTTTTCACTGCCTTAAAAATCCTCTGTGTTCTGCCTAATTCATCGCTCTCCATACCCCCAGCAACCACTGATCTTCTCATTGTCTCTATCGTTTTGCCTTTCCCAGAATGTCAAATGGTTGGCATACAATATGTAGCCTTCTCAGATTGGCTTCTTTTAGTTAGCAATATGCATTTAAGGCTCCTACAAGTCTTTTCATGGCTTGATGGCTCATTTCTTTTTATCACTGAATAATAGCCCATCATCTGGATGCACGAGTTTATTTACCCATTCACCTACTGAAGGACATCTTGGTTGCTTCCAAGTATTGACAGTGATGAATAAAACTGCTATAAACAACCATGTGCAAGTTTTTGTGTGGGCATAAGTTTGCAACTTTTTTTTGGCATACACATCAAGAAGCATAATTGCTGGATTATATGGTAAAAGTATGTTTCGTTTTGTAAGAAGTTACCAAACTGTCCTCCAAAGTGCTTGTACCATTTTGTAGCCCTTCCAATAATGTATGAGAGTTCCTGTTGCTCCTCATCCTCACCAGCATTTGCTGGTGTCGGTGTTCTGGATTTTGGCCATTCTAAAAGGTGTATAGTGGTATCTCACTGATGTTTTAATTTGCATTTCTCTGCTGACACATGATGTGAATCATCTTGTCATATGTCCATTTGGCTTCTATCTCTCTTCTTAGGTGAAGAATCTGTTAAGAATTAAGTCCATTTTTTTAACTGAGTTGTTTGTTTGCTTATTGATGAGTTTTAAGAATTCTTTATATACTTTGAAAACCAGTCTTTTATCTGATATATTTTCTGCAAATACTATCTCCCAGTCTGTGGTTTGTCTTTTCAGTCTCATGATACTGTCTTTTGCAGAGCAGAAGTTTCTGATTTTAAGGTAAGACAGCTTACTATTTCTTTCATTGATCATGTTTTTAGTGTTATATCAAAAAAAGCATCACCCTAACATAAGATCATCTAGGTTTTCTCCTATGTTAATTTTAGGAATTTTATAATTTTGTTTTCACATTTAAGTCTATGACCCATTTTGAATTATTTTTGGGGAAGGGTATATGTGTGTCCAGATTCATTTTTTACCATGTGGCTGTCCAATACTATTAAAAATAAGTTGATAAGTTCATCACTGTTTTTTGCATACATTTTTATTTTATTTAGCCTATTTGTATCCTAGTTTTATCACCAAAAGATTATTTTGTACACAATTATGATCCAATCTCCTTTTTCTCTCTCTCAATCCCCAACCCCCTATTTCCAATTTCACCTAAAAGATTCCATTTTTTTTCTTTATTTAAGCTAAACAAACAAATAAACAAAAGCAGCTCACCCATTTCCCCCACATTCCAACCCCTACCTCTGGTAACAACCAATATGTTCTCTGTATCAATGAGCTTAGTATGTATGTATGTATGTGTGTATGCATATATGTATTTTTAGATTCCACATATGAGAGATCATACAGTATTTGTTTCTCTGACTTATTTCACTTATCGTAATGACATCAAAGTCCATTCATGTTGTCATAAATGGCAATATTTCATCATTTTGCATAGCTAAATAACATTCTGCTGCATTTATATTTTGTATATATAAAATTTATATATATGCACACACAATTTATTTATCCATTCTGCCATCAGTGGCCATTTAGGCTGTTTCCATGTCTTGGCTGTAGTAAATAATGCTGCCATGAACACAGGGGTGCACATATCTTTTCAAGTAAGCATTTTCAGATAAATACCCAGAAGTGGAATTGTGGAATCATACAATAGTATTATTTTTTACTTTTTGAGGGACCTACATACTGTTTTCTAGAGTAGCTGCGCCAATTTACATTCCCACTAACAGTGCACAATGGTTACCTTTCCTACACATCCTTGCCAATACTTCTTATTTTAGTCTTTTTGATGATAGCCATTCCAACAAGGGTAACATGATATCTCATTGCAGTTTTTATATGCATTTCCCTAATGATTAGTGATGTGGAGCATCCTTTAATGTGTCTATTGGCCATCTATATGTCTTCTTTGGAAAATGTACATTCAGATCTTCTGTCCATTTTAAATTGAGTTATTTTCTTAGCATTGAGTTGTATGAGTTCTTTATATATTTTGGATATTAGCCCCTTATGAGACATATTATTTGCAAATATTTTCTTCTTTCCAGTAGGGTTGCCTTTTTAATTTGCTGATGGGTTATCATTGCTATGCAAAAACTTTTTAGTTTGACATAGTTGTTTATTTTTGTCTTTATTTTTTATACTTAAAATTTATGTTATATACTTATTTATGCTATGTACTTGTGTACTTGTATTTATTTATGTGCTTGTTTATTTTTGCTTTTGGTGTCAGATTCAAAAAATTATCACCAAGACCCAAGTCAAGGAGCTTACCACCTGTTTACTTCTAACAGTTCCATGGTTTCAGGGCCTACGTTCAAATCTTTAACCCATTATGAGTTAATTTTTTTATTAAGGTATTATTGATATACACTCTTATGAAGGTTTCACGTGGAAAAACAATGTGGTCACTACATTTACCCATATTATCAAGTCCCCACCCATACCCCAATGCAATCACTGTCCATCAGTGTAGTAAGATGCCACAGATTCACTATTTGCCTTCTCTGTGCTACAATGTTTTCCCTGTGATCCCCCACACCATGTGTACTAAAAAAAATACCCCTCAATCCCCTTCTCCCACGCTCCCCACCCCCTCCCCCTTTGGTAACCACTAGTTCCTTCTTGGAGTCTCTGAGACTGCTGCTATTTTGTTCCTTCAGTTTTGCTTCGTTGTTATACTCCACAAATGAGGGAAATCATTTGGCACTTGTCTTTCTCCACCTGGCTTATTTCACTGAGCATAATATCCTCTAGCTCCATCCATGTTGTTGCAAATGGTAGGATTTGTTTCTTTCTTATGGCTGACTAGTATTCCATTGTGTATATGTACCACTTCTTCTTTATCCATTCATCTACTGATGGACACTTAGGTTGCTTCCACATCTTGGCTATTTTACATAGTGCTGCAATAAACATAGGGGTGCATATGTCTTTTTGAATCTGAGAAGTTGTATTCTTTGGGTAAATTCCAAGGAGTGGGATTCCCGGGTCAAATGGTATTTCTGTTTTTAGTTTTCTGAGGAACCTCCATATTGCTTTCCACAATGGTTGAACTAGGTTACATTCCCACCAGCAGTGTAGGAGGATTCCCCTTTCTCCACATTCTCACCAGTATTTGTTGTTCTTAGTCTTTTGGATGCTGGCCACCCTTACTGGTGTGAGGTGATATCTCATTGTGGTTTTAATTTGCATTTCCCTGATGATTAGTGATATGGAGCATCTTTTCATGTGTCTGTTGGCCATCTGAATTTCTTCTTTGGAGAACTGTCTCTTCATATCCTCTGCCCATTTTTTAATCGGGTTACATGCTTTTTGGGTGTTGAGGCATGTACGTTCTTTATATATTTTGGATGTTAACCCCTTGTTGGAGGATGCCTTTTTGTTCTGTTGATGGTGTCCTTTGCTGTACAGAAACTTTGTAGTTTAATGTAGTCCCATGAGTTCTTTTTTGCTTTTGTTTCCCTTGCTTGAGGAGATGCAGCCAGGAAGAATTTGCTCATGCTTATATTCAGATTTTTGCCTATGTTGTCTTCTAAGAGTTTTATGGTTCCATGACTTACATTCATGTCCTTGATCCATTTTGAGTTTACTTTTGTGTATGGGGTTAAACAATAATCCAGTTTCATTCTCTTGTATGTAGCTGTCCAGTTTTGCCAACACCAGCTGTTGAAGAGGCTGTCATTTCCCCATGGTATGTCCATGGATCCTTTATCATATATTAATTGACTATATATGACTGGGTTTATATCAGGGCTCTCTAGTCTGTTCCATTGGTCTATGGGTCTGTTCTTGTGCCAGTATCAAATTATCTTGATTACTGTGGCTTTGTAGTATAGCTTGAAGTTGGGGAGCATAATCCCCCACTTTTATTCTTCCTTCTCAGGATTGCTTTGGCTATTCGGGGTCTTTTTTGGTTCCATATGAGTTTTAGAATGATTTTCTCTAGTTCGTTGAAGAATGCTGTAGGTATTTTGATAGGAATTGCATTGAATCTGTAGATTGCTTTAGGCAGGATGGCCATTTTGACAATATTAATTCTTCTTATCCATGAGAATGGGATGTGTTTCCATTTATTGGTATCTTCTTTAATTTCTCTCATGAGTGTCTTGTAGTTTTCAGAGTATAGGTCTGTCACTTCCTTGGTTATTAGGTTTATTCCCAGGTATTTTATTCTTTTTGATGCAACTGTGAATGGAACTGTTTTCCTGATTTCTCTCTCTGCTAGTTCACTGTTAGTGTATCGGAAAGCCACAGATTTCTACGTATTAATTTTGTATCCTGCAATGTTGCTGAATCCAGATATTAGATCTAGTAGTTTTGGAGTGGATTCTTTAGGGTTTTTTATATACAATATCATGTCATCTGCAAACATGGAGAGTTTAACTTCTTCCTTGCCAATCTGGATGCCTTTCATTTCTTTTTGTTGTCTGATTGCCGTGGCTAGGACCTTCAGTACTACGTTGAATACAAGTGGGGAGAGTGGACATCCTTGTCTTGTTCCCGATCTTAAAGGAAAAACTTTCACCTTCTCCCCATTAACTATAATGTTGGCTGTGTGTTTGTCATATATGGCCTTTATTATATTGAGGGACTTGCCCTCTATACCCATTTTGTTTAAAGTTTTTATCATGAATGGATGTTGAATTTTGTCAAATGCTTTTTCAGCATCTCTGGAGATGATCATGTGGTTTTTGTTCTTCTTCTTGTTGATGTGGTGGATGATGTTGATGGATTTTCAAATGTTGTACCATCCTTACATCCCTGGAAAAAACCCTACTTGATCATGATGGATGATCCTTTTGATGTATTTTTGAATTCAGTTTGCTAATGTTTTGTTGAGTATTTTTGCATCTATGTTCATTAGGGATATTGGTCTGTAATTTTTTTTTTGTGGTGTCTTTTCCTGGTTTTGGTATTAGAGTGATGCTTCACCTCATAGAATGTGTTTGGATGTATTCCCTCTTCTTCTACTCCTTGGAAAACTTTAAGGAGGATGAGTATTAGGTCTTTACTAAATGTTTGATGAAATTCTGCTGTGAAGCCATCTGGTCCAGGCACTTTGTTCTTAGGTAGGTTTTTGATTACCAGTTCACTTTTGTTGCTGTTAATTGGTCTGTTCAGATTCTCTGTTTCTTTCTGGGTCAGCCTTGGAAGGTTGCATTTTTCTAGAAAGTTGTCCATTTCTTCTAGGTTATCCAGTCTGTTACATATAATTTTTCATAGTATTCTCTAATAATTCTTTGTATTTCTGTGGTGTCCTTAGTGATTTTTCCTTTCTCATTTCTGACTCTGTTTATGTGAGTAGACTCTTTTTTTCTTGATAAGTCTGGCTAGGGGTATATCTACTTTGTTTATTTTCTCAAAGAACCAGCTCCTGCTTTCATTGATTCTTTATATTGTTTTATTCTTCTCGATTTTATTTATTTCTGCTCTAATCTTTATTATGTCCCTCCTTCTACTGACTTTGGGCCTCATTTGTTCTTTCTTTTCTAGTTTCATTAATTGTGAGTTTAGACTGCTCCTATGGGATTGTTCTTCTTTCCTGAGGTAGGCCTGTATTGCAATATACCTTCCTCTTAACATGGCCTACCCTATGTCCCACAGATTTTGCCGTGTTGAATTATTGTTGTCATTTGTCTCCATATATTGCTTGATCTTGTTTTTATTTGGTCATTGATCCTTTGGTTATTTAGGAGCATGTTTTGAAGCCTCAATGTGTTTCTGCAATTTTTCATTTTCTTTGCAAAATTTATTTCTAGTTTCGTACCTTTGTGGTCTGAGAAACTGGTTGGTACAATTTCAATCTTTTTGAATTATCGAGGCTCTTTTTGTGGCCTCGTATATGATCTATTCTTGAAAATATTCCATGCACACTTAAGAAAGAAGAATGTGTATTCTGCTGCTTTTGGGTGTAGAGTTCTGTAGATGTCTGTTAGGTTTGTCTCTTCTATTGTGTTGTTCAGTGCCTCTGTCTCCTCACTTATTTTCTGTCTGGTGGATCTATCCTACAGAGTTAGTGGGGTGTTGAAGTGTCCTACAATGAATGCATTGCATTCTATTTCTCCTTTTTATTCTGTTTGTATTTGTTTCACATACGTAGGTGCTCCTGTGTTGGGTGCATAGATATTTATAATGGTTATATCTTCTTGTTGGATTGACCCTTTTATCATTATGTAATGTCCTTCTTTGTCTCTTGTGACTTTCTTTGTTTTGAAGTCTATTCTGTCTGACACAAGTACTGCAACTCCTGCTTTTTTCTCCCTATTAGTTGCTTGAAATATCTTTTTCCATCTCTTCACTTTTAGTCTGTATATGTCTTTGGGTTTAAAGTGAGTCTCTTGTAGGCAGCATATAGATAGGTCTTGTATTTTTATCCATTCAGTGACTCTATGTCTTTTGATTGGTGCATTCAGTCCATTTACATTTATGGTGATTATCGATAGGTATATACTTACTGGCATTGCAGGCTTTAGATTCGTGGTTACCAAAGGTTCAAGGTTAACTTCCTTACTATCTAAGACTCTAACTTAATGCAATATGCTGTTAAAAACACAATCTAAAGGTTCTTTTCTTCTTCTTCCTCCTTTTTCTTCCTCCTCCATTCTTTATATATTAGGTATCATATTCTGTACTCTGTCTATCCCTTGATTGACTTCGGAGATATTTTAATTTTTGCATTTGCTTAGTAATTCACTGTTCTACTTTCTTTCATGTAGTTTTATTACCCCTGGTGAGAGCTATTAAACCTTAGGAACACTTCCATCTTATAGCAGTCCCTCCAAAATACACTGTAGAGATGATTTGTGGGAGGTAAATTCTCTCAGCTTTTGCTTATCTGAAAATTGTTTAATCCCTCCTTCAAATTTAAATGATAATCTTGCTGGATAAAGTATTCTTGGTTCTAAGCCCTTCTGCTTCATTGCATTAAATACATCATGCATTCCCTTTGGGCCTGTAAGGTTTCTGTTGAGAAGTCTGATGATAGCCTGATGGGCTTTTCTTTGTATTTGATCTTATTTCTCTCTCTGGCTGCTTTTAATAGTCTGTCCTTATCCTTGATCTTTGCCATTTTAATGGCTATATGTCTTGGTGGTGTCTTCCTTGGGTCCCTTGTGTTGGGAGATCTGTGCACCTCCATGGCCTGAGACTATCTCCTTCCCAAGATTGGGGAAGTTTTCAGCAATTACCTCCTCAAAGACACTTTCTTTCCCTTTTTCTCTCTTCTTCTTCTAGTACCCCTATAATCCAAATACTGTTCCGTTTAGATTGGTCACACAGTCTCTCAATATTCTTTCATTCTTAGAGATCCTTTTTCCTCTCTGTTCCTCAGCTTCTCTGTATTCCTCTTCTCTAGTTTCTGTTTCATTAATTCTCTCCTCCACCGTATCCAATCTGCTTTTAATACCATCCATTGTGCTCTTCAATGATTGGATCTCCGACCGGAATTCATCCCTGAGTTCTTGAATATCTTTCTGTACCTCCATGAGCATGTTAATGCTTTTTATTTTGAACTCCCTTTCACGAAGAGTCATGAGGTTGATGTCATTTAAATCTTTCTCAGGAGTGGTATTAATAATTGTACTCTGAACCAGATTCCTTTGGCATTTCATATTTGTATATGGTGCCCTCTAGTGCGCAGAGGCTCTACTCCTTGGAGCTGTTCAGCCCCTGAAGCAATGTCAGGGGTCACAGGGGAGTGGTATTCGTGCCCGGGGGGAGGAAAGGGCTGTTTCCTGCTACCCGGCTGCTATGCCTGTCTCCACTGCCTGAACCAGGGGACTGAGTACACAGGTATAAGCCTCTATGCTTTGCGTTTGTATTTGCTGTAGACAGATCTTCCCTCTGGCTGGCCTAACACCATGGTAGGGTTTGCCGGTTTGTGAGCCAGGTGGGGCTGGCTGGAAGAAAGGTGCAATAGGCTACATATCATGGAGGGGGTCCTTGGAGCTGTGTAGCCACCAGGGAGCTGGAGCACCTGAAGATTGTCTAAGGAGGAAGATTTCTTTTTCCTCCTTAAATGTGAGAGTCTATATGGCAAAGCTCCCAACCTGCTGGGCAGAGCGCACCCAGACAATTTTGTCTACCTGCCCTCTCTCCTGAGCAATAAACTCTGTGTAATCCTTGCCCCTTTAGCAGCACTCTTGCTAAGGGCTTCCTTGTTAGGAAGTCTCTCAGACTGCCCATCTTTCTTTTGTCCCAGAGCAGCCAGATATGGATCGCTGCTTTCCACAAGCAGCTGAATCTCAGTCTCTCCAGGAATTCTGCTTGTTTCAGCTTTCCACCCCTGTAATCACGAGAGTATCATGCAAGCACCATGAAATGTAGGTTTGTGCTCCCCGAGCAGATCTCCAGAGTAAGGTGTTCAGCAGTCCCAAACCTCCACTCCCTCCGTGCTTGGTTTCTCTTCCTCCTGCTGGTGAACTGGGGTAAGGGGAAGGGCTTGGGTCCCACCAGGCAACAGCTTTGGTACATTACCCTTTTCTGTGAAGTCTACTGTTTTCTACAGGTGTATGCAGTCTGGCGCAGTCCTCTTTCCTGCTGCTCTTTCAGGATTAGTTGTATGAATTATATTTTCGTATTATATGCAATTTTAGGAGGAAGCCTGTGTCTCACCTCTCATGCCGCCATCTTTAATCCCCATTATGAGCTCATTTTTGCATATGGTATAAGACAGTGGACCAGTTTCATTCTTTTGCATGCAGCTCTTCAATTTTCCCAGCACTGTTTATTGAAGAGACTGTCCTTTCCCCATTATATATTATTGGTTCATTTTTCATAAATTAATTGACCATATATAGAGATTTATTTCTACACTCTCTCTCTTGTCTCTATCTTGTTCTGTTGATCTATGTGTGCTTTTATGGTAAATCCTTATTGTTTTAACAACTATGGCTTTGTACTCTAATTTGAAATCAGGAAGCATGATGCCTCCCAGTTTGTTTGGCATTCTCAAGATTTCTTTGCCTATTTGAGATCTTTTATGGTTCCATACCAGTTTTAAGATTATTTGCTCTATTTCTGTGAAAAACACCACTGGAATTTTGAGAGGGATGGCATTCAATCTGTATATTGCTTTGGGTAGTATGGAAAATTTTAAAATACCAAATCGTCCAATCCATGACCACAGATTACCTTTCCACTTCTTTTTTTTCTTCTTCAGTTTCTTTGACTAAAATCTTGTTATCAATACACAGGTCTTTCCCCTTCTTGTTCAAATTTATTCCTAGGTATTTTATTCTTTTTGATGCAATTATAAATGAGATTGTTTTCTTAATTTCTCCTTCTGACAGTTATTAGTGTATAGAAATGCACCAGGTTTTTATGTACTGATTTTGTATCCTGCAACATTACTGAATTATTTTATTAGTTCTAACAGTTGTGGTGAAGTCATTAGAATTTTCTATTTATAGTATAATGTCATCTGCAAATAGTGCCAGTTTTACTTTTTCCTTTCCAATTTCGATGCTTTTTTTTCCTTGCTTACTTGCTCTGGCTAGCCTTCCAACACCTTATTGATTAAAAGTGACAAGAATGAGCATCACGGTCTTACTCCTGATCTTAGAGAAAAAGCTCTCAGATTTTCCCTGTTGCATATGATGTTAGCTGTGGGATTGTGACATATATAGCCTTTGTTACATTGAGGTGTATTACCTCTATACTCCCTCTGTTGAGATTTTTAACTCATAAATGGATATTGAATTTTGTTAAGTACTTTTTCTGAATCTATTGAGATGATATGATTTTTATTATTTTCCTTCATTTTGTTGATGTAGGATATCATATCAGCTGATTTGCAGATATCAAACCATCCTTACATCTCTGGAATAAATCCAACATGATCATGGTGTATGATCCTTTTAATGTATTGTTGAATTCAGTTTGCTATTATTTATTGGGGATTTTTGCAACTATGTTCATCAGGAATATTGTCCTGTAAATTTCTTTTCTTGTGGTATACTTTTCTGATTTTCATATCAGGGTAATGCTGGCCTCATAAAATGAGATTGAAAGAGTTCTCTCCTCTTTTGTTTTTTGGAATAGTTTGAGAAGGATTAATATTACTTCTTTTTACAATGTTTGGTAGAATTCACCAATTAAGCCAACTGGACCTGCATTTTGCTTATCAGGAGGTTTTCTGATTACTGATTCAATACCCTTAATAGTAATTAGTCTACTCAGGTTTTTCTATTTCATCATAATTCAGTCTGAGTAGGTGGTATGTTTTTAGGAATTTATCCATCTCTTATAGGTTGTCCAATTTGTTGGTCACTGTTCACAGTAGTCTCATTTAATCCTTTGTCTGTGGCATCAGATGAAACACCTCTGTCATTTATGACTTTACTTATTTGAATCTTCTTTTCTTCTTGGTGAATCTAGCTAAAGATTGTCAATTTTCTTTAGTTTTCAAAGAAACAGCTCTTGCTTTCATTGATCTTTTCCATTGTCTTTTTAAGTCTCTATTTCATTTATTTCTACTCATGTTATTTCCTTTTTTCTAACTTTGGGCTTTGTCCTTTTTCTAGTTCCTTGGGGTGTAAAGTTAGGCATATTGAGATTTTTTGTTTCTTGAGGTAGGCATGTATTACTATAAACTTCCCTCTTAGAATTGCTTTTGTTACATAAATTTTGATATTCTATATTTCCATTTTCATTTGTCTCGAGCTATTTTTTTTATTTCTCTTTCGATTTCCTCTTTGATCCACTGGTTGTTCAATAGCATGTTGTTTAATCTCCACATATTTGTGAATTTTCCAGTTTTCTTCATATAATTAATTTCTAGTTTCATGCCATTGTGGTCAGAAAAGATGTCTGATACAATTTCGGTCCTCTTAGATTTATTAAAACTTATTTTGTGGCCTAAATATGTGATCTATATTGGAAAATGTTATATGAACACTTGAAAAAAATGTGTGCCCTGCTGCTGTTGTATGGACCATTACGTAAATATCTGTTAAGTTCATCTGGTCTAACATGTCACTCAAGGCTGATGCTTCCTTATTGATTTATTTTTTAGTTTTCAATTTTTTTTGTAATTTATTTTGGTATCATTAATCTACAATTACATGTGCAATATTATGGTTATTAAACTACCCCCTTCATCAGGTCTCCCCCACCAACCCCATTACAGTCACTGTCCATCAGTGTAGTGAGATGCTACAGAATCATTACATGACTTCTCTGAGTTGTACAGCCCTCTTGCGCCCCCCCAACATTACGTCTCCTAATCGTAATGCCTCTTTTTCCCCCCTGTCGCTCCCTTCCCATCCATCCTCCTCAGTTCCTTTCCCTTTGGTAACTATTAGTCGGTTCTTGGGTTCTGTAAGTTTGCTGCTGTTTTGTTCTTCAGTTTTTTTCTTTGATCTTATACTCCATGTATGAGTGAGACCATTTGATATTTGTCTTTTTCCACTTGGCTTATTTCACTAAGCATAATATCCTCTAGCTCCATCCATGTTGTGGCAAATGGTAGGATTTGTTTTCTTCTTATGGCTGCATAATATTCCATTGTGTATATGTACCACTTCTACTTTATCCATTCATCTACTGATGGACACTTAGGTTGCTTCCATTTCTTGGCTATTGTAAATAGTGCTGTGATAAACATAGGGGTGCATATGTCTTTTTCAAATTGGGCTGCTGCATTCTTAGGGTAAATTTCTAGGAGTGGGATTCCTGGGTCAAATGGTATTTCTATTTTGAGTTTTTTGAGGAACCTCCATACTGCTTTCCACAATGGTTGAACTAATTTCCATTCCCACCAGAAGTGTAGGAGGGTTCCCGTTTCTCCACATCCTCACCAACATTTGTTATTTTATTGTTTGTGTTTTGGATGTTGGCCATCCTCACTGGTGTGAGGTGATATCTCATTGTGGTTTTAATCTGCATTTCTCTGATGATTAGCAATGTGGAGCATCTTTTCATGTGCTTGTTGGCCACCAGAATTTCTTCTTTGGAGAAGTGTCTATTCATGTCCTCTGCCCATTTCTTAATTGGATTACTTGCTTTTTGTTTGTTAAGGTGTGTGAGTTCTTTGTATATTTTCGATGTCAACCCCTTATCGGATACATCATTTATGAATATATTCTCCCATACTGTAGGATGTCTTTTTGTTCTACTGATGGTGTCCTTTGCTGTACACAAGGTTTTCACCTTGATATAGTCCCACTTGTTCATTTTTGCTTTTGTTTCCCTTGCCCGGGGAGATATGTTCATGAAGAAGTTGCTCATGTTTATGTCCAAGAGATTTTTGCCTATGTTTTTTTCTAAGAGTTTTATGGTTTCACGACTTACATTCAGGTCCTTGATCCATTTTGAATTTACTTTTGTGTACAGGGTTAGACAGTAGCCAGTTTCATTCTCTTACATGTAGCTGTCCAGTTTTTCAAACACCAGCTGCTGAAGAGGCTGTAATCTCCCCATTTTATATCTAAGGCTCCTTTATCATATATTAATTGACTGTATTATGTTTGGGTAAATGTTTGGATTTTCTATTCTGTTCCATTGGTCTGTGTGTCTGTTTTTGTGCCAATACCAAATTGTCTTGATTACTGTGGCTTTGTAGTAGAGCTTGAAGTCAGGGAGCATAATTCTCCATTTTATTCCTCCGTCTCAGGATTGCTTTGGCTATTCAGGGTCTTTTGTGGTTCCATATGAATTTTAGAATTATTTCTTCCAGTTCATTGAAGAAAGCTGTTGGTATTTTGACAGGGACTGCATTGAATCTGTAGATTGCTTTAGGTGGAATAGCCTTTTTGACAATATTTATTCTTCCTAGCCAAGAGCATAGGATGCATTTCCATTTGTTAGTGTCCTCTTTAATTTCTCTTAGGAGTGTCTTGTAGTTTTCAGGGTATAGGTCTTTCATTTCCTTCATTAGGTTTATTCCTAGGTATTTTATTCTTTTTGATACAATTGTGAATGGAATTGTTTTTCTTATTTCTCTTTCTGTTAGTTCATCAGTAGTGTATAGGAAAGCAACAGATTTCTGTGTGCTAATTTTGCATCCTGTAACTTTGCTGAATTCAGGTATTAGTTCTAGTAGTTTTGGAGTGGAGTCTTTAGGATTTTTTATGTACAATATCATGTCGTCTGCAAATAGTGACAATTTGACTTCTTCTTTACCAATCTGGATGCCTTGTATTTCTTTGTTTTGTCTGATTGCCATGGCTAGGACCTCCAATACTATGTTGAATAACAGTGGAGAGAGTGGGCATCCCTGTCTTGTTCCTGATCTTAGATGAAAAGCTTTCAGCTTCTCACTGTTAAGTATGTTAGCTGTGGGTTTGTCATATATGGCGTTTATGATGTTGAGGTACTTGCCCTCTATACCCATTTTGTTGAGAGTTTTTATCATGAATGGATGTTGAATTTGGTCAAATGCTTTTTCAGCATCTATGGAGATGATCATGTGGTTTTTGTTCTTCTTTTTGTTGATGTGGTGGATGATATTGATGGATTTTCGAATGTTGTACCATCCTTGCATCCCTGGGATGAATCCCACTTGATCATGGTGTATGGTCCTCTTGATGTATTTTTGGATTCGGTTTGCTAATATTTTGTTGAGTATTTTTGCATCTACGTTCATCAGGGATATTGGTCTGTAATTTTCTTTTTTGGTGAGTCTTTGCCAGGTTTTGGTATTAGAGTGATGCTGGCTTCATAGAATGAGTTTGGAAGTATTCCCTCCTCTTCTATTTTTTGGAAAACTTTAAGGAGAATTGGTGTTATTTCTTCTCTATATGTCTGGTAGAATTCAGAGATGAATCCATCAGGCCCAGGGGTTTTGTTCTTGGGTAGTTTTTTGATTACCAATTCGATTTCGTCACTGGTGATTGGTCTGTTTAGTTTTTCTGTTTCTTGCTTGGTCAGTCTTGGAAGGTTGTATTTTTTAAGAAGTTGTCCATTTCTTCTATGTTTTCCAGCTTGTTAGCATATAGATTCTCATAATATTCTCTTATAATTCTTTGTATTTCTGTAGGGTCTGTCGTTATTTTTCCTTTCTCATTTCTGATTCTGTTTATGTGTGTAGATTCTCTTTTTCTCTTAATGAGTCTGGCTAGGGGTTTATCTATTTTGTTTATTTTTTCAAAGAACCAGCTCTTGGTTTCATTGATTTTTCTATTGTTTTATTCTTCTCAATTTTATTTATTTCTTCTCTGATCTTTATTATGTCCCTCCTTCTGGTGACTTTGGGTCTCATTTGTTCTTCTTTTTCCAATTTCAGTAATTGTGTCTTTAGACTATTCATTTGGGAATGTTCTTCCTTCTTTAAATAGGCTGGATTGCAATATACTTTCCTCTTAGAACTGCCTTTGCTGCATCCCACAGAAGTTGTGGCTTTGTGTTGTTGTTGTCATTAGTCTCCATATATTCTTTGATTTCTGTTTTGATTTGGTCGTTAACCCATTGATTAATTAGGAGAATGTTGTTAAGTCTCCATGTATTTTTGAGCCTTTTTGTTTTCTAGTTTTATACCTTTGTGATCTGAGAAGTTGGTTGGTAGAATTTCAATATTTTTGAATTTACTGAGGTTCTTTTTGTGGCCTAGTATGTGGTCTATTCTGGAAAATGTTCCATGTGCACTTGGGAAGAATGTGTATCCTGTTGCTTTTGCGTGTACAGTTCTGTAGATGTTTGTTAGGTCCATCTGTTCTCGTGCATTGTACAGTGCCTCTGTGTCTTTAGTTATTTTCTGTCTGGTTGATCTGTCCTTTGGAATGAGTGGTGTGTTGAGGTCTCCTAAAATGACTGCATTGCTTTCTATTTCCTCCTTTAATTATGTTAGTATTTATTTCACATATGCTGGCACTCCTGTGTTGGGTGCATATATATTTAAAATGGTTATATCCTCTTGTTGGACTGACCCCTTTATCATTATGTAATGTCCTTCTTTATCTCTTGCTACTTTCTTTGTTTTGAAGTCTATTTTGTCTGATGCAAGTACTGCAATACCTGCTTTTTTCTCCTTGTTGTTTGCATGAAATATCTTTTTCCATCCCTTCACTTTTAGTCTGTGTATATCTTTGGGTTTGAGGTGAGTCTCTTGTAAGCAGCATATAGATGGGTCTTGCTTTTTTATCCATTCAGTAACTCTGTGTCTTTTGATTGGTGCATTCAGTCCATTTACATTTAGGTTGACTGTCGATAGATATGTACTTATT
>JAVSCE010020996.1:0-10857 GCA_032199065.1 Smutsia gigantea
GTTGATAAGCATAAAAGGTATAGAACTAGTAATTCCTATGAAAATAACGTCACAAAAATGGGGGGAATAAAATGGAGCTACATACCAGCAAAGCTTAATATATAATTAAAATTGTACATTACAGTACCTGAAATAATACTGTTAATTAAGATGTTAATTGTAACCACCAGACAGCCACTAAAAAAATAAAAACAAAGGACAAGAAATGACAGTAGAATTATGGATGGTTAATTTTAATGGTCAACTTCACTGGGCAAACAGGGTGCCCAGATATTTTTTCAGAAATTATTCTGATATTTCTATGTGTGAAGGTATTTTTGGACGAGATTTTTATACCATCAGATTAGGTAAAGCAAATTGCCTTACCTAATGTAAATAGCCTCATCCAATCTGCTGAAAGCCTGAGTAAAACTGAAAGGTTTACCCTCCCCTGAGTTAAAGAGAATACTTCCTACTGAACAGCTTTTAATTCCAATTGAAGCATCAACTCTTCCTGGGTCTCAAGCCTGCTAACCTTTGAAACAGAACTTCAGCACTGGCTGACCTGGCTCTCCAGATTGTTGACCTACCCTCAGATCTTGGAACTTACCAACTTCATAATTGTGTGAGTCAATTCCTTACAATAACTCTCTGGAGGACCCTAACTAATACAAATTATAATGAAATACTAGAAAATATTTATTTATTTTAACTCAAATAAGTCAATAATGGAATAGTACATGAATAAAAAAAGATATAAGACATAGAAAAAAAGGAAGAAATTGGCAGATATAATTTTTACCTTAACAGTAACATTAAATGTAAATAGATTAAATATTCCAAGCAAAGGACAGAAATTGGCAGAATGGATCTAAAATGTAATTAAACTGTACACTCTTAAGAACAGATGTACTTTAGAATCAAAGACACAAACAGCTTAAGTATAAAATTATAGAAAAGAGATACACCTTACAAATAGTAACTAAAGGTAGGCTGTAGTGTCTATAGTAATATAAAACAAACTAGACTTTAAGACTAAAACTATTACTGGAGACAAAGAAAAACTTTTTATAATGACAAAGGGGTCAATATATAAAGAATATATAACAATTACAAGTCTTTACACCGAAAAAGAGAGTTTCAAAATACATAATGCAAATATGCAGAAATGAAGGAACAAATACACAAGTCAACAATAGTTGGAGACTAAAATACGACACTATAATAATGGATAGAACAACTACACAAAAGAACAAGGAAACAGAAGAATTGAACAATACTATACATCAACTAAATCTGAAAGACATCTGTAGAACACTCCATATCACAACAGGGGCATATACATTCTTTTATGTTCTAACATAGATTCATCTTGGAAATTGTTCCATATATCCTTAAGAATATAATCATCTATATTAAAAAAGAAATCAGATCTCATATAAATGACCTTTTATTTTAATAAAGTAGAAAAATAAGACCACACTTAACTCAAAGTAAGCACTAGGAAGAAACCAATAAAAATTACAGTGGGAATAAATGAAATGAAGAATAGAAAAGTTGATTCTTTGAAAAATTTAACAATACTGACAAACATCTGGCTAGAATGAACAAGAAAAAAGGTAGAAGATAAATTGCTAAAATCAGGAATGAAACAGGGATCATTATTACTTACCTTACAGAAGTAAAAAGGATTACGCAGAAGTACAATGAGCAATTTTATGCCAACAAAATATATAAACTGCATGAAATTGCCCAATTCCCCAAAAGATGCCTTACTTAAAAATATAATGTATAATAAATCACACAACTGAAGCAATAACAAAAAGTTTCACACATAAAAAGGCCAAATACCAGATTTCTTCACTGGTGAATTCTAGGAAATATTTAAAGAATAATTCATACCAATTCTTCACAAACTATTCTAAAATATAAAAGAGGAAACACTTCCCAACTGAACCTATGAGGCCACTATTACCTTAACACCAACACGAGACAAATAAATAACAAGAAAAAAACTACTGACCAATATTCCTTATGAATAAATATACAAAAGTCCTCAAGAAAATGTTAGCAAACCCAATCCAACAGCATAATAAAAGCATTGACTCCATAACCAAGTGGGATTTATCCCAGGACTGCAAGGTTATACCAACATACAAAATAAATCAATGCACTAAACCATATTAGTGGAATAAAGGACAAAATCCACATGATATCTCAACAGATGCAGAAAAAGCACTAGACAAAATCCAATACCATTTCATGATAAAAACACTCAACAAACTAAATACAGAAGGGAATTTTCTCAACCTGGTGAAGGGCATATATGATAAACCCACAGCTATCATCATACTTAATAGTTTATTTTTAAGGCAGAAATCTTTCCCCCAATATCAGAAACAATATATGGATATCTGCTCTTGCTACGTCTATTCAACATTATACTAGAGGTCCTAATTGCCAGGAATTTAGGCAAGAAAAAATCAGGGAAAAATAATAGGCATCCAAATTGGAAACAAAGATATAAAAGTATCTGGATTTGCAAATGACATGATATTACATAGGGGAAATCCTTTGGAATCCACAAGAAAACTACTAGAGCTAATATTAAATGATCTCAGCAAAAGATATAAGAGCAATATGTACAACAATGTCATTTCAATATGAAAGCAATGAATAATATAAAAATAACATTAAATAAACAATTCCACTTACAATAGCATTTAGGAAAATTACCTCAAGAAATGCAACACTTGGACACTGAAAATTACAAAACATGGCTAAAGACACCCACAGTTCATGGATTTGAAGATTAATATTGATTAAATGGCAATATCCAAAATTGATATACAGATTTAACTAAACCCCTGACAAGAGCTGTGGGAGAGGATGAGAGAGGAGACTGCTAATGTCTACAGAGTTCCATTTTAGGGATGATTAAAATGTTCTGGAATTAGAAAGTAGAGATAGTTGTACAACTTCATAATTTAAAAATCACTACATTGTAGATTTTAAAAAGGTGAATGTTATGTTATGTGAATTATTTCTTTAAAAAATAAACTTTCTTACTATATGACTCAATACACATAGTGAATGCATACTCAAACTATTTTTACTAAAATAAAAAATATTATATCACAGCCATATCTTATCAATAGCTCACATTTACCTTGTGGTTAACTTACTCAGCACTTGCCATCATGTCCCCAATCTTGTCAACCATTATCACCACTGACACTACCAGAAGATGTTGTGTACACAGATGTTGGCAATTTGGTTATTCTATCTTACATGGAACTAAAAACACACAAACATTCCTTGCTATGAAGACAGGCAATTGGACAAATGAGTAACAAACCAAAGTGCTAACTGGTATTTTTCAGAAGACAAATTAGCACCATCTCTGGGGAAAAAAAAAGGCTAAATGTTCACAAAACTATTTCTTCTTCCTGGGCACACAAAGTATTTTTTCCAACCCCTTTTCATCTAAGTGGAACCATTTCACTAGTCATACCCATTAAAAGATAGGGAAAAATAATACATAATACTCCCAAACCCTGGTTGTTAGAATGTCCTATGTGATCATTTCTGGTCTTTCATTGTGCTCATTGATGTATGTGGAGGATCCAGTGCAGAACACCAAAGCTCTGGGGAATGTTTAGCCCCTAGATAGAAAGATTCATGATGACTTAATGTTATGGACTGAATGCTTGTATAAACACAAAATATTCAAATATTGAAATCCTAAACCCCATTATAATAGTATTAGGAGATGGGGCCTTTGGGAGGTAATTAGGTCATGAGGGTGGAACTCTCCTGAATGGGATTACTACCCTTATAAAAGAGACCTCAGAGAGATTTCCTGCTTTTTCCACTATATGAGGATACAATGAGAGAGTGGCTATCCACAGCCCAGAAGAGGATCCTAACCAGAATCTGACCATGCTGGCACACTGTTCTTGGGCTTAATACCTCCAGAACTGTGAGAAATAAATTTCTGTTGTTTATAAGTGACCCAGGCTATGGTACCCTCTTATAACATCCCAAACTGACTAACACACTGAGTCATCATAGATAGAGAGCCACCAACGAGAGCCACCCAAACCGTAATTTCCACACTGGATTCTTCATGACTAAAAAATGAACTTTTACTGTGTTAATGCAATCAGGCTTGGCTATTACAGCCATTAGTGCAATCATATTCATGAAAAATTATATACGGAAGTTAGGGATTTTTTACAAGTCACCCCACCAAACTGCATGAAACTTTTAAGTGCAAGAATAAGAAATAAATACACATTTATATCTGTAAAACATTTGTGACCCTGTCAAAATGTCCAGAATTATTTGTGGATCCTTTTTTTTATTTGGGCTAGAGAAGTAAGCCAATGTTGGATTTAGCAGTGATTGGGGGATGGAAGGGAATTGAATCTTACCAAGGAAGATACTCAATTTGTATCTAAATACTTGTTTCTTTAAAACTTTAACACTTAGAAAAATACAACAGCGTTTATCCTCAATTATTCACATACAGAGAAGATCTAGCTAGCTGGTACCCAGAGAGGCACAGCCAAGCATTTCAATTCACCATGCGGTACTTGTCCACTTTGCAGGTACGGTTCCTACAGAAGAAAAAAACCTAAATTTATAAGCAAAATACCGTCTTAAGAGAATGAGGGATTCACTAATTGGAGGATGGGCAGCACTCTGAAAAACCAGTTAGAAGGTTTTGCAACGATCAAAACAGGTCTAAGTCCTCAATTAGAAAGGTAGCAGTAGAATATAGAGTAAGTGGGCAGAACATAATCAAGGACTAGGTAAGTATCATGAAAGAACAATCCATGTTCCCTCCAGTGGTTTCGACATAGAGACTGGAGGAATGATAAATATTAAAATGGAATTTAGAAATAAGAATGGGAAGATATATTGGTAGGGGCTAAGATAATGAATTTGGAAACCATTCACAAGGAAAAGATATTTCAAGTTATGAGTGGGAGAGCTTTCTGAGGAAATCAAAAAACATAGTATAGAACACACAGTTACCCACATAAAGATGGAAGGCATAATGTCAGTAAGAACAGGGTAAAGGTAATTCTCAAGTATTCAGTAGCTAAAGAAAGCCTGTAAGTGTATAGGATGCCTACTGTTAACAAGTAAAAGTCAGCCTGGGGGAATTACCTAGAGCTTGAATTCATTTCTTAATATTGTAGAGAAAAAAGTATGCAAGCAACTGTGATCTGCTAATGTACTACGTCATTATTTTAACAAATCATAACATTAATTGGTAATGGATTTGAAAGTAGAATCCTATCATAGTCGTTCAAGTTGATTGAAAAATGTATATGCATAGAATAAGGAAAGTAAACCCAAGTGGTATGTTTTGGAAAGAAAGCTTAAACAGATAAGAACATTTTGTCACCCTTTTACCCTTTTTACTTGCTGCCTTGTATAAATAATAACAACAGTAATTGTAAGTGAAACATGGGGATGATAGCAAGGTATCATAAAAACAAAATCAAAACTACTTTATTAGAAGGAAATTCAGAAACATTCACAAGAAATGAATGAAATTAGCCAGTTGTACTTACTAGTTCCTATCTTTGAGGTTTTGAAGATTGATAAAGAAGAAAGGAAAAACACTTTCAAAGCCTCACCAGTACTGAGGCAGTTTAGACCCCTAGTAAATGGCCCTTTGTTTAGCAGAGCACATTTTAATGAGTCTTTGGATATATAAAGATATCTATGATCCAGTATAGAATAGAACGATATATTGTGCTGCAAAATCAGGGAAAGGGAGTTGGGTTACTTCTCTTAGATGGGGGGCATATTATGATGAATTAAAGGACCTGATAAAAGATGATTGTAGAGGTGTAAAGAGAGCCATGGAGTAGTCAAGAAGACAGAAGGGTTGTGACTGAGTAAAAACATGTAAAGTGAGATAATACCATTGTACCACTGGGCAAGTGGCATGGACTTTTACAAAGAATAATGCTTAATATTCAAATATAAGTAATAAGCATTGTGACAATGAAAACTTCCTGTTCAATAAGTGATACTGCCTACAATGTTACAACTAGTACAAATAACTGTGTGTGTGTGTGTGTGTGTGTGTTTGCACATTCACGCGAGCACATTCTGGGAAATTCAAATAAAAAGATAAAACTTTGACATTTAGGTGAGCCCTGCACTGAAAATACAGGACATCCATGGTAGGTGAGATTTGAGTAAGACTGAAAGTTCAGTGGAATAAGGAAATTAGTGGCAGGATTGACCACAGGAACATATGACCAAGGAATTCTCAGAAATTTTGCAAAGGATACATTTTTTTCTCAGGATGTGAATTTTTATTTATCTGTCAGAGAGTAAGGTGTCTTCAAGTAATAAAAAGACAATGGTAGCTAATGAGATGCAGGGAACACCCAAATTCAGTTTTATTACTTGACCTCGATTTACTCATAGGAGATATAACTAGGTTAACACATCTAAAGCTGGAGCCTGATCATTTGAACCACATAACCCACAGATACATACATATATGTACACATATATATAGATATATGTCTACAAAGTTGCACTAATAAGTTTTTTTATCTGTTTTGTTCACTCAATAGCACATCATGAGCACTTTATCATTTCAAGCACAGTTCTAATGTAACATTACTAAGAGCTTCATATGCTCTATTATCAATTTATAGGCTAGTCTATGATGGATTAAAGCAACGCAGAGTCACTGCATTTTTAATTTAATCACTCAGAAACATTTGCCCAATACCTGTTTTGTGTCACACAATATTAGATCTCTGAGACACTAATTATCTCAGGAAGCTTACAAACCAGAGCAATAATTTTCAAAGGTAGGGTCATAATTATATCCATTCACACTCTTACTCCTTTTAGAGCCACTGTCTTCATTTTGCATTATTTTAAATCTTTGATTAGCTTCAAGTAAATACAAAGTTACCACATTAATCGAAGTTAAAGAAAATCAATTACCTTTTAAAATTCAAACCTAATATATTGAGAAACACTGATGTAATATAAGAGAAAAATGCTTATCAGAAAATGCTTATGAAGAGGCTTAAATGTCTGGAAACTTAATGATGTCAACGTTCAAATTTTTCCCTGCCTCACTGGGATGTCTTAGTTTACAAGGAGGAAGATACAATGTGGGAAAATGTTTCCTTGTTAATAAATAAAGTGATTATATTTAGGGGAAACAATGGAAGGAAATTGTTTCAAGGTTATTAGCTCCTACATTAGGATACAAGTCTCTATAAAAATGAAAATTTAACAGTACCAGAAACCAAATGGATCTTAGGTTTCAATGACGAAAATCTGAAGCAGACATAGATCTGTACTTGGTAACTGTATAGTTGTTAAATCACTGTGTAATCAAGGCTATAGTTGATCCCTCTCATCATAAACATAGGACATTCTCTATTTAATTGGTAGTAAAATGAACAATTTCTAAAGAACCTTAAGGATAAAACATCTACTTGGTTCTAAATTAAGTTATTTATAGTTTAAGACCACCCTTTCTAATCACTTCTATTTTTTCTGACATTCAAAGTCATGCTATGCTACACTATAGGATAACTTTCAATCCAACTTCAAATGTCTACAAAGTATTTACCATATGCAATAAAACTTAATCCCTGCCTTCAGTCTATTTGGGGACACTAGATGAACTTAGGACACAACTTCAAACGATAAAAAATAGTATATAATTAAGTACGAAATTATATGATACAGGATATAACTGGTTGTTCAGAGAAATCAAAGTCAGGAAATATATAAAGAAAAAGTGAAACATGGGCATTGGGCCCAAGCATGGGCACTGGGTCCTAAAGAATGCAATGGTATTCAGATAGGCAGCAAGTTGGCTCAAATCCACCAAGTCCACTGAAAAAAAAATAAGGTATCTCAAATTATATTGATTTTCCTGTGAAAATAGATGTTTGACTATGATTCTGCTCCAGAAAATGCCCTTCGTTGACTGGACTCTATTCTTCATTTTCTGCTTTTGTTGGCCTACTGCACACTTTCCATCTCCTGCAACTGCCTCTACTTTTACCCCCACTATGCTTACATTTATCTCAGTTCTCATTTTACAGAAAGAATAGCTTCAAGAAACTAGTCAGATCAATGCAATACTTCTTGAGCTCCAACTGCATGCCCAGAATCATGCCAGATGGAAAGATCATAAACATCTAACCTATGCCATCAAGGACTTTATAATTTTATTGTGTTAAAGAAGACTAGGAGATGAAGCAATGGTACATCAAATTCCAAATCAAAGATTACAAAGCACAGTACACTTACCCTAGATGTACAAGAAAAACTTTCCAAAAGGTTTGTGGGAAAATGGACAATTTTAAGATAATTTCAGGCTTTCAAATTTCTATATGAATTGTTTCCTGACCATTAACTGCCTGAGACCACACCTGCACTGTGCAGATTCTCTTCTTCCAGCTCCTCATTCACAAACCCACTTTTCCCACTTCAACCAAAAAAAAAAGCATCCCTCTCAACCACTGGCAATTTTACTATAGTGTACTGCCACAGGATGGAAAAACCTGTGATGGGCCAAACAAAGAGACAATTTGAAATTATGTTAATGAAGCTGATTAAATGAATGACTAATGGCTGAGTAATATCCTTGTGTAATTTAGGTAATTTCTAATTCTTTGCTTTTAACAGAACTGAAGGAGAACCTAACTGAACTATCAGCTGACAGATCATTAAGAATAACTTCTCATGAAAAGTAAGTATGTGATTTTTGGCACATAACTCAAAGGGAGTTCAAAGGATTGAGACATTGCTATAACAAAATTATTTCCATTCACATCTAATTGTGTATGAGAAAAAGTTTCTCTACGTGTACACATTCTAAAAATCAAAACTAGAAAATAATTATACAATGTATCTCATTCTTATAAAAATAAAATTCATCTACATGTTTTAAAAAACTAATTGAAAAACAGCTCCTATTATATCATTAAGAGATGCATTTCTAATAGCATTTTGATTTTTAAAACTCTGTCAAAACATTGATATACTTGTTGTTTTGATCAGCTATGTAATAAAAATTTGTAATGATAGCTCACTCCAGTAGAAAAAATTCAACACTTAGAACTTTACATTAAATTTATGTACATATTTTACCAGAGAAATATAATAAATGATTAAACATAATTTTTAAGCACTAAATCATATAAAATACTATATGAGTATAGAATGCAAAAATGAGCTAACAGACAAAAAGAAATGATATAAACCTTCCAAGTGTTACCATATTTTAAACTTTTTCATGTATTTTTCAAATAGATAATAGAAGGAATCAAACCACTATGATATTTAGATTCAATTAGAAACAATTAAAAGAGGAATACAACTATTTTATTTTAAAATATCAATATTTAAACTATAACATCCTGTGCAACGATTTAAACTTCTGATTAATACTTATTAGTATTATATAACATATAATACATATATTACATATATTCCCCTTGCACATGAAGATCTACTCACTATTCTTTTCAACCCTCTTCTACAAGTAAACCCTATATATAGACTCATTCATAGTACTAATGTTTCTTTCATAAGACAGCCACACCTCCTCACTTGAATAAATAGGCAACTCACATACACACATACATCATGTTGGAAATAAAAAACATATGAACAAAATAATAAAATAGTATTTTATTAATCATATATTCTTTGCCTTTAGTTAGTATTTGGATGGTCTGCTTTCTTTGCTATGATTTTACTTTCTCTGGTGACACCTGTTTAGCCTTAGGGGTGCTTCCCTCTAGAGCAGTCTGTTTAAGATATCCTGCAGTGGTGGTTTATGAGAGGCAACCTCTCTCACCTTTCATTTGTCTGGAAATTGTTTAATCCCTCCATCATATTTAAATAATAATCATGCTGGATACAATATTCTTGGTTCAAGGCCCTTCTGTTTCATAACGTTAAATATATCAGGCCATTCTCTTCTGGCCTGTAAGGTTTCTGTTGAGAAGTCTGATGATAGTCTGATGGGTTTTCCTTTGTAGGTGATCTTATTTCTCTCTCTAGCTGCCTTAATACTCTGTCTTTATCTTTGATCTTTGCCATCTTAATTATTATGTGTCTTGGTGTTGTCTTCCTTGGGTCCCTTGTGTTGGGAAATCTGTGGGCTTCCGTGGACTGTGAGACTATTTCCTTCCCCAGCATGGGGACGTTTTCAGCAATTATTTCTTCAAAGATACTTTCTATCCCTTTTTCTCTCTCTTCTTCTTCTGGTACTCCTATAATGCGAATATTGTTCCGTTTGGATTGGTCACACAGTTCTCTTAATATTCTTTCATTCCTAGAGGTCCTTTTATCTCTCTGTGCCTCAGCTTCTCTGTATTCCTGTTCTCTGATTTCTATTCCATTTACAGTCTCTTGCATCTCATCCAGTCTGCTGTTAAGCCCGTCGATCGCATGTCTGATTTCTGCATTATCTTTCCTACTTCCCTTACTTCCTCCCTTAGCTCTTGCACATTTCTCTGTAGATCCATCAGCATGGTTATGACTTTTATTCTGAATTCTTTTTCAGGAAGACTGTGCATTTCCATCCCTTCAGGCTCCCTCTCTGGGGTTGTCTGGTTGATTTTAGTCTGCACCACATTCCTGTGTCTTTTCATGGCTATAGAAGTGGTCGCTGGTAGTTGCCACGTATGTCAGCTGGGCTCTTTAAGACTTTAAAAAGAAAAAAAAAGAAAGAAAGAAAAAGAAGAAAAAAAAAGAAAGAAAAGAAAAGAAAAAACAAAAACAAAACAAAGCAAAACAAACAAACAAAAAAGAAAAAACCGCCCACTGGGAGTAGATTCTGTGGGGATGCTGTAG
>JAVSCE010020997.1:0-14258 GCA_032199065.1 Smutsia gigantea
CTATACTGTAGGATGTATTTTTGTTCTGTTGACGGTGTCCTTTGATGTACAGAAGCTTTTTAGTTTGATGTAGACCCACTTGTTCATTTTTGCTTTTGTTTCCCTTGCCTGGGGAGATATGTTCATGAAGAAGTTGCTCAGTTTATGTCCAAGAGATTTTTGCCTATGTTTTTTTCTAAGAGTTTTATGGTTTCATGACTTACATTCAGGTCTTTGATCCACCTTGAGTTTACCTTTGTGTATGTGGCTAGACAGTAGTCCAGTTTCATTCTCTTACATGTAGCTGTCCAGTTTTTCTTACACCAGCTGCTGAAGAGGCTGTCATCTCCCCATTGTATATCCAAGGCACTTTTATCAAATATTAATTGACTGTATATGTTTGGGTTAATGTTTGGATTTTCTCTTCTGTTCCACTGTTCTGTGGATGTGTTTTTGTGCCAATACCAAATTGTCTTGATTACTGTGGCTTTGTAGTAGAGCTTGAAGTCAGGGAGTGTAATTCCCCCTGTTTTATTCCTCCTTCTCAGGATTGATTTGGCTTAAAATAGCCTTTCTTATTCTGAACCAGGCAAGTATACATTACCCCTCACTGCACCAGCCACTGTCTCCTGCGTAACAGTCAAGAACAACATTTGAAACAAACATCACTCATGCTAACATATAAGTGTGATAAGGAAAAATTCTGATATGTCTTAAAATTAAATGACATAAGGGCTGAAGGATGGGAGAGAAAGACAAGGGAAGATTACCGGTTAATGACTGAAGGCCATAGCTAACCAGAAACTCCATGTTCCTGAATGAAGTAATTTCAACATTTATCTAGGAGACCACTATGCCTCCTTAAATGCAGGCAGAATTTTCCACAACTAAGTCCCCTTAAAACACGGGCAGAAATTTCCACGATTATTTTAGTCAATTAGACCAGGGAAAAAACCTTAATGCACCTTTACAAAAGCAATTTTGCAATTATTCGTAAAAAAAATAATGGGTGGTAATTACAAAATATATAGGCTGGAAAATATCCACTACGTTCTAAACACAGCCTCATTCAAAGTGTATACTGTGTTTCAAGAAGGGAAGGAGGGATAAGAGGGAAAAAGGGGCATTATGATTAGCAGATATAATGTTGGGGGGGCACGGGGAGGGCAGTACAACTCAGAGAAGACAAGTAGTGATTCTATAGCATCTCACTATGCTGATGGACAGTGACTGTAATAGGGTTGGTGTGGGGACCTGATGAAGGGGTAGTTTAATAACCGTAATATTGCACATGTAATTGTAGATTAATGATAATAAAATAAATTATATTTAAAAAAAAAGCAATATTCTAGTTGGAATATATAAGGGTTAGAACAAGGCTTGTATCGATGCATTGAATTTAGGAATGCAGGGGATGGGGTTGCTGAGGAAGATGCTATATAATTCTTCTAACTCAATCAAACACAAATTACAGCCTTAGAAAAGATGAGAATTATTTAGCTCATTTCATACATTAAGCTCAAGATGTTGCAGTTTTACACTTAATCTACCATGCTTTAAAACTCCTACAGTGATAGCACCTCAACAAACTCCCCATGCGAACTGTTCTATAGCAATGACTTTGCCCTTAAGAAACATTGTCTAATACAACCGTTTTCCACAAAGTCAGGAATAAAGATTTCTGAGGTGAATCTCATGCAATCACAGAACTACTTAAAGGAGCACTTGGGGAACTTGTTCTAATGACATAAAATGACTTCAGTGGATTTCTGAATTAAAAGATACTCATTTAAGTGGTAATCCTGATTTTTACAATTCCCTTTTAGAATTCCAGGTAATAAACTTATTGTATATAATTTATATCCTTCCCATCCTCCTTCCTTGAGGTCAATTATGGTATCTCTCCTGAATAGAAGTCTCACTTAAGTAACTGTTTCTTGTTATATATCCTTTGGTATATAATGCTTAATTTTGAAAGCACATATAATGAAGGTGTTAGATCTAATAGATTTCAGAAAGTTTCTCTAGAGGGAGAAAAATGTAGATAAAAAAATAAATTGCGGATTATTTTGCTAAGAGCCAAGTGAAATGTTTGGCACACATTTTTTTAGTCTCACCTAGATGTATACAGTTAAATGTTATCTGGTATTCTCACCAGAAGTATCTACTGAAATATGCTAAAATAATCAGATGGATTTTGAGGTAATAGCTAATTAATGACTGTGAAATAAAATGATAAAACTGAAAAAATAGAATTTAAAATACTATATGTCTCATATTGACAGTTTCAGTCAATTTACCTGTGGTTAGAAAGTATAGGTTTGAAGTTACAACTTCTTACAAATAGAATCTTCTGGTCCGCAGAAGCTTCAAAGTGAAATACACATCTTACACCTACTAGGTTGACTGGGGACTCTAGGAGGAAGTGAGCATGATCAGCAGCAGAGGCAAGTGGGTTGGGGCTGTGCCACAGCTGTGCTGCAGGAGGGCTCCTTGAAATACAGCACAGAGAATTAGATATTGGTTCTCTGGCCAACCCCCTGGAGACTAATATTTGATTATTCAGAAAATAGGAGAATAAAATAAAAGCAGAAGTGGTCTGTTTTCACACAATAGTTTAAAAATGTGGGGACTCTTAGGGAGTAGCCTAGATATGCATGTTGTTAAAGAGTTTCTCAGTACTTTAAGTAGGGCTGTTTTAGCTCATGTTGGATTTTTTATATTGGGCCCTTCAGTGGACATCATGTGGAAGCAACACCAACTGCCATTTAAGGTAACAGAGTCTTTTCAAAAGAAAAAGAAACTGTGGAACAGCAAACTATAAGCAGATGTATTTTATAGAGAATTATCTTTTAATTCAAACCTCAAGTATGAATTAACCTGGCACAGTTTCTCTCTACCAAACACTGTTTAGTTATTAACCAATTATCATCTAACTTCTGGAATGGAGTTAGTCTACACTCTTATCTCCACTATTCCATGGTGCTGCCCATCTTGGTCTTTCTAATGACAACATAATCTTAATGATTAGTATAATATAGGCCTAGCATAGCATCAGCCTGAAGCAAGTCTCTGTTTTAAGGCTGAGTTTTATTTGTTCTGTCTCTAAATTCTGCAACTCCCCCCCAGCCCTGCACCTACAAGCTCCCTGACGGACTCTCCATCATTCATTCACTGACAGAGCAAAACTGACTGATATACACTGAATTCACTGAATTGTCAACTCAGTTGAAGTCACTTTCATTCCTTTCCATTAGTTCTCTTTGATGACAACACTGCTATGCAGGTAAAGTGGTTTTTGAAGTAGGATCATTAATATTTCATCAAATAAAAAACATTTCCAACATATTAAGCTTGAAATAAATAGTAAAGGGTGGGAACATTTTATCTCATAGGACTCTTAAGGTACTGAGAATTGGTATGTGGTTTAGAAGACAAGAACTTAAGGACAATATAAAGTAAAAGAAAAATCATGTAAACTTATCAAAGATCAGCCTGCTGTTCACAAGTATTGTGAGCATAAAGTTATATAGATAAAGAGTGAAAAGGTTGAAATGTTTATACCTAATTAGATCTTTGTTGTAGTTTGAAATTGTAATCAAAGATAGCTAGTTAAATTAATTGGTGCCGTAACAATTACCTACAAATTTAGCAGCTTAAAACAGCTCTCATTTATTAACTCTGTTCTATAAGTCAGAAGTCTGTCCCAGTGTGGCTGGATTCTCTCTTCAAGGCTCACAAGTTTGCAGTCAAGGTGTTTGCCAGAGTTGCAGTTCATCTAGGGCTAGGGGTCGTCTAAGCTTACTGGTTGTTTGGAGAATTTCTTTATTTCTCATGTTTTCCATATGGTATCATTCACTCTCAAGTCACTAATGACATTGAGCTCTTCTCATACATATCTCATTTCCCTTTCTGCTGTTGATGATATACGCAATTGCATTGGGTTCACTTAGATGTTCCAAAATGACCTCCTTGTGTTAAGATCAACTATTTAGTAATTTAAATAACATCTTCAAAGTTCCTTGTGCCATGAAATATATCATAACCATGGTAGTAACACAAAGGATGAAGATCAAGGGGCTAAGATTCTACCTACCACACTGGATAAATCTGGGTGCTGGCAAATATATCATGACAGCAATATAATGTAACGGTTGACAGCATAAGTTCTGCAGGTTTGAGTCCTGGCTTTGCTACCTTCTAGCTCTTCTCTCTAAGCTTCAATTCTAGGACCTATAAAATGAAGATGATAAGAGAAACTAACTCATAATATTACTGAGAGGGTTAAGCCATAAATATATTTAAGATTCTTTCACATAGTAAATGGCCAAAGAATGTTAGTTAGCATTATTTTTCAATATCTTTATTTTACTTCTCTTTTCATGAAAGCAGTAAATCCACATTGAAAATGACATACAATACAAATCAGCTTGTAATAGAAAATCAGTTCACACCTCCATTTTCACTCCTTAAAGGAAACTGTTTTTAATCAATTCTGTTTTGAGTTCTTTTGCTAGTTACCCCCACACTCCAAATGTGTATACATAATTATTCCTTGACACTCTCTCTTGACTCGATGTTATTAAAAATAGATCTGGATCAATTGCACTACTCCCAACTTTTTTCTTCCCCCTTCCAATGCTTGATAGTTGTATTATTTGTATTTCTTCTATTGTTTACTTTTACAATTGTTAATAAATATTTGCTTGTTATTTTCACTTTACAAGTCCTCCTAACTCATAACAATGTACAAAAGGACATTAGAGCCCTAATCTCGCCATCACTTCTTCCTACCTCACATTTTATGTCAGTTGTAATTTACTTTGCATTGTCAGTATTGATATTCATATTGATATCATTTACATTCTGCTCCACAGTCACAATTAAATATTTCATTCTCTGTCTGAAGCTGGATTCTAACTGAAAACCAATAGACAGCCTTTATGATATGACAGTTTTATAATTATTATTCACTAAGCAACCAAGTAATATGGCAGGATTATATTTCTTTCTCCATAGACCCAATGTCATGATCTCTGTGCCACTCAAAAAAAGCTTATGACTCTTGCCTTAAATGAAGGGGATTTACTCTAAATGATGTGAAATTATTATTCTTAAATGGTACACTATGTATAATGCAGTAAAGACCCATGGACAAACTTAACAGTTTAATTATTGACAAATGCTTGTTTTTTAAGTACACTGTGAAGCAGAACTCATGTTGCACTATGAAGAGATAGAATCTAATATTTTCTTAGTTAACAATAAAGAAGTTGAACCTTGGAAAATGCAGATAAAATTATACTTATTTCTTAGGTACTATTTGAATTCAAAAATATTACTTGCAATTTGTCATTTTGATTTAATGAACAACAAATGACAGCATTTATATGAACTACTTTTTTAAAAGTGGATTTTATCCTCTTCCATTCTTATTCATTCTTTAATTTAATTTGAATGTTCTTTCTTCCACAGCAATTTTTTTTTGTTTAAGCTGTGAGTGCACTATAAAAGGGAATGTCAACTTTTAATTTATGCAGTGAATTGTGCAGTGAATTATTTAATACAGTGAGAGTTACTTTGTAATGTCACAGTGATGTGCAGTGTTTCTTATGAAAATGCATATGGATGAGGAAACAAGGTTTGTGAACTGCTATCTAAATTCCAGGACTATTTGCCATATTTGTCATACATCAGAAAGTAGGAAAAGCAAAAATAAATTTGTTCCCCCAAAACACGTCTTCCATCAAATGAAAAATGATTTGGTTATGGTAGGCTATATTTGTTTATTTCAAGGGGATAAGTGAATCCTGACTCATATATCATGAGAAAAGCATACTCAAAAAGAGATGTTCCCAGTTAATCTCATTCATCTATGTGGCCCCATGTAAAAATAATGGGAACACAAGAACATCAGCTTATAGATATTTCTATTTATAGTGCTCAGTAAAAATTAAATCAGAAAATATTTTAGTCATATCCAGTTCTGTTGTGGTTACACAGACTATGATATATAGTCAACTATTTGTTAAAAGACAAATAGCAAAATCTTCAATGATAACCTTATTTATTGTCAATTTTATCTGCATCAAATGGTTTTATATATAATAATTCAGAATCAGCAACGTCACTCCTCTCTGAATATGATAGTAGTTTCCAAAACCAAACCAACCAACCAATCAGCCAGATAATAAAGGACTGTCGGACTCCATTCTAGTAGCTATTGTATTTCCTTACATTTTATATAAAACCAAAATCAAGTAATGACTTTTGAGCAAGAATTATAATAAAAACTCTTGTGTTAATTAAAAATAATTATTTCAGCCAATGGATGCACAGCTAAAGGAAGATTATATCATGCAGAAAATAGGAAACAACAGTACCATTCAATTTTTTTCATTTCTAGCTAAGATTATGTAATTGAATTAGGAGAAATAGAAGGCCCCAATTAGCTCTGAAAGTGGTGCTATAGCCATCACAAATTCCCTGACAAACCTCTACCTTCATTATACTTTCAGATTAAGGTTCAGATATCAACCTTAAATGTGCCATCAAAATCCCTGCTCGAATAATGCATTTAAGGTTGCATAAATGCTCCTAAACTTTATAAATAAATAAATAACTCATTTTCTTTGTTCTCTTTAGTCCCTGAAAGAGCTAGTGTGCTCTAAGATGAGATGCTCTCATATGTTCTTGATAGTCAGAGTGATTTCAAGGAGAAGAATGACTAGTATTGCCACAGATGTTTGTAGAATGTTAAATGTTGCTAATTAATGAAGAGAATAAGACCAATGCTGTGAACAAAAACACAAAACAAAACAAAACTCCCACTGTGATTGTTTCACCATTCATTACCCCAGGACACCAACATCTCCTCTACAAATTGTGCTCCAGCATGGTGGAGATAGTGATTAAAGAGTCCATATGGTAGCCGGATGGATACCCTGCTGAGCAACAGTGGAGTTAATTCTACAGGTCAAGTGATGTGTTTATTTTGTGATGGTGAGTAACTTCAAACTTTGGAGTTTTCTAAATATTTGAGTGAGTAAAGTCATGTGATTAAAAAAATACAGTCAAGGGTTCTTAATATTTTAAGAATAAATGTGAAAAAGCTATGCATTTGTACATGGAAGCCATTTGTAATCTTGAAGACTCAGTGATAAGTTTTTAATCAAAAATCTTAATTTAGCACCTGAATAGGCTGATCCCCATCCTGAACGGTTTGTATACATTAGCAACACCATCAGCATAATCACCAAACAAAATCCAAAACAGACTATGTCCCCTATGGTTGGAAAATTTAAAGAGTGTTTTGGGAACCGACACAATGAAATTAGATCAGATAGAGCAATGTATCTATGAGAGCAAAGAAGCCACTGTCAACTTAAGTACTGAGAGAAAACAGAGTAATGAAAGAAATGGGAGAACATGACCATGTTTATCTTCTTAGTGGCCCTTTCTATGGTAGAACTCTTAATTCTTCATTTTTTTTGTCCTGATTTTTTACCCTTTTCCGGTTCCCTATCTCCTACTGCTCAAATAATGTCATTACATTTTTTTCCTTTTTTACCAGAACAATGCATCTGTATAGCTCTAAAGAGGAAAGAACCTTACTCAATTTCTTCATCCCACTTACTGGCATTGCACTCTTTTTTCTCAGGCTCACAATCTGGGAGGATTTCTTTTATAAACTTTTCTGTCATCCTCCTAACCCACAACAAATCCATTTTTTGCATATTAACATTTATCTGTTCACAACATCTCAAATTCATTCTGTACTTTACATTTCCACATTTATCATGCTAATCTTGTCTTTCATAGATGGATTAGCTCAAGCCTCTATCTTCTTCAGATAATATCACATTACTCCCCGCATTCTCAATTTAAGTATTTGTATTGATTTCCTCTTGCCTATACTGCCAAATAGAAATTCCACAGCCTGACATTTGAGATCTTCCAGTCCTGCATGTTTGTCTGTCCACTGTTTATAAAATTTCCTTGCCTCTCAAATCTAGATATGTGAATTCCTTGGCACTTACACAGGTAGTTTATAAAAATGCTCAAATTTGCATTTGCTTTTATGGCTCTCCTGGCTTAGAGTATCCTGACTACTAATTATGTCCTCTTAACTAAACTAGTTCATATGTATCAACATTTAACTGCACTATCCACAGCCCTTTTCTCAAAATTTTCACTAATACCCACACACTCTAAACATTCTTGCCCTTCACATTCCTTCAACACTTACATATGCAGTTTATAGGCAGATTCTCTGCATTTGCAGGGATTATGTTATATATCCCAGGAAAAGGAAAGTCTGCTAATGATATATTGAGACATAATGACTAAGCCAAAGAGAGAGGAGATGACGGATGCATATGTTTACTTTTTCTCTTGGATCTCTTTTTCTCTCTTGCCCTCTTCTTCTCTCAGAACAGGTGGTGGCACAGAGAGATAGGTGGCACTATCACCTGTCTGCCAATTTACACTAGTAGTTATTGACCAAATGGAGAAGCCAAAATGGAAAACCTGGGGAAGGGGAGCGATTCTCCTGAACTTGGAGAAAGCTGAAATTTGGAGACTTCAAAAATATGTTCAGAATTCTTAATTCATTCTTCAAACCACAGCAGAGATTCAATGCTATGTAGATTGTTGACACTGCAAAGTAGACAAAATTTGTCTTTGTCACTCCCATCTCCCATGTGGCTGTCTCGGATCCAAAACTCTAGTGCCTGTCTGCTGCTTTCTAACCACCTTCCAGCATTGCCTTGCATGCCCCCACCCCAAAATAAACACCCCCACCATCTTTTCAACCATAATCAGAGATCTCATTTTTGTCAGAGCTGCAAAGCCCTCATGGAGGTAGTACAATTAAGATATGAATGAGTTACAACCCACCATTTGCATTTTATAAAAGGAGCTTGTTAACCCAAATGAGTCTCTAATTAGTAGAGTGTGAAGAAGAGTTATTTTTGAACAAGTTTAATGGAGGAAGATTTCACGTACATCTGTGCATATATATTCGTTCCCCCTTCCTTCAGATGGCTAGAGAATAATATTCATGGGATCTCTGTAGGCACACAGAACTATTCTCAACACCATCCTCATGTTTGCGAGCAGCTTTATTCCTACTTAGGCACAATGACATTTTTATTTTGATAGCAATTAGGGGTAGAATTGCAAATATTCCAAAAAGTGGACTCATATGTGCATATATTTTAAAGCCTTCTGTCTCTTTTGCAGTTATTAATTATGTTTTATTTCTCTTCAGTCAATTCATATATTTTCTTACTCTCCCCTATGACAGAGTAAATGATACCAAGAGAGGTAACTATTCTGTGTGTTTGGTAACATGTTAAGGGAAAGATTTTGAGTAACATTTCTTGACTGGAATCCTACACTCTGCTACTTTATAGCTGTGACATGGCAATTTACTTAAACCCTGTGAGCCTTATTTTACAAATCCATGAAACAGTGATAGTATCCATATCAATCAACTGTAAGGGTTAAATTAAAAAGTGTTTAAAGTTAAAGCTTAACAAGATAACTCTTGTCCTTATCAGGGACTCAATAAATATTAATGTTTCCAGTGCTCCCCCACCCAAATCAGGCATCATGTCTCAACATTTTCCCTCCAAAATATCTCCTGTACTTTTGTACGCCTTCTTTTTTTTCTCTTCTTTCTTGAGGAAACAGTATGGTACAGCAGAAAATATGTTGACATTAGAACAAAATACACCAGAGTACTAATTCTAGGTATGCCATTTACTATCTGTGAGCTATGGCCAGCTATAATCACAAGTGTATTTTTTCATTGGCAAACTAGAATTCATAATACCAGCTAATAGCATTGCTATAAGACATATATAGCCACACACACACACACACATACACACACACACACACAGAGTTCCTAGTATATAGGTGCTATTCACAAATAGCAACTATAACCACTGACATTTCTCTAATTGCAGGTTTTCTCCCTTTTATGCCTAGATTTCTATGACAGTTTCAATGCAGCCTTCATGATTCCATTTTTTTTTTCCCATTCTGATCATCCTGCTCAAAACTGTTTGGTGGGTTATAATACCTAGAAAAAATTCCAAACTCTGTATCATGTCCTAAAAGGCACTGCATGATCTGATCTTTGCCTACCTCTACTACATTATCTTTTGTCATTCTTTCCTTTGCTTTTTATGCTCTAGACACACAGACTTTCTTTTAGTTTCATCAACACACTGTTATTTCCCTCCTCAGGACTTTTGTAGATACTGTTCCTGCTAGTTGTTAACACTATCCTTCCTCCTCATTTCTAACCTCTGTGCACTGCTACAGCTTTGTCTTCCTGGTCTCCTCAGGTGCACCCTCTACAGAGAGGTTTATCTGATTGCTCAAACTATAGTTTGGGCAAAATTACAATATTTCCAGAATCTCTCACCTGACCTTAGTGCATCTGTGTATCAGTAGGTGTTTCCAAGGGGTGGAGAGAAGTAGTCCCTCTCCATATCAGTAGGTGATTACAAGGGCAAGCAAGGGCTTATCTGGACCAGAGAGGTTGGGTGCAGACTCTTCTGTAACTGGGTCATGAGAGACACTGGAGAGCAGAAGTGGATGACTACTTGTAAGAAATAAATGGGTTTCTCCCACTTTCTCCCTTTGACTGCATTCAGGTTCAAAGGTATTTTGACCTGGGATTCCCCCCCACCCCCAGAGTTACATCTGGTAGTAGTTGGCAGGAACTCTGAATCCTAAATCTGTCTATATGGGTGAGACCCTTTGGCAGACTGCCCCTAGAGATGGTGGGTAGATGCCCAGAACCTCCCAACCCGTGATGGATAGTGGGGAGGCCCCTGTGGCTGCAGTGATAGAGTGTGCTGCTTCACCTGGGAGTCCCCTATCTGTGCGGCTTCCAATTGGGGAGCCCCTAGTGGGGAATTGGTCTAAGGTAAAGCACCCCCTAGATGGGTGGGGCTTTCCCTAGAACTGGGGAAGGGTGGAGTCACTGGAATCTGTGGAATTAGCCCTACATGAAATAGAAGACTGCTTAGAGGCTGGGAGTGGCCATGTAGCAGCTGAGACTGTAGGATCTCTTTTCCTCAAGGTAGTTGAAAGTGTTATTGAGGAGCAAGAGACGGTTATCGAGGAGAGAGAGTGACTTTGGCAGGAGACACATTTCAGCATCCCTTGGAGGAGCTAGGTGATGACCTATGGGATTCCATTAAGAAAGAGAGACAGTTATTGAGAAGACAGGTCGTCCTCCTGGAAGATGTTAGCAGCAGCAAGGGAGGAAGCATCAGGAGAATCTGTGTTGCAGGAGGCCATTGGGGAGGGGGAGTAAAGAGTGGTCCATTCAGCCCCAGAGATGGTAGAGAAGTAGTTGAGATAGAATGAGGGGGTAGGGCCGAGGGCTGATCTGAAGCTGAGGCCATTGCCCAAGGCACCAGTCTCTACTGCATTAAAGGCATGCCCAATTGTAATTAATAAAATGAAAATACAACACTGAAGATTCCTCAGGGGAGGGCCACCTCCTTCCCAGGTTGTGGAGCACACAATGCTCCACCCCTATACCCAGGATAAGCTGGGGGACAAAAGCATCCTATATCAGCAGAAGCCATTGGAACCTGTGCCTACATGGCATTTGCATCTCTGGGATATGGGTGTCGAAAAAATTGGTATGTCAGGTTCTGAAATGGGTAGACTGGCTTCCCTGATGACTCACCTTTCCCTCCAGCAACAGTTGCAAAGTGACTGTCACACCTCAGGGAATCAGGCACTTCTGGACTGGCTGGCAGCAGCCTTCAGGGAAGTTTGGCCTAATCAGGGTGATTTACTATACTTAACCACAAGCTGGAAAATATATGTAGAGCTCCAGCAGATGTTAGGGGAGTTGGGCATGAAAAATACCATCTACAATATAGACCCTCAGGGCCCCAATGAGGAGTTGTTCACCATAGTAATGAGAAATCTGCTGCTCCATACAGCTCCCCCATCTCTCTTATGGTCCCTAGTGACTATTCCTGCCTCCCCACATAGGGCAACCCGTAAGTGATGCTACTTGTACTTTAGCAGATCTGGGAGAGGTTGAAACAATAAGAGCACTGAAGGAAGTATGGGCTACCACTGAAAGGAAAGGTGCAAAGGGCCCCGTGAAGGTCTCAAGGATGCATATGTGTGTTGATTTGATAAAGGCTGGGGTAGTGAAAAAAACTTGATGGGCAGCCCAGTAGGATCTTGTTAGAACTGTGGCACGAATTAAAGCCAGAGCAGCAGTTCCAGCTGCTGAGGTACAGGATACAGAAGCTGGAGACAAAGCCCCATGTCCAGCCTGTGTCCCTGCAAGACTTCATAGAGGAAAATACTCAGGATCTGCCTCAGACCTTACCCCCACAGGATGAATGAGTGTCGTGGTTCTACTGAGGGGGGGTCAAGGCCCACACCTTGTGAGACAATCCTGGGTATTTTATGGCAATCCTGAGCATTTTCCTGGGACCCCTGCTGTGATATATGGCTATGGGGTAAGGCAATTAGAGTTAAGAATGCCCAAATCCCATTGGAAATAGGACGTTTATCCCCAAAGGAGTATACTGTGTACATTTCTCCCATTCCTGAATGTATTTTGGGGGTAGATACCCTGCAGGGCCAGTGGTTACAGACCACAGCAGATGAGTTCAGACTGAGGATATGTGTGGTAAAGGCAGTTTTGAGGGGACAAGCTAAGCACCTACCTGTAGCTCTGCCTGTACCTTGGCAAGTGACAAATACTAAGAAGTATAAGATGCCTGGGTGGCACAAGGAAATTGGAGAAACTGTACAGGAGTTGGAAAAGATGGGCATCATAAAGCTGACTCATAGTCCTTTTAATTCCTCAGTGTGGCCAGTGAAAAAGCCAGACAGCTCCTGGCATATGACCTTGGACTACAGGGAATTGAATAAAGTCACACCCACTTTGCATGGTGCTGTCCCCTCTATAACAGACTTTATGGACACCCTTAGTCATGAACTACGGATGTATCATTATATTGTGGATCTTGCAAATGCTTTTATCTCTACTGATACAGCAAAAGAAAGTCAGGAACAGTTTGCCTTCACATGGGAAGGCTGGCAGTGGACATCCACTGTCCTTCCACAGGGATACTTCCACAGTCACACCATTTATCATGGTCTTGTAGTCCAGGACTTGGCCACATGGAAGAAGCCACAAAAGGTGTGGATGTATCACTAAATTGATGATATCATGCTCATGTCTTATTCTCTTTAATATTTAGAAGGGGAAGTTCCTAGACTGCTGCAACATCTACAGGAGAAAGGATGGGCTGTGAACAGCACCAAGGTTAAGGGACCTAATTTGTCAGTAACGTTCATGGGAGTTGTCTGGTCAGATAAAACTAAAGTTATCCCAGAAGCGGTCATATACATGGTGCAGGAGTTCCATACCCCTGTCACTGTGGCACTATCACAAGAGTGTTTGGGTCTTTTGGGGTACTGGAGAGTGCTTATCTTCCACTTGGCACAAATTCAGAAACCCTTATACCAGTTAGAATGAAAAGGCATCTGATGGGACAGGGATGAAACATGTGCAGCTGTTTTTACTACTGCTAAGTGAGCAGTCAAGGCCATACAGGCCTTAAGTGTAATGGACTCATCAAGGCCCTGTGAGCTAGATGTTCATGTAACCAAAGATGGTTATGGATGGGGTCCTTGTCAGTGGCTTGAATGTACATGACAACCTATTGGATTCTGGTCACAAGTATGGAAAAGAGCTGAGGTCCAGTACACCTTGATAGAGAAGCAACTGGCTGCTGTGTACAATGCCTTGATGGCTATGGAGCCCATCACCAGAACAGCTCTGTCCAAGGTAATAATCACCTATCCCTTCATGGATGAATGAGAGACTGTACCCAAAGGCCACAGAGTGGTGTGGCACAGATGTCTACTCTGGCCAAATGGGGTGCATATTTACAGCAGCATAGTGCCCTCTCTACTAACTCCTTATGTGGAAAACTCCAACGGTTACTGGGGCCAGTGATGTATACCAGTGAAAAGCAGGAAGAACTTGATTTTGAGCCATCAGCAGTGGAGAGTCCTTATCAGGAGGGAAAAGCTCCTATATCTGAAGATGTTTTGTATACAGATGGCTCCAGTCATGGGCAGCCCCCAAAGTGAAGTGCTGTGGCTTTCCATCCTAAGACTGAGACAGTATGAATAGAGGATGGAGAGGGGAAGAGCAGCCAATGGGCTGAGTTGTGGACAGTATGGCTCATGATCACCCAGGAGTCCTC